>CM038797.1:80877473-81415024 GCA_021764765.1 Vicia sativa
GCTGATATACAGCAAACTTAACATATCGTATTGGCTAGATACATAATAGCGGTATGGCTATACCAGCTTTTTAACAACACTGACTGAAAAAACACATGTGTTTGTACTTTTGGTTAAAATGAGTTTTCTCAAATGTATTTTCTGTTTGAAAACTTTATTTCTAAACACACATTTACAAAATAAACTGTTTGGATTGTATTTACAAAAAGTACTTCTCATGTGAATTTATCCAAAAGGATGTCTATTTTACTTTATTAGATAATACAAATATTATGTAGTATATATTAGTTTTTAAAAATTCTAATCTACTACAAATTATAAATTTCAATAAAAATTAAATTAAAAAAAGAAAAAAAACAAATTAAAAATTAAGTAAAATTAAAATTAATTTTCAATAAAATCAAGAATATTATAGACCAGAAAATTATTAAAGTTGAATATCATTAATAATTCCTACACACCTTTCATAAATAAAATAAAAAACTACACGTTCCACTAAAAATTTAATTTTCAGTTTAGCACAAGATTTCACAATTCTGAATCTCTAATACAGTCTGAAACGTCATCATCAATAAATTTTGTGGAGCATTTTGTTCAGCTTTTCCTATTCCTATTCCTGGACTTGGAGCAGCAAAAAAGTGAGAGTTTCTTTTTGGTTACAAAAGAAGAAAAAGTTATAGGAAGGAATTTTTTTTGTTTCTCTAAACGAAAATTGTAAAAGTACCTATTGTGGTACTTCTGCTAATCGTGGATTTAAAATAAAACTAATTTTTTTAAATAGACTTTTAGAAGAACTCAAACATAATGTCAAAGGCTTTTTGAGTTACAAACAGTTTAGATTAGTGAGAGTAAAAACAAACATGCTCAAATTCAAAGGAGAATCGACGCATGAGAAATGATATACAAGTTCAATATGGATGCAAAGATGAAATAAAAATTTAGGGAAAACTAAATTAGTACATGCAAAAAGTACCCAGACTATTTTTTTATAATTGAAAAAATGCCTAGAAGTTTAAAACAGGGCCAACTTCTGTATGTGCATTTTTATTCAATTTTCAAATGACATGTTTGTCATCGAAAACTAATTTTTAAACTAGACATGTAGAGACATGTGTCATCATTGTGTTATGCAGGATAGAAATCCGGCACAAACATGGCGTCAAAGTGATGTGTATGCATTATTTAATGCAGTCCAGCCCCGAGTAAAGTAGGTAGAAGAAACCAAACATATGGTAAAAATGTGGAAACAACAGTGAAAATATAATTTAAAAGTTATGCAGAGAAAATAGTTTTCATCATAACTTGTTCGCTCATCAAGTGTACACGTGATTCCACTTTAAAAATCCACTATGACAAGTATATGAAAGGCCAGTAGCATAAAATGGCACTCTACCTAAACACAAATTCAGACCAAAAAAAGGTACACAAAAGCATGTAGAATTGAAAACACCTTTGTTTGTATTATCTCAAGCTATAAAAACATCTTGCGATAGAAGTCAAATGAATTCCACAAAGGGACAACATGTGATATATTAGATAAGTATGATTGATTACCTTGGGTCTGGAATTGGTAATCTCCTAACAAGAAGAGTTGCTCCTTTTCCAGAAATAGTAGGTGCCATCTCCTCTCCTTTATTCCAGTGCAAGAAGGTCATTCTTCCATGAACCAAGTGCTTCCAAAGAAAATCTGTGAGCTCATTATCTTTGAGAAGACCTCCTTTATGGTTCTGTCAAATTTCAACATTGAATCAGTCAGCAGCCACTTCTAAAGAGGACTTTGAAGTGCTAAAAATGTGATGCACATCAGCGGGACTTAAACTACAAGGAAAAGTATTACTCTTAATGCCATTGCTCCAAATGTTTTACATTGGGGTTCTTTTTTATGTAACATACACAGAGATAGGCCTTAAGAAGCTAGCTCGTCTTCCAAATCCAAGTTCAAATAAACTATAGTAAATTCCAGACATAACGGAAAATAAAGAATATATGTGTTTAAGACTGTGAATAACGGTGGGATTGGTCTCCTGGATTAGGCGGGGTCCTAGAGCCCGATACCAAGTGTTCAAAAAATTGGTTAATACTCATATTTTGTAAATTAAAATTGTATGGCAAATGCAACTATAGCCCAACTAAAAAAAGCTCATACATGCCAAGACTATATTAATCCGAAGGAACCCAAATCAAAACACGATGACCACAAAATAACGCGAGTAAAGGGTGGGATGATTAAAATCCAAATGAAGAGTCTTTCAATTTTCAACATAAAAGCATAATCTTGGAAGCTAGAAATCATATGCCCTCTAATGCTTCCCACAAATAAAATTCTTCTACCTAATAATCAAAGCACATTTGATTGAAGTTAATTATCAAGGTAATAGACAAACACACTACTTTAAAATTCCACATTTTTTTTGTTGAAACTGAAACCCTAATTCAGCAACAAATGTAACAATTACCATTGACAAAAATCACCAAAAACACAAACCGATAACAAATAAATTAGCAACAAATTGAGCTGCTAAATCGCGAAAAGTTCAAAATTTACAGAATCAAAATCAGAGAAACTAAAACTGAATTGATGTAATAAAATGAGATTTGAAATAGAATTAGGGGAAACGGAAAAAGGAGAGAGACCTTGAAACCGAGAGCGGCGGAGTATTGAGCTTTGGATTTAAGGTAGCGAAGCCACGTGAAGGTGGAAACCATTGGAGAGTGTAGAATTGCAGTGTGAAGAACGGAGATGCAGAAACCTCTTGTTGTTTTTGCCTTAAACCCCAATTGATTTCCGTTTTTCTTGCTCTGTTTTTGTTTAAGTAGGTAGAACTTGTGATTTCTGAAAATGCAGTGGCTTATGTAACAAAATGGAAATAATTATTCAATATACTATTTAATTTATTAAATATTTTTTAAATGTGATTGGATAGTTTTAGTATTAAATAGTTGAAATATTTTAATTATTATTTAATAAACTATATAATTGAAATTTAATAGTTAAAATATTTAATAAATTATTACTTGATAAAACAAAATAAATAAATGTAACCAAAAAGTAAATGGATTTATTTATTTAACAATTTGATTTATTCTCTCACTTCCTAATTCTTTAGTTCTTACTTCTTACTTATTTCATTTTATATTCAATAGTTTTTTTTGAATCGGTATTTACTAGTTTATTGAATAGTTTATTTAATAATTAAAAATAATATTATATAATATTTAATTATGTCTAAAATATTAAATAATAAAATTATTTATTTTAATTTATTAAATATTTCGTTATTAAAATTACTATATAATTGAAAATTATAATAAATAAATATTTCATAATGAACCTTCATTATATATAAATGCATCGCAACTACTCAACTAACACAAAAATATTATTTACATGGACAAAAATATTATTTAAGCTTTTTCTTTATGTTTTGTGTTTGAATTCAATGATAATTTACTTTATTCATGGTGTAACACTTTATTTTCTCATCGATAATTTAATAAAAATTAGAGTAAATTAATTTTTAAATCAAAATACCAGAAATAGGATGTCACATCTTTCAACATATTAAAATTTATTAAAATATAAATAAATAAATTTATTTTATTTATGGTGTAACACCTTATTTCCTCATCGCTAATTTAACAAAAATTAGAATAAATTAATTTTTAAATCAAAACACCAAAAACAGAATGTCACATCTTTCAACATATTAAAACTTGTTAAAATATAAATAAACAGATACATAACACGCTCTCAGATGAACCGACAACATTTTAATATAGTTCTCAAACTTCAACTTTTTTATCGCAGCGGAAAAGAAATCATGTTCATTATTCAACATCTCAAGTTAATCATAACCTACATTTAATCACATAAAGAGAGTTTACAACACTCCCGCAATTCTTCAAAATAAAATAACAACAAAGAAAATAAAGCAAGTGTTCATCCCTCCGGTGTTACATATCAGAGCACGACCAACTCAAAATAAACAACGAGCTAACTTCATCTATTATGGATCACTTGCACGTTACCCACGTAGAGGCAACATTCAAACATAAGGGTGAGATATCACGATAATATAATAAGTTATATAATCATAAGTATACGACAAATATATCATGTAAGACTTCATGTTCAACATTGTCAATCACAAATTCACAATGATTATACAAACATATATAATTATTGTCATCCGTCATACAACTCATACCAATTATGTAACTCAATATCATCATCATATCAACAATTTAATAATATGCAGCTCAACGTCATCATCGTATCAACAATTCAACAATATGAAACTCAATGTCATCATCGTATCAACAATTCAACAATATGCAATACGATTGATACTGATGCAAGATGCATGTGGTACCATCAAGGCAAAACCCTCAACTTAATAAATGTCATTTGTGGGCAACGCCAATACATGTCATATTTCGCCAATACATGTCATCTTTCGCCAATACAAGTCATCTTTCAAGAATGCATGTGACACTAACATGCAACAACATAATATTTACATTGATGTCTCGTATTAAATCAATTTCATGCCAATACAGACCATCATCAACATTATCATCATGCAATACTTCGTGCAAAACCAACGAATCGTTTATACAACATCATCTCAATCAATCTCAACATTTTATATTATGATATGTACAACGCGCGCATACACACACATCATAATCCTTCTAATAAAATATTGGTATATTGTTGTCAAACTTATTACTACAATGTAGAAAATATTTTTATCTTTTTAACGGTCCTAACGGCGCGTCAAACGGACACCCGAGTCAAAAGTTATTAATTTTCAAAGTTTTCAAAAATTAGAAGCTTTAGCTAGGTAAGTTGTTACCTCAAACTAGTAACTGGTTACTTCAACCCAGAAGGCAAAATATACCATTTTTCTGAGGTAACCAGTTACTTCAACCCAGAATGCGAAAATCAACCCTTTTACCCCTAAAAGCCCAATTTTTACATCAAAAGTAGTTTTCTAAATTGCACAATTTTGACATAGACATTTCCCGAACTCCACCTTCATCAAATAACATCAATTTCCTCAAATTCATCGCATAAATCATAATACATCAACAAACAATGTTCAAACATATTTATACAACATTGGTATACTTCACATACCATAAGTTAACACCATCACACATGTTATTTTCATCAATCAAACATCAAACATGTTATCAAATCATCATGTTATATTCGATAACAATATCACAACATCATGGCATCATAATTCACAAATCAAGTTATCAAATTCATCAGTTCATCATTTGTCACCAATCGCATAACACACAATTACATGTCATTTTACACCATCACATAATGATTAATTCACCTAATGCTAACAAAACTATTTTTATTGAAAAGGTCTTCACGCTAGCTTTCTAACAATTCGAACAATGTCCAAAACGGACTCACGGTTTGAAAGTTACAAATTTTTAAAGATTTTCAAAAACCAGTTTTTTAGTGAGGTAGCTGGTTACTTCACTAACATAAGCACTTTTCTGCCTTTTTTCATACGAAAATCACTTATTTAGACCGCCCAAACAACCCCAAACATCCCACAAGGCTTATTTCAGGTTCTCAATCATTATATACATTCACATAGACCATCATAATATTTTTATCTCATCAAACATACAATTATACACATGAAACGACACAATTTTACATGTTATTGCAAACAACGACACTGACACCCAATCATACCAAAATATCAAAATTGTGTCTTTCAATTTCACAATATATTAATATGCATTTCCCAACATCCTCATTCATTCTCACATAAATTTTCATCAATTTCAATCGATTATAACAATCAATTTCAAACACAAACTACACCCAAAACCTAACATTCATATCATCATCTATCCATAATTATACCACCTATTAGAGAGTCGGAACTCCACCCTTACCTTAGCTTTGTAGATTCCTCAAGTTTCAACAATCGTTCCTCTCTTCTTAGCTCTTCCTCTTTCTCGCGTATGTTTTTCCTCTCGTTTCTATGATTGATCACCACAAACACTCTTATATTCCTATTGTTATGACTCATTCATCCCTTGGAATCCTAAATCAATATTCCAATTATGCTCTTCCTCTTATTACTAAAATAACTTATTTTATAAACGTAAAATAATAATCATTCTATTATTCTACTAATAATTGTATTTAATTATTGTACTATAGTATTAAATCTACTATTTTAATTCAAATAATACTAGTAAATTGCTTATCCTACCACACCGTTATGTTTCTACACCTTTAGTCATACACCCCTATCATCTTAACTCCTATAATTCCAAAACATCTAATTCCCAAAAATTGCATCACAACACATCAAAAAATTCACTAATGCATACAAATACATCATAACACCTAATTAATTTAAATGTAAATAATCATTTCTAAATTTCATACAACCTCTCCAATACTCTACAACATCTTGTCACGACCCACATATTTCCACAAAATACATATATTCCCCAATGATTCATAATTAATTGATTAACTTATTAATTATGGTTTATAGGGTGTTACATATGGCGTTATATAAAGGGATAGAAGTAGATGGAAAGTATAAGACCATTGTCATGGAAGATTTCAATACAGTTGTTAAAATTTTCGGCGATTAGAGATGGGTACTTACAAGATAACATTCAATCACTCAAGTCAATATTTAAGAGAGATGGGATTGTTTATGTGTAGATGAGAATAATGTTTGGGTGTGATGCGGATTCAAACTTCTCTATAGGTGACACTTATAATTGTCATGGTTTATCCAACTAGGATTATAGAGGATTGTCAGATGTGCAAAGTTTATATGAGGGTGGAAGTTGTGTCTTATACGGTGTCCAAAAGTGATGGTCCACCTATTCGTTAGATAGTGGAGCACCTTTGTTGGATTTGGCCTATAATTTGGTTGGTCTTTATGGGCTTTTGGCCAACTCATACACTTGTCCAAAAATCTTTATTATCAACTTTGAAATAATGAGTATTTAAGCATAAATTAGTGAGACTTATTTGAGAATAGGTGACATTGAGAAATTTTGTCCCATGAGAATGTACCCCCTGAAAAAGGTATAATTCAATTCTCGCATTGAGTGGAGGCAATTGGCATTGGAAACACGTGCATTTAATGTTTTTTGTGGATCATTACTGTTGGATTTGACCATTTTTCTTCTATTCGATCGCGAGTATTGACCTTGACACTCTTTGTGTCTATAAATTAAGAACTTTGAGTATCAATTTTTGTTCTGTTTAAGAATAAAAAATGGTGATGATTGTGGAAACTACAACGGAGCAAAGCTTCTGAGACACTATGAAGTGATGACACTATGGATTAACGGTTGCAATCATGATGCTTCTTGAACTAGAAGTATAGATCTTGATGTGATGTCATTGTTCAGTGTTTGTTATCTCTTATGTGGTGGACTTAGGGGGGTACTTGCATGATTAACACTTCAATGTCCAAATCAGTTTAAGATTTAAGATAGTGGTAGTGAAAGTGGGGATTAAATATTGCCTAGTTGAAAACCATTTACGAAGGTATTTATACATTGGGGTTGGGGAGAGCAAGTTGTATAATGGGCCTTGTGTTATTAGGCATTTGATCTGCGTGGAGCAATGGGCCTTTGGTCAATATGGAACAGTTTCCCTAAATACTCGTCAGGCATGTTTGATGTTGGGGGAGTCTTCTAGTAGTCGTGGCCGACATTCGAGAATGTTTGTCCAAGCATCGACTCACATACGACGCTTTGGTTTTGCCAAAGCGTGATCGGGATGCAAACATCAAATGTAGTCTCACTAGATCGTCGACCCGTGTTTTGCACGGGTTTATTGAAAATAAAATTATATATTTTATAATACTTTATATTTAATTTTTTATTTGTATATAAAATTATTTTGCAAGCCTTTCAATTATGTTTGCAATTGTACTATTAATTTTTTAATGCGAAAGACAATAGATTAAAAAAAAATATTTTTTAATCAATAATATATGAGATTAAATTACACATATTTATATTATACCTAGTTACACAAACAAATTCTCTAAACCTTTATTTGTAAGAAAAACTAACTATAGACAAATGATGACAAAGTTCGGACATACTCTATATCTCCCACGTGAGAAATTAAGTGTATGAAGTTAAAAGACATTAAAGATGGATTTTGTTGTTTTTAACTTTTTATTTATACTGATAAACTATTAAGAGATTTGGAGAATTAACACGGTTTTGTAAGAATTATTAAAATGAATGGGTTTTTCAGATATAGCCGACCAACTAAAAAGACATTAATAAATTTATAACTGAAATACAATTATAAGTGAAATATAAGTTTATAGTATTTATATATTATAATTGAAACATAATGAAATACAATCATAATTATAATACATAGTATTTATATTAACTTATTTTTTTAGAATTGATTAATAAATATTATATTCTACTACGAAGCATTTACGGATAGATTGCACAAACTACCGAATTTGCCCTTCCATCCAAATATATTTACATTGCAATTTGGACAACAAGTAATTAACAAATTCACCCTAACAAAGTCCATACTTTTCTCTTTAAGTCCTTCCCTCTTAATTGAGAGAATTTTTCTTCTAGAGTAATTGTTGTTGCATGTTAAAAATTTTAGAGCACTAAAGTCTGGCCTTTCATCCGTCTTTCTTGCATAAGGGCTTTCACACTCATATTTCCAAGTACTGTCTCTTCACCTCGGTTTATACTCAAGCATTTATCACATTTTTATTACGATGAATAATAAGCCTATTATCATTGAGAGTGACTTAGAGGGCAGTGCTTCTTCGTCTTCAAAAATGGGAATAAAGTATGAATCACATTCCTTCCCATTTGTCGGTGGGTATTTTGAATAAGAGGTCATCCTTTTAAGTGATGATTAAAAAATTGAAGAGTATTCTAGAAAACCTCTCTTAGAAGAAGTTATTTTTATGAGTACTTCAGAGACTCTGCTTCCAGCAAAGTCCAATGGGAATGAAAACCTTGTTGAGAGACTTATTCCTCTTCTTGTCTTGACCGAGGAAGAAATAGAGATTTCCCGTCAAAGGATGGAATGTGTCGCTCACTTTGTCAAAACATATTGGGACGTAACTAGTCATGACCCTAATGATGCTAAAATTTCTCGTCATATGGAGTGTCAGGGACATCGTGATGTCTTGTCTTGAGTTAGTCCCAATAACAATCTTTTGGCACTGATATTGAATATGCCTAAATCTTTGGCTAAAATTAATTTGACAGTTAAGGATTTATACTCCGCTTGATTATTGATGGTTTTAATTCAAACCTTATGGATTTTTTTATAAGAATATTCCTTATGCCTTCCAACACAATCCTGGTGTAACACCCCTTTTCTAACCCCAAATAAATATAGCATAAATCAGAGTAAAATAGAATGCAGACATACAAAGGGTACCATGTGTCGTTTTTGTTGGAATAATATAGTAAGTGTGAGTAAGTGGGAAAATAGTCCCACATTGGATAGGAATGTGGAGTGTAACGCCCTGTTTTAATTAATATTATATTATATTAATATTTTCGAATTATCGATCAATATTTATTTTGCGACGAGAATATTTATATTAATAGTTATATCTATTAATATATTTGGCGACGTTTCGTTCGGTCCGGTTTTTTATTTCGTTCGGTTCGGTAAAATATTATTCGGACCGATATTTAATTCCCCGGAATTATTTTAACCAATTGAGTTAATAATATAATTAGATATTATTAGTGTGTTAGTTAATTAAATAAATTAGGGATGTGAGGATTAATTGGGAAGGATTGAGTTTACACCTTAGTTTACTAGTAAGAATATCATAAAAACACTTTCCTTGTTTTTCTTTCCAACATAACACACCAAAGCCAAACTTGAACATAGAGGGAGAAAGAAAGGGTTTTGGGAGAAGAAGAGCAAGAGAAGAAGAATAGGAAGAGCATGAGCAAGCTTGAGGATTGGGTTTTGTAAAATCATCAAGGATCCTCCAATCACTAGAGGTAAGGGGTTTGATTCTCCATTTCATATAGTTCGGGTTTGTTAGTATATTTTGGATTTGGGGAAAATTGATAGTTGATCATAGGGTTTTGGTTGGTTGATTGTTGAAATGAATTAGAAAGTTTGATTTAGGAGTATGGATTGTGGGTGTACTAGGTGCTAACTTATAAAACTAAAAGTGTTAAAATGGAAAAAACATAAACTGTGAAAAACCATAAATAATTTTACACTGTCTGTATTGGAAAGGAAATGAGGAAGATGAAGCAGGAGGTCCACGAAGGGGGAGGCGCCCACCCCAAAAGGGGAGGCAACCGTCCCAAGCCCTAAGGCGGTCGCCCCTTTGCCTTCATCCTCCTGGGACGCACGTCCCCTTTAAGCTGGGAAAGGAGAAGAATTATGCAGTTTGTTGTTTTCTGTATGTTGAGTTTTTCTGTTTTTCTGTCAAAACTGTTTTCTACATAATTTTACCTTCTAGCTTCTGTTTATTTTAAATCCCCTAGTTCCACATACTACTAGTTAGTAGACATGGCAATATAACCCATACCCGCGGGTACCCGCCCGAACCCGTCCCGAATTTGATGGGGAAAACCCGCTTTGACTGGGTTTGGGTTTGGATTTTCCCCGATTTTAAAATATGGGGATGGGGCAGGTAATGGGGAATGTAGTACCCACCCCGAACCCGCCCCGTTTATTATTATTATTATTATTATTATTATTATTATTATTATTATTATTATTATTATTATTATTATTATTATTTTGGAATGTAGAATACTTTTTACTATGTGTTTGTTTGGATGGTAGTTTGGAATATGAATTTGTATTTTTATTTATTTAGTTTTTATATTTTGGATTATTTGGTTTTGTTAATTTGAAATATTAATTGTATGGTTACTTAATTAATACTTTCGTTTGTATTTTTTATTATTTGAAATATATGTTTGAAATTCTTTAAGATTATATTTTACTTTTGTAATATAAATTCATATTTGTTAGAATTGGGGCGGGTTTTGGGTTCGGGGCGATTTTTGGGTTCGGGGAAGGATTTGGGTTAAGGCAAGTTTTGGGTTTGGGTCTGTTTACAGTGATTTCTGGTAAAACAACCGCTAGTCCTCCAAACTATCGAATAATCTTTATGACTGTTATTCAATTCCTCTGGTAACTTGCAGGATCGACTAGATTGATCCTATGGGGTATTGGTCGTTTGGATAAACTTAATAACAAAATTAGTATTCATGGTTAAGACTTGTATTTAGAGTGTTTTATATATGTCCAATGTATTCCGATTGCAGTGTTAAATAACTTAATGACATAATCAAGTAAAGAAATATAAAACTGACTTGAATGAGTAAATGAGTAAAGGTTCGATTTGCAAAGAAATGTGTAAATGCAGGAATACGTAAATGACTTTTAAATGTAAAAGACTTTTAATGTAAAAGCACGAATATAAAAGGCATGAATGTAAAAGACATTAATGTAAAAGGTTTCTGAAATGTAAAGGATTTCGAAATAGAAGAAAACGTGTTTAAATGCAGAAAATAGTTAAATGGCTTTGAATGTAAAGGTATTTAAAAGACATTGATGCGAAGATAAAGGATAAACTGGAAAGATAAAGATGTTTTACTGAATTGTAAAGGTTTGGTGCAATCATACGTACATTGTTCGAGCATTCGTTTCCCTAGCCATGTGGTATTTTGAATGTTTACTGAATTTTTGTACAATAGATATGACACACGAAATCCTAACACTAAGACTTCTATTTATACTATTTCGACCATAACAGTCTGACTTATGAGATCTTGCCACGTTCAGAACATGCAGAACACTGTTCTTCTCTTGCTTCCACGCGTCTTCGAACCGTTTCTAGCGCATATATTTTAACTTCCAATTATCCCGCTCACGTTTGAATTTCAAATGCTCCGGCCATCTTCGCTTAGAACTTACTTCACAGACACAACCTTATTACCACTTCGAAGCTTCTTTTACATATATCATCATAACTACCATTCGAAACTCCGAGCTTTAGTATGTCCATTCGAAGAGCCATTTCTCCCATTCCGAACTGTGACATTCACTTTGTTCCAACGAACACTAACATCATTTCATTTCGAGCTCAATGATTCCATTTCGAATCATATATATCAAAATCTTCAGCCAACAGGGTCTAGGATCCCCAAACCCATTTGGGACGGGTTTGGGATTCAATTATTCATCCCCGACGGGGATCGGGGCGGGGAATGAGGATTTATCTGGGATTCGGGTTTGGGGTTGGGGAATGTAAAAACCGTCCCCGCCCCGCCCCGTTGCCATGCCTACTAGTTAGTATTAATAAAATATAACTAGGATATAAGTTAGCCGATTAAATTTGGAACCCGATTATGTTCCGATTTTTCGATTTCGCTAAATTCGACGACGGAGCAACTTGCTCCGAATTCAACGAAAATTGACGTGCTAGCTAAGTTCGACGTGTAGAACGTAGTGGTGAGGTTAGTTTTTCGAAATTACGAGTTTTTACGAAACAACCCGAAATAGGCCAAATTACGGTTAAATTGAATTGGATTGCGTTTTAGTAGAGTTAAGGCAGCATGGACAATCCGATATCGATGTTGACGATTATGATTAATCCCGGTTATTATGAATAGCTTTCGCGACGATTTTACGTGGTTTGACTCTTTTTCCGTTTTTGGAATTTAGTGAATGAATTGATAATGATGTGGTGTGATTAAACATAATGTTTGCGACGATGTATTTATTAATGAATACTTGATAATATGCGATACGATGATATAAGTCTTTGTACATGATGATGTGATGATTATATTGATGTTGTTAATAAATGTTTCCGATTTGTGAATGCATGACTTTAGATGATGATGAATTATTGGTGATGTTTTGTATAATGCAAATATGAGTCGATGATATATTTATCTTGATATGGATAAATTATGGCGATGTGGGCTTTATGCCAATTTTGATGAGCGATGATGATGTTTTTGTTGTGTTGTTTTATTGTCGAGTCACATACATTGCATTGGCGACGATGGACTTTTATGCCAAGCGACGAGGCTTTTATGCCAAGTGTTCCTAATTATGGATAAAGCGACGGGTACCACATGCATAACATAGTCGTGTCTCATGGAGTCGGTTATATTTATGTTTGAGTTGTTTGGTGTTGGGTTTTAATTGATGAATGATGTTGAATTGCGATGATATATGATGTTTTGTTCGGTGATGACCTTTATGATGAACATGAAATGAATATAACTTGATAATTTCATGATAACTAGGCGATGAATATAAATGATGAGTTTTGTGATGATGTTTGCGACAATAGGCTTTTATGCCAAAAACGACGATGGGCTTTAGCCAATTTGTGAGGATTTTATTTATGTTACTTATGTTATTAGCATTGTTTGATGTTGTTATTTGATGTTGTTGTTTGTAATTATGAGTTGTTGTGATGATTTATGTCGATGAGGTTATGGCGATAAAGTGTTGATTATACACATTAGAATGACGATTAAAGTAAGTGAGTTTTGAATATGTATTGGAATGCACTTATTAAGCTATACCCTTTATAATTCCGAAACTATATATATATATATATATATATATATATATATATATATATATATATATATATTATCATGCCTTTTAATTATATATTTTAGATTATCTCACCCTTTACTTGTTTCGCCGTTACCTCTATATTGGTAACGTGCAGGTTATGAAGACGGAGTTTATAGCCGCTATTAGTCGAGTTGGTGTCGCTCTGATACGTAGCACTCGGGGGAATAATTATGTTGTCTTGTTGTTGTTCTTTTGTTATTTTTCCTTTTGTAAATAAGAATCATACTTTATGAAAATATGATTGGTTAAGGAAGTTTAATAAATAAGATGTTTTGATTTTTATGAATCACTTAATGTTTTTCGACGATGCTATGTATCCGAGATTTATACTTTAAAGCAAACTGTTTAAAGTGATTTGATTTTGAAGGTGTGATGCCTCAGTATTAAATTTATGAAATTTTAATTTACTCTGATTTTTGCATTTAAAACCTTGGGTAATATTGGGGTGTTACATGGAGACTTAAGCATATATAAGTGAGAGAATCCACTCACCTATCACCTTAAGGTTTTAGGTGGACAAGTGGTGTATCTCTCATAAAGGTGCTTATTCCTACACTATGTATCAGTACCCCTAGTAACTCCCTCTAACATGGTATCTAGAGCCTTGGTTCAAAAAAGGGACCGAAAGAGACTTGTCTCGAAATGCGCCTAAGAGTGGTGTTCCGTTGCAAGGTGTCCACAGCGTTACAAGTGGGGGAGCATTGTGGACTCACAATTGAGGGGGAGTGTTGGAATAATATAACAAGTGTGAGTAAATGGGGAAATAGTCTCATATTGGATAGGAATGTGGAGACTTAAGCATATGTAAGTGAGAGAATCCACTCACCTATCACCTTAAGGTTTTAGGCGGACAAATGGCGTGTCTCTCACAAAGTGCTTGTTCCTACACTATGTATTAATGCTCCTACTAAACTTCCCTCTAATAGTTTTCCACACAATAGAAAACCAAACAAACAAATTATACATGCACCTGGTCATAATTATAACACATATTTAAATCTCATGTTTCGACAATTATACATATCACAGTGGAATATTTCTCTTCTCAGATAATATTAATGATTATATCCCATGCTATAATCATTAAACGTCATAACAATGAATTCATAACATAATCAAGTCATATGAATCCAACACATCGGCACCAAGGCCACATCAACATAGTATTTCAACATATAAATCCAAAACAAATAAGAATATATAACAAAGTCTCATAACAAAACATGATTTCAAATAACCTACATGTTACATGACCAGAGCAATGACTTACTACCTAAGAATACATAATAAACTGAGCTAACTAAGCTCCTTACTAGCCTTGTGCGAAGCACTGCTATCCTTAGAACCTGCACGATATCGCATAGAACATCAGATATAATAGAAGGGTGAGAATTCAAGTCATTACGAATATATATACTATAACAATGCATACAAGAATCTATCACTCTTCATATAATTGTCTATACAACATGTCATTAATACATCAAGTTCCAACACAATTATATCCAAATATATTATCACATACACATACACATTCCAAGCAAAACATCATATAACAACAAATATGACTCTAATGCAATTCCATGTGACTCATGCATGTGGTACCATCGTGAACATCAATTTCACCTCGCTCCCAATTCATTTATCTTAGAATTAGAGCCACACTCTAGATCCGGACAAGATCAAAGACACCATATGTGATGAACCCAAAGTTTCACCGCCTTTATTTCCATTCAAGGATCAAAGCCAACATTGTGAACCCAAAGTTTCACTGCCTTTATTTTCACTCAAGGATCAAAGTCACCATGTATGCATGTGCAATTCATCAACAACATATACAAATTAAGATTTTCCACCAATCCTAATTATCAAACATATCACAATAATCCAACACCTTGAATTATCCACCTTTGCACAAAAAACATACATCATAGTAACACCGACAACAAAATAATACACATAGTATTCATCTTCATTACACACATCACGAATAACATATAATATCTCCATCACCACACAATCACATTTAGTTTATAGCAACGATACTACTCATGTTATTCACATTTTACCAATTTCATGACATACATATACATATACACATGTCATTCTACAGAAGTCGTTTAATGATCCAAGCATCTAGTGCCAACAAACCTAGCTGTATCATGCAGATTATTTCATTAGTCTCCAATTATACGAACGACAAGTCAAACAGATAACCGAGTAAAAAATTATGAGTTTTTGAAGATTTTAAGATTTTCCTTTTTACTTTAAGTACTCGGTTACTCTTCACGTTTCTGCCTGATTTTTCCAAAATTGCACAGGGGTAATCGATTACTCCCAAGAGGATAACCAGTTACTCTGACGCAAAACCTAAAAATCTGCAACTTTAAGCTACAAATTTCTTTTCCTTTTTACCCAAAATCAATTTTACACCATGCCCAAACATGTTAACTTCTTGTAATCAACAACACACACCATCTAACACAATCCTAACACATTTAACACATCAATTTCACCTAATTTCATGGATTTCTACACAAACCCTAACATATGAAAATCTTTGGTTTAGAAATTAAAATCAACTACAAAACCTATCATGTTACTACCCATTGCATACGATACACACCCATAATAACAATGATTCTCCCCCTCACCTCTTGAAGACAAATCTTTATGTTCCTTCTTCTTTCTTCCTTATTCTCCTATTCTATTCTTTTCTCCTCTTTTCTCTTTTTTTCTCTTATTTTGTGTTATGACAACATAACTCTCATTCTCTTTTTACTACTCTATTTTCTTAATGGACTTAACCACACCAATTCTAATAATTAGGCCTATTACTAGGTAATTAATATTCTTACCCATAAATTCCAATTACCCAAGTATCACATATATTCAATTAATCCAAATATTTACCAAATCACACAATTTAATTAATTACCATATAATATAATAATTAATAACTAACTACTAAATAAATATCAAAATTTGGGATATTACACCTGGTTCCACTTCCTTTTAGGTTTGTTGTGACATATATTGATAAGGTCCACACATAAGGGAGTTTCGTTGCCAAACTGGGAGCTGAACTCGACTAGAAAATCGACCAGTACTTGATATTTTGTACTACATATGGGGGGGAGTGTATGTTGCACCACAATATCTCAATTGTACATTACACCATCTTTCCAACCAAGCCCGATTTCTTTAAGATCTGACAAGCAATGTAGTTTGTTTTCACCATAACATTGAGTCCCTAAAAGTATGGCCTAAATTTTCCAATTGTTATCGTTATTGTTGATGTCAACCTTTCTATCTTCTAATATCTTAACTCGACATATTTGAATACTTTACTGACAAAGTAGACCCATAATTCATTTCCTTCTCGTTCACATACTATCATCGAGTTCATGGCTTTATCAATCATTGAGAGGTACAAGAATAAAGACATAACCTTTGTCGAGTGAGCCAAGACCATAAGTGTCACCAAAAAGGTATTAAGTATTGAAAAGGATTCCTTTTATGCCTCGCTCCACTCAATATTTTATTTATTTCTTAGGGTGACAAAGAATTGGAAAATGTTGTCTTCGATACAAGAAAGGAAATGAGAAAGAGAAGTCGTGCAACCTATTAATTACTGAACTTCTTTGACCGACATGGGCCATCTCGTAATGATGATCGTTTTACGAATATTTGTGTTTACATTTATCATTCTCTTGGTTAGCATGAAACCTGGGATTTTTGTCGCTTGAACATTGAATGAACAATCAGTCGGGTTTAAAGGCGTGTCTTATTTCATAACCAAGCTCAAGATGTATTTTAGTTCGTTGCAATGGCTTCACACACTAGGGGCATTCACAACCATGTGATTTATATATACCTAAAGATTATATTTAATATAAGAGGACAACGTCCATCAACCTATGATAGACGATGCCTACATTCCTAAGTATAAAGGGCACGACTTCAGAGTAATGATTATAGTTGTTAGACATTAAGGCGTTTTTAGGTCTGTATAGAGGGTGCATTTTGATCTTTTTATACATAGAGTTAGAGTCCACGAAACTCAACTTTGTGTACCTTCATGAGTCGTCAATTAACATATCAATGTTGGGTAAAGAATAATGATCTTTAAGGAACACGTCACTACAAAATTAAGGTCCGTGAATCTAGCATGTCCTTCACTTTCTTGATGTCTTCTTTACCAATACTAAGTTGTCCAACCATGTGGAATACTCAATCTCTCTGGTGAATTTTGCATCCTTTATTTTTTGACCTTTTCATTAATGACCATTATTCTTTCCTTGCCCATATCACGCTTTCTCTAGATCCCCAATCTGATTTAGGCGTTGAGGGTGAGACGATGGTGTACAAATTTAGTATTAATCCCAACAAGCTTAAGGGATCATAAGAGAGCGAATCTATGCTTTTTTTTATAGCAATTAGGTCATCTATTTTTTTTTTGTTAGGAAGGTAACCAACTTTATCATTTAGAACTCATGTGGCCCTATCCATACTTTTTTCAAATCTTTGGTAGGCACCAATCCATCCTTTATGTATTTTTCTCTAGGATTTATGTCAACAGAGTTCACCCCATTGGTGTTAGGCTTTAGTGCAACGTAGGTGGTCATTTTTGCCTTCTTTATCTTTAGACTATCTTGATCGTACCTTCATATTATCTCTTGATCTCCATTTACAACACATATCTTCCTATTTTCCAATGATACTTAATAGTTAAATATAACATTTTTAAAGTAACATATATTATACTGAAGGCGATGAGCCCAATGATGGTAATGTAAGATGAAAGAGCACTAATCATGCAACCCAAATAAGGTATTGTGGGAGATATATCTATTAAATTGGACCTGCTTTCTCAAAATACGATTAGGAAGCCCCTTAATGGTTGCAAACACGATCCTACACTTTAAGGAATTGATGACGCCTACTATCGTCAATTGAGTTTTGATATTGTTGATATGTTTGCATGGTTTTTTTCGTTGAATGTTACCAACAAAGATGACTTGAAGTTCTCTGGTATGAGGGCATCCCGAATTTCATCAGAGAGAGGTTAGAGGTCTAAGATCTCCATGTCGTCTGGGGGGTCGGCCTCGTGTTGTTGTGGCAACATAATCCTTCCAAAGTGATACACATCACTACTATGGCTATTTGATTGCCAATGTTGCTGCTAGAGGTGCCACGTCTCACCATTTTGGAACGACGATTAAGGCAAGATTATTTTTTATGAAAGTGTGATAAGAGCTAGTTTTATCGGACCCTACGGTGGGTGTCAATTGTACTTGAGTGAGTATAACAGGGGTTACCATGCCCGTATTGAGACGTGTAAAAGGGATTTTTGTTTTGATCTATAAATTGAGTGAATAAACTATCTGACTGTCTAACTATGATATTTATATGCTCAATTACTAAACCCACACATTATTGAGAAGATCAATTCAATTGCCTATAGATTAGACTACATTCCCATAATTTTGACCTGATAATTAGGAAATATAATTAGGCATTCCACGTAATATGGAGTGTAGTTAATCTATGCAATTTATGATTACACGTGTCTTGCCCCTAACATGTGGTTGGATATGCTCAACTATAATCCATGTATTAGGAGCCTTAGATTGCATAAGATCACATACTCACCATGCTACCGTGTCATTTTCACGCGTAAATCCTCTACGTGTTACTTATGAATTACATATTTGACGGACCGAACTCTACGAGGCCCAACCAAAATTATTTTAGTTCATAATCTCTCAAACACGAGTGACTTTGATTAATGTAAAACTAAGGATATCTCGAAAAAAAGTATCATAAATAAAAATATAATAAATCAATAATATTATAAATACATTTATATTACTTAGTTCCAATTGTAGTCCCTTATTCTTATTATTTTATAATTTGGTCCTTTCATTTGAAAAGCATTGTTTAGCCTCATTCTCCAATTTTGGACTAAAAGATCGTATCATGACATAATTTAAATAACATATCATGTGATTTGATGATCGACATAAAAAAATTGAATTTTTTTTCCAACTTACACAATGATATTTGATTATTTAAGCAAACTAAATACTTTTACATCATTATATTATATTATATGTTATTAGAAGTGTAAGCGAATCCAAAAAATTCAATTAAATCGATAATCCAAATTAAATTAAATTGAATTAAAATCAATTATTTTTTATTTAATTTGAAAATCAAACCAAAACAATAAAATTGATGTGGTTCCGTTCGATTCTCAATTTTAGTTTTTAAAACCACCAAAAGAAGAATCGAGCCAATGCAAATAATTATTTTTAAATATTTTATTCCACCATCGTTAAATCCGATTTTTTTTATTGATCAATCATTCTCCATCTTTATTTACTTTTTTTTTTCCTTTAAGTAAAATATATATCTAGAACCAAATTCCAAAACCTAGAAAATAAAAACCATAAGTCACAAAAATTTACTTTCACTGAATTGCTGCTCTCGCTACCATCAATTTTATATATTATGATCGCCTTATTCATTTTCAAGTTCTCTTAGTTAATTTATTTATTTTACCGTTTTTTGTTTCTTCTTCTTCAACAGAATTCCATCTAGTCATGTTAGAAAATAATTTTGATGTGTGTTTATTTGTTAAGTTTTTAAATCTCTTTCAAATTTTTTGATGTCAAGTGTTAACTTTTATATTTTATAGTGAACTTATTTATGATGCAAAGGAAATCGTGTATTTGTTTCATATTGGATTAAGAGTAACCTGTAGTTTATTAAACTTTTTTAACATGAAATGCATTATTTAAAAAAATAATAGCATAAAATAAATTGAAAAAACATGACACTGAATAATGCACTGATGAATATAATATTTTAAAAAATTATTGTAAACCGAACTAAATCGATTAGTTTGGTTCAATTCCATTTTTAAAAAATAGTAAAAATCAAACCAAACTAAACCGATAAAAATATCACTGTTTCAGACATTTTCTTAATCAAAAATCAGTTCAAACTAATTCAATTATACCCCTATATGCCGTGTCATTTAAAATATAGTTAAATATGTTTTTGGTCCCTATAAATATCTTAATTTTGACTTTTAGTCCTTATAAAAAAAACATCGAATTATAGTCCTTATAAATTCACTTTTGCACGTAGTTTTAGTCCCTATAGAAGGACTAAAACTGCACACAAAAATAATTTTATAGGAACTAAAACATAAATTTTTTTTTATAAGACTAAAAATCATTTTTTGTTATTTTATAGGGACTAAAAATATATTTAATCCTTTAAAATATGATACATCGCTAATATTTATTAAAAAATATATTTTTTAAAAATACAGAAATTGATTGTTTTTTTGTAATACAAGACCAATATTAAAAATAAAAGAATAATAACTATGATTAATTTTTTTTATAAAAAAAGTAAATACTAAAGTCTTATTACTTTAATTGAATTTACGTGAAGATTTAAAATTCAATAAACATAATTTTATTTTAGAGAATTTTCCTGTTACTCTCACTTGTATCTGGCACCCCGTAAAAGTATGATTTTATCATCGTATCTTGGTGAAAAATCACTTTTTAAAAAAAAGAAAATATTGTTTTTACCGTAAATTTGGTAGGTGTACTGAAAATTTCAGTCATAATATCAGAAATTCTGAATTTTCTGGTAAAAAAACTGATTTTTTTTGGAATTTTTTTTATACTGTATATTTACGGATATCTGATTTTTTTTATTCCGTGTATTTGAAATTTTCAATATATTAAAAATTTGAAAATTTTAATATTCAAATTTTTATTTCCAGAAATCTTATGGGATACAAGATATTTCTAAGAATCTACAAGAAATTTAAAGTTGAAATATAAAAATTTGGGAATGTCAGCACGAAAATTGTCTCCATTTTATTAAAAAAAATGTAATAAGTGAAAGTCCGGCCCATTAACAAACACCATATAAGAAAGCCCAATACCCAACATTAGGGTTCTTATTCTCCTCAGTGTGATCGTGAGTGAAGGAGAGAGCGGCAGCAACACAAACCCTAGAATCTGAAAAAATGCCTGCCGGTCATGGTCTCCGATCCCGAACCAGAGACTCCTTCTCTCGTCCCTTCCGCAAGAAGGGAACAATAGCCCTAGCCACCTATCTGAGAACCTACCATATCGGCGACTACGTCGACATCAGAGTTAATGGGGCTGTTCACAAGGGTATGCCTCACAAATTCTACCATGGACGTACTGGTCGCGTCTGGAATGTCACCAAGCGTGCCATCGGTGTTGAAGTCAACAAGCAGGTGAATCCATTCATTCTTCATTGTTTGTGTTATTTTGAATTTCCAGGTTAAAATCTTGTTATAATAATAGATAGAATATTGCGAATGTGTTTCAAATTTTGTAGGTTAGGAACAAGATTTTGAGAAAGAGGATTCATGTTCGAGTGGAGCATGTGATGCCATCTAGGTGCACTGAGGAATTCCGATTGAGGAAGATTCAGAATGATAAACTGAAGGCTGAGGCGAAGGCAAAGGGAGAGGTGATCAGCACCAAGCGTAAGCCGGAGGGTCCTAAACCTGGTTTCAAGGTGGAGGGTGCTACATTGGAGACTGTTACTCCAATTCCATATGATGTTGTTAATGATCTTAAAGGAGGGTATTAGAAGTTTATTGTTGTTTTGTTTATCTTTGTTAGACTGCACTTTGTTAGTTCCTCAGTTGGTTTTGTTTTTGGTTGTCTTTGTTTCTTTATCTGAACATCCTTCAAATTTATGAAATATCAGGCTAAGTTTTTGTTTTGTTCTATTTTTTAATCAAGATGAATGAGATGATATATATTTCAAACATGCTGTTAAGGGAGAATATTTTTAGTATAATGAAAATCATACGATGATTTTGTTTTAGTTTTTTGCTTTTGCATTCGGAAGTTTGATAGAATGCAGTGTGTTTCCCAAAATTTGTATTACCACCCTTGTCTTTCTGTATATTGTCTTTCTGTATACTAATATTTCAATCCTGCAGAAGAAGTTGGAAAATTCATATAATCTTGTATAATTATTTCAACGCCAAAGAATTGGTGTTAGTTGTGCAATTTAAACTAAAGAGACATCTATTTTAAATCTAGTACAAAGAATCAGAAATTGCTGTAACTGTCTAGTGGTTTGCACTTGAGCATAGTTTAAGTCATCATGAATATTAGGCAAATGGCATATAAAATTGGACCCGACCTAATCTAACAAAAAAAAAGTCGATATACAAGTTTATATTTTGCAAAATTAATTAGACGAATTGAAGTTCATACTTCAATTATTGAACTACGTGTCCTGGTGGTAAGAAGGCACATCCATTCAACCAAATGTAAAGGGTTTGAATAACTGGCTACACACGGCTTTATCTCTCAAGCTTGGGGATTAGACACACAACTCTACCAACACAAGGGCTTGAACTCTGTTTAAATATTTCAGATGCATGATTTAAGAGAAATTGTAAGTGTACACCATTTTATTACACTAACACCATTTTTGCAAACAAACAATGTTCTAATAATATTTTTTATAATATTTTTATAATAATTTATAGTGCTTTGAAATTTGGACAATAATATCTTCTTTTGTTAAAATTTTGGGTGTAGGATACGGTATATGAAAAAAAGAAGTGTAAAGATGACATATGAAAAAAGAAGAAGTGTAAAGATAGCATTATATGTTAATTTAATTCAAAAGGTGCTATTTTTCACTAAGTGTTTTTTTTTTCACCAAGTGACATAATTTCTACCTAAATAGTAACACTTGAAAAATAGAAAGAGCACACAAAAATAGAAATATACACATCTATTTTTTCACTGTAATTCTGAAATCATTTTTTACTTCATTAATGCACGAGAAGTGTAAGAAATATTTTCCTGTAAACTATAATAAAAAAATACGCTTAGTGTGTTTGTGCAATTCACATTAAGGAGTTCAAAGTATCTTGAAAATAATTTGCAGTTAATCTAAATAGCACCCAATATACTATAATTGATGAGAGCGAGATGATCTTAAAGATCTGTGTAAAATTCACACGCTTTGAATTTTCAAATACGATCTTCATCAACACCTTCTTTGTTCTAATGTTGCCACATATCTATTAGAGAACGATAAAGTGAACATAGAGATAGAGAAAGAGTTTGTTATTAAACGAATGTGAAGCTTAATAATAGTTTCTTACAAATAGATAAGTATATAAAGGCTGCAGTGAAGTGACAACTATCACTGCCAGCTCAGCTAGACTAACTAATATCTAACATACCAAGTATTTTTGACAGCTGGTATATAGACTAACAATTATGTTGTCCCTAGGAGCAAGAAACCTGAGTGGAGAGCAAGATAGAGGTTAAGTTAGAATATATGTACTTTGAAACTCAATAGGTATATGCTTCACACAAAATGTTTTGTTGAGAATTTTTTTCCTAAAAAAGAAGATATCAAGCTCCATATGTTTGGTTTTGACATGGAGCACAGGGTTATGAGACAAGGCCACTGTAATCAAGTTGTCATAATAAAGTGTGGGAGGTAATGCATGAACCTGTATCTTGTAACATCCCAATTTTTATTAGCTATTTTATTAATTATTTAATTATTCTATGGTGTGATAATTATTTAATTTGGTGATTATGTGTTAATTAAATTATTTGAATGCATGTGTTATTTGAATAATTGAGTTTATGAGTAGAAATAGAATTAGTTGGCATTGAGCTTGGTAAATAAATATCATAAATAAATGAGTTAGACCCATTAGTAAAATAAGTAGTAAGAAGAGAGATTAGAGTTAATGTTATCATAAAACAAAAGAAGAGAAAGAAGAGAAGAAAAGAGGAGAAAGAGGAAAAGAGGAGGAAACCCTAAGAAGATCCTACAATCAAGAGGTAGGGGAAATCCTTATTATTATGGATTTGTATATGATTGGGTAATGATTTATAACATGAACTAGGTTTGGGTATTTCAAATTCTAGGTTTTGATTCACTTATGTTGAAATTAGAATCTCAAATTGATGGTTGGAAGTCATGTTTTATGTTAGAAATAGTTTCTATAATACATTTATTTAGTGAAAAAAGAATATTAGAACATGTCTATATGGTAATTTTCGTTCACAAGTCAATAGCTGTTCGTAGCTGATTTTTCTGCATTTCGCAAAGAGGCTTAACGCGGGCAACTGAGTACAGAAAAATTTATTATGCATGAATGAATTAGGGATTTGATTGCTTTCAATTTATCATTAGTTTACCTGAATTTTAATAATTTATTCAATGTACTTTGGATTGGTTTTAGATTCGTTTTGAGTAGAAACGCGATACTTGAATTTAGTATATGTATATTGTGTTTTGGTGAATTGTTCGGAATAACATCGGTTGTCTTTCATGCTATATGTTATTTGTGATGTGTGGTGATGGTGAATACTATATGTATTATTTTGTTGGTGATGATACTGTGATATATGTTTGCTTGTGCAATGGTGGATAATTTAAAGTGTTGAATTATTGTGATATGCTGGAATAATTTAGATTGTGAGATAGTCTTAATTGCATATGTTTATTGGTAAGTGTGCATGCATTCATAGGGAGACGAAACTACGATTGGTTGTTTTCATACCCCAATTTTTTCCCTAAGATACCATCTTATATCATTCACATATGCATCATTTCATCACTGACAATTTCAAAACTTGATAACTTGTGTGTGTGCTCCTTGAGTCAAATTAGGGTTTTTGATAAAAAAAATTCATCTGTTCAAGATGTGATCAAATTAGGGTTTGAGTCTCCACTCACCTCAATTGATCTATCTTCATCAATCATCAACATTTGATCTTCAAATTCCCATCATTTCCTCAAGATCTATCTTGAAACCGCTAAATTAGAGTTTTGATCGAGGATGGTGTATCATTGACTTTTTTCTCAATGAATGACCTAATTGCTTGGAGAATAATCTCAAAATCATCAATGCAATATATTGACCTAATTTCTTGATTCAAAACATTTCCAATGCCATGGTTGATCCTCAGAGAAATTCTGAATCATCTAACAAAAAGTCAACTGTTCAGATCAGTCAAATATTGACTTTTGGTCAACTTTTTGAAACTCATTTTTTTTCAATCATTTCAAATTATCCATCACGATCATAAAATATCAAAATATGTGAAAAAGTCAACAAAAAGTCAAAACTTGAAATTTTTCTAACACTTAGAAAAATTTTCAAGTGTTTTTATCACTTTTTTCATCTTTTGCATGACCATTTTTCACCTAAATCCATTTTGATTCAAGAAAAACTCAAAACATGAAAGTTGTAGATATTGTTCCAAGCTTTCCAAAATGTACAAGAACTTGCAAAAACATTTTGTGTAGCTAGGGTTTTGAAATTGAAACTTAGATGTCCATAACCATAATTTACAAGTCATTTTCCCAAGTTTTCAAGTCATTTTTGCAACTTTTCTCTTCTAGAAGTCTTGTCACTATAAGAGATAGGTTTTGATCCAAAAATATCCAAAGACAATGATTGAGAGGAAGTTAAGATCACTTGAGTAAATTAACTATGGTTTGAATTTTTAAGCATGTGCATTAAATGAAAAGATTTCATTCTTACCTCTTAAGCCAACTTGCACAAATCCTACAATCTTATCTTGACTTGCTCTCCAAACCTCTTGGCTTATAAATAGAGGTCTTTCCTCATTTGGAAATCACACCAAGCATTCATAAACTTGCTTTCTCACTTTCTTCTTTTTCAAGTTTCAAAGTTCCAAAATATGAGAATTTGCAAATCTCCAAACCTTGCAATTTCTGAGCAATCTCAAGCTTCAAACACTCTCCAAATACCATTAGGAAGTTGTTAGAATCATCAAGCCATCACAAAAATAACAAAAACTCAGAATTGCTTTTCAAACTCCATAAGTGCACAAATTGAGCCTTAACTTGTCATCTCTCAGTTCACTCGTGCAAACTCCAATTTATCACTTCAAACATCATCCATATACTCCATAGAAGTGATACAAACCCTTGAATCACTTCTGAAACTCCATAATCATCATCATCATCTTCAACTTGCTCGAGCTGCAGTTGGACTTGGGCATGCCATTCCAAGTAACTTCAATCCATTTTAATCATTCAAACACCTTCCATAATCATCATTGAAGTTATCCAAATCATCAAAACGCATCTGGAAGCACTCCTTTGAGGAATTCGATTTCTGCTCATAAGAGGTAAGTTGCTTAACTTCGTTTTTTATGATTCTTGCATTCCGATCCAAATTTTACTTGGCCATCATGTTTCTGCGTGTATAAGGATCATAAACCCTCAATCAATTGCATGATTTGTTGCACAAACACGATTTCATGATCAAATGTTAGAATTAAGGTTCATCTATTTTTGTTCAAATTCAGTCACCCTACACTTAAAATAAATGAAATTAAAGATCACCATTATGTTCCTGGGTAAAAATCGAGCAAGTTTCATTTTTACATATTTCAATTTCATCAAATACAAAGGAGATATGAATCTATGAGCTTGAGGAAGAAGAAGATGGAGTATGCGCGTTTTTCTAATTTTCAAAATATTCAAATATTTAGTTTATAATATATACATATGAAGTTAGTTTAATAAACGGATATATAGCCACCCTAGTGGTAGAGCGCGCGCCTTTCATGTCATTCCTTGCCCAAGGTCTAGGGTTCAAACCCCACCCAGACCTTTTGTTTTTTCAACTTTTCACTTTTCAATTCTTTTTTCAAACCATTTCACAAACTTGTTTTTAAATAAAATTAAATGGAGGCGTGTTAATAATAAGCCACACATGTGGTCCAGTGGTTAATATTTTCACCTTTGAGATTCAGGTCCTGAGTTCAAACCTCATTAGGACCAAAATAAAATTTTTATCACATGTTTTCTTCATTTTTCTATCAAATTTCAACATTTTAAAAAACAATCAAAACTTCTCATTTTGAGATGATTTTTTGCACACTTGTCATTTAATATATCTATTTGATGATTATGTCAAAAAAATCAAAAAATATTTTCTTTTGATATATTTTTTATTAGGTTTAAAATAGACGTTTTAAAGTATTTTTTTCTTCTTGATTTTCAAACCTAAATATTTTCCAAAACTTCTTGTGAATAACTTTCACTTTTCAAACCTTTTCAAAACTTTCAAATTTTTTTAATTAACTTACACACCTCTTTTCCATGATCGATTCGATAAATCTTTGAAAATACAAATCGAACTAGGTTTTTCCTCGAAAATCTTTCGAACTCAAAATCAAATTGATCATGGGTCTCCCTTACGGTGTAAGTCCCAACCCTCATATGTACATACTTAGTTTCCTTGTACATATCCACTCTTTTGCGTACATATTCAATTCTGTGTACATATTCAATATTTTTGCAAATATTCAAGTATAACTAGTATTGTTCGCTAGTTTTATCTACTTGTTTATACACCTATTCCACTGGTATTAAGAGGAGCATTATTCCCGATGAAACTGCTCTTATTGTAGTGGATCTCCCTTAAGGTGTAAGTCCCAACTCCCTTGTATATATCCAAGTATACTAACTTATCCGCTTGTTTTAAACACTTGTTTATATATTGCTTTCACACTCCTTTGTATATATTCAAGTTACACTAGCTTTATTTGCTTGTTTTAAACACTTGTTTATATATTTCCTTCATAAACTTCGATGAATGCACACACACACACACACTTTGTCATATATATACTTGTTCATATACTTGTTCATGTTTATTTATGTCATTACAACTAGTATAACAACTAGGATCCCCATAGCCTCCTCTTGGGCTTCGTACAAAAGAACTCACTTGTTGAGTTAGTCTCCTCTTGGGATTCGTACAAAAGAACTACCCTGTTGAGTTAGCCTCCTCTTGGGCTTCGTACAAAAGAACTCCCTCATTGAATTTAGCCTTCTCTTGGGCATCACACAAGAAAGAGACATG
Source organism: Vicia sativa (assembly GCA_021764765.1). NCBI lineage: Eukaryota > Viridiplantae > Streptophyta > Magnoliopsida > Fabales > Fabaceae > Vicia > Vicia sativa. Next base: position 80,906,114 of record CM038797.1, read on the forward strand.
GAAATCTCTAACAACCTCATATTGGGCTTCCAATACAAAGAATCACCTTCACTAGGATAGAACCCTAAGAGTATGGTTTCTCGGTGAAATCACTCATAAAGCCAAGCCAGCCATACCCTATAGCATCCTCTTGGACTTCATACAAGGACCTTCGATGTCCCTCAGAAAGCCTTCTCTTGGGCTCACAATACAAGGACCCTCGATGTTCCTCGGATATCCTCTTCTTGGGCTTACAATACAAGGACCCAAAGGCTTCTAAAAACCACCCCCTAATTAATAACAAAACAATTCTCCTTAGAGCCGAATCTTGCCACAAGAGTCTTCTTTTTAGACCACAAGGAAATTAGATTAGGACCTAGGTTAATGCATGACCCTGAGGTGGATTTCCTGTCATCAGAATATGACCCCAGTCAACATTAGACAATGCAGTAATATGCATAGGTTTGAGAGGATTTGTAGGCAGAAAATGCAAACCATCATGAAGAGTCGCCCTGAGATATCTTAAAATTCGTTTGACAACCACCCAATGACTTTGCGTAGGCTGAGATAAGAATTGACATGCCATATTCACAGAAAAATGGTTTCAGGTCTTGTGATGGTAGCATATTGTAATGCTCCTAAAACTGACCTATAATAAGTAGGATATGGCAGGTAGTATGAACCTTGCTTAGTTAATTTGAGATTAGAAACCATTGGAGTTGGGAGGCTCTTGCCTTCACTCATGTTGGTTTTAACTAAAAGATCCTTGATATAATTTGTTTGAGAAAGAAAGAGAGTCCCAAGAAAGTAGTGAAGTGAACCCAACTGTTTTAAGGAAAACTTATCATGCAGTTGATTCACCAGCGTGAGTGGGAGAATTCCCCGTGACAATAGTGTCTTCTACATAGATAGTACAAGTAGAAGTAGATAATGTGAACAATAAGGGATCACATTTGCTGGTGACAAAACCAAAACTGTCAAGGATAGTTTTCCTATGCCTATAGTGGACGAATTGTTAGATGAGTTACATGGTGTGTACTGGTCTTCTCTGATGATATTTTGATTTTTAGTCCTTGGAAAATTCACTTGCAGCAGGTAGATATGGTTTTTGAAATACTTAGAAAAAATGTCTTGTTTGCTAAGTTGTCTAAGTGTTCATTTGGCTTAACTGAAGTGAAATATTTGGGTCACATTGTTTCGGGTTCTGGTGTATCCATAGATAAAGGCAAAATTCAAGTTGTTTTGGACTGGCCCACTCCTAGTAATCTGAAGCAGCTACGAGGGTATTTGGGACTCACGTGTTACTATAGAAAATTTATTAAGTCCTATGCTACCATAGCAAGTTCTTTAACGAATTTGTTGAAGAAAGAAGCATTTAAATGGAATGGGGGAAAGTGCAGCAGCATTTCAACAGTTGAAACAAACTCTGACATCAGCAGCACCAGTCCTCACTCTCGTTGATTTTTCTCAACCGTTTGTACTTGAAACTGATGCATCTGGAACAGGGATAGGAGCAGTGTTAAGCTAAAGTGGATGCTTGGTTGATTTTTTTCTCGAAAAAAGATGGCTCTTCGAATGCAACTACAATCTGCCTATACTAGAGAATTACATGCTATGACTGCTGCACTAGCAAAGTTTCGACACTATTGGCTGGGTCATATATTCATTCATCTTGAGAACTAATCAAAAGTGCTTGACGAGTCTGCTCAATCAGTCACTACAAACCCCAGAACAACAAGCATGGTTGCATGAATTCATTGGCTATGACTTTCAAATTGAATACAAGCCTGGGAAGGGCAATCAAGTTGCAGATGCTCTGTCGCGAGTCATGTCTCTGTCATGGTCAGCCACTGAAAATTCTTTTTTACAACAATTGAATATGGTACTTGCTGATAATGCTCAATTGCAAGCCATAGTTCAACAGTGTGTTAATCATGGTATTGGAAACAAAGGTTGGTTATTCCATTGGAGAGTTCTTTGATCCAACAAATTCTGAAAGAATATTGTGCTTCACCTATCGGTGCTTATGCAGGAATAACTAGAACATTGGCAAGAATAACTGCTCAATTCTACTGGCCAGAGATGAGAAGAGAAGTAGAAAAATATATTGAGGAGTGTGTGATATGTCAACAAGCTAAACAATTGAATACACAGCCTGCAGAACTTCTACAACCATTGTCGTTCCTAATCAGGTATGGGACGATGTGACGATGGATTTTATTACTAGTCTGCCGATGTCTTTTGGTTACACTATTATCTTAGTGGTTGTAGATCGTTTGACCAAGTACACACATTTCATGCCTTTAATGGCTGATGACTCTAGTAAGTCTGTTGCAGAAGCTTTTATGAATAATAATGTAGTGAAATTACATGGGTGAAGCAACTCGATTTTCAGAAAAAATCATTTAAAATGAATTTTCAAAAATAACAATGAAATCGCCACCTAATTTTATTTGTTCTAGAAAGAACGGGAAAATATAGATAAAACCCACAAAAATCGGATAAGGCGGTCTACAAGACCAAAAAAAACATGGATTCGGGAGTCGGTTACGCAAGAGGAAGGTATTAGCACCTCTTGCGTCCATCGTACTCGATGGGACCCATTTAGTTCGAAATATGTTTGTGTGTGTAATCGCTAATTTCTAAATCATGAATTTAAGAAAGAAGAAAACGGGATTTTGTTTGTTATTATTTTGAGTTTGACACGGTTTTAAAACCGCGTGCCTACGTATTCCCTCGTGCAATGGGAAAGTCAAAACTCCGTAGTTCTTGTTGAAAATGTCTTGGATTGTTTGTATTGATTTTAGAAGAAAATGTTTTTTGATTTTTGATAATCGCATTTGAGCAAAAAAGGATTTGAATGGGTTGAATTGATTTTAATGGTAGATGACAAGTACCAAAACGTCGGGATATCCTCTAACGATTCGATACTCGAGATTGGTGATTGAGGTCAACCGATCTTCTCTCATCCAAAATCTTTATTATGAAAAGAGTGAGGTGAAACAAAGTTCACTTTTATTAAGTGTTATGGAATAAAGTATTTAAGTCATTGGGTTACCCTCTAATGGCCCAAATACTTTACATTTTAATTAAATCGTTGGGCGAACCTCTAACAATTTAATTAAGTACCATAACACTATGTTTTTTTGTGTTTTGTAGAAAAATTGATTTAGAAAACAAATTCAATTAATTAATTTAATTTGAAAGTGTTTTGGGTTTGGTTGTGGATGACAAGTACCAAAACGTTGGGATATCCTCTAACGATTCAATACTCGAGATTGGTGATTGAGGTCAACCGATCATCTCTCATCCAAAAAATCTTTATTATGAAAAGAGTGAGGTGAAACAAAGTTCACTTTTATTAAGTGTTATGGAATAAAGCATTTAAGTCATTGGGTTACCCTCTAATGGCCCAAATGCTTTACATTTTAATTAAATCGTCGGGCGAACCTCTAACAATTTAATTAAATACCATAACACTATGTTTTTTTGTTTTTTTTTTTTGTAGAAAAATTGATTTTGAAAACAAATTCAATTAATTGTTTTGACTTGAAAGTGTTTTAGGAAAACAAGCGAGCCCATACAAGGTGGCTTTATGTATGCTCCTAAAAGTGGAACTAGCGTGACACTAGTATTCTAAACGACCGATTGGAACAATCGATCGAATAGTTGTCGCTGTAGAAAAGCCCAGGACCAAACTATGAATGTGTGCAGGTGTGCATTGTGTATGTTTACCTGCTTCTTGATGATGAGCCCAAGAGGAGGCTATGTGTTCTAATATGACAAACGCTTAATTAAACGGTAATTAGCACACACAAGGAAATAAATTCTAAGCTATTACAACCAAATCGAATTAGTTTGAATAATTAAATAGCTTGCAATGCACTTCAAGTAGTCTTCAAGATCGGTCAAAGCTTGATGCATCGGATGAATACCAAATGAAGGTTCCTACATCATTCAAGATACAAACAAAAACTATGCGAAGAATGGATATATTTGCGTTCAAATTTATTCGAAGGTTGAAATAAATTCCAATTCAAAATCGTAACACAAAAATAATAATTACAATGTAATTGAATTTATAAAATAAACCAAATAAAATATATGAATAAAAGTAGTATAATTGTATTTACAAAACTAAAAATACATAACTAAATTTTATATTGAAGTAGTAGAATAGTTATAATAAAAAATGTAAATGGAGAAATATATATATATATATATATATATATATATATATATATATATATATATATATATATATATATATATATATATATTCCATGATGGAATGATGTTTGAATTACTCTTGAATGCCTTCACAAGTAACAAACATGTTAGTAGCGTAGTGGGATAAAATCGAAATGAGATAAAATGGACTATGTACATGGATGGATGAATTTACAAATAAGAAGCAAGAAAATAGGCTAGTATTCAATGTACATGTTAAAATTCAGCACTACATACATTGTTCCAATCACATTTAAACTCAAGTATACACAACGGTAAACATGCTTTTCCGATCATAGAGAAAACAAGGATCAAAAATTCAAATTGAAACATGAAAACTCGAATTCAAAGCAAGCTCTATGCTCTTAAACATGATTCCGGGCAGCAACTATGCTATCTCAAAAAACACTCTAAATATCGATCAAAAACCACATGAATTCAAAGGCAACTTGCATTATCAAACACTTACCAACCCGGGCAGCCGCTACACAAACTTAATGATACTTAAAAAAAGAATTCGATTCAATCATATTCAACATCAAACACAAACAAACAATATTATGATTCTCAATTCACAAATCAATAACTCGACTTTTACACAATCCAAGCTCAAGATAAGAATAATAGAATTCACAATAAGCTCTAAACCTTTAAAACCAAATTCGGGCAGCATTGACATTATACAAAGAGGTACTTGAAAAATTGTCGCATGAACAAGCAAGCTTGATACCGATGCCAAAGAAAAGTATCATCAAGATCAAACAACCAATTGGCATGAATTAAAACAACTTAGAACATCAACTTACCACTCCCGGGCAGCAACTAATGAGAATGATATGAAGCTCCGAAATTAATCCGAAAAATGTTCAAACTCAATTGAGAAACCAAATTTATTACATCCAAACCCAAGTTCGAATGGAAGTAAAGGTGACAATTTCCTTCGAGCCAACCCCAACATCTCAACATAATTAGAATCGATTGAAATAACGCCATGGAATTAACATAAACCGAGTTGAAGGCTTCAAATGTATGCGCCCATACAACTTTCAAAATCCAAATTAATTCTAAACTTCGAAATTGTAACGCAATAGAAAAGGCAATACAATATGCATCCATAGTTTTCTAGGTTGTATCTTACACGGATAAACGTGATATAGACGTCAAACCATCAACAAAACTAACCTCAAACTACAACCAAAATTAAAACGAGAACAAGATGATGTTCCAACAAGTTTCTCGGTTAGTTTCTTCGTGAATAAACACGGAAACATTGAACCTTCATCGAAACAATCATTATAACGCATCAAAGTTTCTCGGTTAGTTTTTTACGCAAATAAACGCGGTATCAACATAACAACCTTCATCGAAACTTTCAAATATCATTTACTTACAAATAAATCAACAAAAGGTTCCATCATTCACGTTCCAAACGCAAAATACAAGATCACAAAGCAGTTTCATCTCATTTCAACATTAAAAGCTTTGCCAATTTAGCACAACATCAACAAATTCTTCATCAGGACAAACAGAATTTCCAAAGTCTTAACACAATTTCACGCTCACAAAACCCAGACTTATTAAAACAAGCAAATGTCCACAATTATCTTTACTCAAATAGACTACAGCTGCTGCTTTTCTTTTTTTTTTTTTAGAATTTTATCACAATCGATAATAGTGTTTATTTAAGAATGAAACCTATCAACCAAATATTTTGCGGACTTATCACAATTATATCAAACTAACAATCAAACACCAATATGTTAACATCTCAATTCATCACAAGATTGACAGCAACTGAGTTTAATAAATCAAAGAAATTGAGAGTTACCAAAATGTCGGATGATGAAGAAGTTGCAATTTCCTGCATATTTTCTGCCCGCCAGCATTTTGTCCTCAAATTGATAAGGTTCGTTTGGTTTGACATTTTGTCTTCTGCATCGTGGAAGTTGAAGCAAGTGTATGCATCTTATCTTGGTGTCATCAATCACCTGGACAGAGAGGTGCTTGTTGGATTGGAAGACAGACAATCTTGGTCTTTCGGTTGCTCCTTCAACCTTCTTCCTGATATACAAATGGCGAACAGTTCTGTCTTCTCTTCAGGAAGTTGATTTGGCTTCAACGACAAAAGATAAAGAAGGCGGAGAATTGAGATTTGGAGATAGAATTGTGAGGAGCGGTTTGAGTCTGGTGATGCTCCGACAGTGTTGTATGGTGTAAACAGAGGTAACAAAAAAGGAAATGGAAATGGTGAAAACGCGTTTGGAGATGGAAGTTCGGAGAGAAGGGTTGTCGCGGTTTGGAAGAGAGATTGACAGAGGAAGTATGTATGGAGAGTTGATGAAGACAGATGGAGGTCGATGGGGTTTTGCAGTGGAAACAGAGGTTAGGGAAGATGGGGGTTTAGATGGAACTGTGGTTGGATGGTTCGCGGAACAGAGGGAGTGACGGCGGGTTGGAGGATTTGACGGAGGAGGTTGATGTGAGTGAAACGGAGACAGGGAGGTGACGGCGGTGAGTTACTACCGATAAACGAGTATGAAGGGTTCCGGAATGAAGAGTTGAGTGGAGAGATGGAAATGAGTATTGATGGGAGTAGTGTTACGGTGAATGGAGATTAGAGGGAGGTTAGGCTGGCCGTGGTTGATGACTGTGAGAGAGGCGAAGATGGAAGGTTGAACGGTGAAGTTTAAGGTGAGCTGAAGGAATGGGAGTGCGTTTACAGTGGAGAGGGAGTATGAGCTATGAGGTAGCAGGGTGTTTCGGTGGGTGAGGCGTAACGGAGGGGTCTCTGATGGAGTTATTGTGAGGGAGCGATGATGGTGGTTAGAGAATGGACGCGTTTTTTTTGTTATAATTTTCTGGGTCTAGTTTTCTGATAGCTAGCCGTTGCTTGTTTCCGTTTCCATTTGTTGGTCTCCTTTTCAATAGTAATATAACACATATATATACCCAATAAATTAGGGTTTTCAATTTTTTGATAATGTCTAAAATGTCCCTTTATAAAATGGGCCTAAAAATTGGGTCTAGTAAAAATTTACAAGCCCGAAAATATTTTTTGTTTGATTTTTAGAGATAAAAATTGGGCATCTAAAATTGTCAAAAATGTTATAAATTTGGACAATAAATTATCCGAAAAATTAAAATAAACATATTAAAATAAATTACAGGCATCAAACATTAAAGAAAAATTATCGAAATATTTAAAATTGAAATAAAGCGATAATAAAAAATACCTGATTTTAAAACACTTACGGTTAAAAACAAAATTTCGGAATGTATCGAAAAATTAGAGAGATCACATTTTCATGATCTATGTGACACGTAGATTCATAAAGCAGTGAGTTAGAGGCAAAAGTTTGAAATATTTTCCCGCTAATTTTCCGCATGATCGAATCGCTTTTAATAATTGCTTATAAACCGAAATATTGATATCATCGTCATATAATCAACTTAAAATGTCACAATAAACAGGTAAGAAGATAAAAATGAATGAAGTGGAATACCAGGTATTTTATAACTATAAAACGATGCCGATATCAATTTAAACTGACTTTTGGTCAATTTAAATACGATGAAATGATGCATATGCAATGGATGAATGAATGTTTAATGTCAATGATCTAATGAGCGCGTATGCAGATGAATGTGAAGCCGAAACCAGATAAAATCGAGATAGGAGGGCAAATTTTGGGGTGCAACAATGGGCTGCCTAAGTCCATCACTTCGGACCCAGACAAGGTCTTTACTAGTAAATTTTGGCAACAATTGTTTGAAATACATGGCACTAAATTGACAATGAGCTCTTCATATTATCCTCAGACGGATGGACAATCTGAGGCAGTGAACAAAAGTTTAGAAATGTATTTGAGATGTTTTACATTTGATAATCCTAAAGCTTGGTCTAAGGCTTTAAACTAGACAAAATTCGGGTATAACTCTGCATTCTTAGCTACTACATCCATAATGGAGGGGTAATGTCTTAGCTACTACATCCTTGTAGAGCATTCAAACCACTTTGCATTTCAAGATTTTTTTTTAATCCATAATCCTTAATTAATATAGTGTATAATCTTTTTAGTTAGTCTAAAAAATGTTAATTTATTTAGGCATGGTATATCATATGATGAAAATAAAATCACGAACTTGGATCGCGTATTGTGGCTCAAAGTGTATAATCCGTGTTCGATGAATCTCTTAACGAGCCACGATTTGATGAAACCCGCAGCTCCGATAACATAATGAAATTATAACATGGTTAAATTTTCAAGAATTTCTATCGATCATAATAATGCTCAAATCGGCAAAAAAACATTCTCAAAAAGGTTTTTTTTCAAAAATATAGTTTGACATAAATATACTACTGAATGATTATTCCAGTAAACATCACATTTTCATGATGTTATTGCAAAACATCCTAATTTTTTTACATGAACACGTACGAAATGAGGCTCATTATACAATTATAAAGCAAGGTGTTAATTTAGATGATCTTTGTGAAGGTCATATATTTTTGTTTGTGCATATGGAAGTTGAAAGGAGGTAGCTACATTTGTAATGCATGTGAAGCTAATATTCATGACATTGCAAAATTAGTTAATGCAAAATATCCAGAATACAATATTACAAAGTAAGTATTCTATGCTAAAAATATCAAAAAGTTAAAATCGCTCCTAGTTACGTTAAATTATTTTTCAAAGGGAAAGGTCAAGTAAACCCTGCATTTTTAAAAACAGCGCAATTTTCTTTAGAACTGTGCTCTATAATTTCAGTCCTCTAAAATTTATCACTTAAAATATCTTTGTCAAAATGATGTCAATCTTAATTCTTCTTTTTGGAAGAGGATAGACACTACTGACTTAATCAGGCTAAACCCTTCAACATCTATTTCAACTATCACTCTAGCCTGACTATTATGGGCCTATTTATTTCAATTTTAAAAAAAATGAATTTCTTTATTTATATATATTTTTTTAAAATTATGAGACCGTTTGTTTTTGACTTTTTATAAAAATATTTTTTATTTATTGGTCAAAAGAAAATTTTATAATGTAATCCAATTTTGTGTAAAAAAAATTATTCCTAAAAACTTTAAACAAAAATTTGATTTGAATAATTGTTTTTAAAAATATTATTTTAGATATTCCATCATTTTAATCAATTATTTTTTGAATATCAATATTTTAAAAAATAACTTAATGTTGAACTTCAATAATGTATATATATTTTATAGGATTTCAAAATTAGTCATTAAATTAAAAAAAATATAAAAAAATATATAATATTTTGATTTTTTTTATAAAATTCATCCTTTTGAAACTACAAAAAAAATATCTATATCTAAAAGCTATCACACTATAAAAAATCATTTTTTATAAAGTCAACATTATGAATTTCTTACAATTTTATTTTTTATATGAAAAATTCTTTATCTAATATCGAGACTCAAATCGGTTCTAATTAATCCCATTGGATCTCTATAAATAACCTAGCATATAAGGTTAAAAGAGATATACACAAATTTCAGGAGGAAAATACATATCTTTCTCAATCACCATATATAAAATAAAATATTTAAAAGATATTTTTAAAATAAATATATTTTATTTTATTTAAAAGAATTTTAGAAAAAAATATTTTTTTGTAAATATTAAAAAATAAAATGATTTTTAATTAAAAATTATATTCATTCAAATAAAAGAGGTTCATTAATTGACCAAGCTTTATAAACACTAGATAGGTCATATCTCTATCTCTAAACAATGTAAGACTAAACTCATCCAAACAATAAAGGCAAGCCAAACAATATAAACTTAAAAAGATATACTTCTGGTTTAATGTGATATTACAAACTAATTAATGTTTAAATAACAACTTAACAAGTGATAGCTTACCGAATAATTCAAATGTCTTAAATGTAAAATGATAATGGTTCCATTAATTCCATTAGTCAAGCAAGGCACAGATGGTCGGTTTTAAGCGCTTAGATGAAACGGTGCTGTGGGAATGCATACAGGGAGGACTGTATCACACACTTCCTTCTAATCTGTCCATTCAGAAAATAATGAAACAAAATTATCTCCTCCTCTCTATATATCATTTACGATCACAACCAAATGAAATTTTCCTATCTTTTTAACATCAATCTTTTAATCTGCTCCAAGCTTCTAACCTGCATATTATTCCCATAAAGTTTGGTTCATGAAACTCACAAAAGCGAGAAAAAACTGAATCATAGATTTCAAAAGAAAAACTCAAATATTACTGACCTATTTTCCTACAATATCAGTACAAATTTTAATCATAGAAATGTGAAACAGAAAGCAATACAAACACAGCATATCAGCTTAAAAACTAAAAGCAATTACCGAATTAATAATCGTAGCAAATTAAATTGATATTAAATTCCATCGCCTAGTAAAATGTAAGAGAGGGAAACCTACAAACCAACTTCTTTAGTTGTCTTCAATTTTTGTATGATATGATTCCGGTTGGTACTTCCAACTCTTCTGTAAAACATCAAACACAAACTAATGACTAAAGGTAAAATACTAAGTATAGGAATCAGGAGAATAATATCACATGAAGTTATGAGAAAAAAGAGACGTAAGCCTCATTTAGCATGTCCTTAAGTAATGTAGAAGAAAAATCACAACTGGAGCAAAGCAAGTGTCATAAATTGAGAAGTACATTACTTGAGCAAGAGATCCAGGGTTCATAGTTTGATTGTAATAGACTTTGTGGGGCTCGCATAAATTCATTTATTTTAGTGTGGTATACTCGATTCTACTAATATGGTATGGATAACACAAAATTATGCACACCCTGCAAAACTGTAAGCAAGCTCTCACTTTGCAATTGAAATAAAGGTTCGAGTTACTGGTAAGCGAACATACATTTTTTTTATAAGCTAGAAATGTAATAACAGTTCTTCATCTTGGTACACCAACTACCGTGTTGAATTGTGCTTCCAAATATTATCAATCACTGCAAATTAACCTTTCCAAAACAAAGCTTCTGCCCCTACAGACTTATAACAAAAATGCTATCAATCTGCTTGCACTGAGACATAAAATGAAACCAAGGTAAAATAAAAATATTACATACGTGCAATTTTTATGGTTAACATTGAAATCCAGCGGTAGATACTGCGTATCCGGATATCCTACTTCAACATTAGAACAAGAAGCTAAGGGCCAGTTTGATTTCAAAAAGCAATTTGTATTTTAAGTTTTAAATACAAAAGTGTCGCCTTGTTTCCACTATATCGTATTTTCAAAGTTTTATATAAGAAGACAACACTAGAAAATGATACTCAAAATTTCAAATACCCCGACCAAGCAAGTATGAGCTTATACTATGATTGCATTTCGAGTGACCTTTCAAAAGTGACATTGTTTTTACATGATACAATATGAGCAACCCAGAACAAATTAGGGGTGTTCGTGGTTCATGAACTAAATTGAACTGAACCATATTAATGGTTCAATGCAGTTATTGAAAACCATTTTAATAAAAAGTGGTTAATCTTAAAACAATTACAATTTAGTTTATAACTAAGTTTATAACTAGTTCAAACCATTTCATAGTTTTAAACTAGTTTAATATATTTTAACTAGTTTCAAACTAGTTTTATTGACTGAAGTTTAAATTGATTTTTTTTAAATAGGTTTTTTTAAATTGGTTTTTTAAAAACTGGTTTTCTTATATTTTTTATAAACTGGTTTTCTTATATATTTTAAAAACTGGTTTCCTTAGATTTTTTAAAAACTAGTTTTCTTATATATTTTAAAAACTGGTTTTCTTAGATTTTTTAAATAAAATTGAATTCAAATCCAATTTTCATTGCATAATCAAAGAAAAAATATTTTAAACAATAATTTTTGAAAGAAAAAACATTTTATTTAATAGTATTTTTTTAAAAAAAATTGAGTGATTTTAGCCATATACCGTAAAGAAAAAAATATTTTAAACAACAATTTTTTTAAAAAAAATTCGATTTATTTTAACAGTATTTTTTGAAAAAAAATCGAGTGATTTTAGCCGGACCATAAACAAGAAAAAATACATAAAATTGTATAATGGAGGGTAATCAAGCCTTATAGTTATTGGATAGAATCTCTTAACATAATTTTTTCATAAACAATGAACATGAGTTTTTCAATTCAACTATATAAACATCAATTACAAATCACAAACTCAAACAAATTTACCACATTAAAAAAAAGTGTTATTAACTTCAATCAACCATCAAAGTTCAATATCACTTTTTAACTCCTTTTCAGAGCCGGTGAAGCTAAAATAACCACAGCAACAAAAGAAGCAATCACGGCTAAACTTGAACCCTGGTAGAAATCAAGTGAACCGTTGACAAATTGCATTCCAATAAGCATCTTGATTTCCATTATATGCTAAGTACACAATAGCTGCAGCAGATACAACAACTAAAGGAATCAATACCTACAAATGATAAGCACATGGCTTAACTTCACAAAATTGTCATCACTAAATCAAGAGATAAAATATGTAAAAATAACACCAAAGACTCCAAATACCAACCACCCTCATCTACTATATAACCCCCTACACTTAAACAAATTCTCTCTACACATATCATTGCTCTATCTTTTTCAAAGACTAGAATAGCATTTGGAAGTAGGAAACACATTTTACAAAATTTAAACATGTATATCCATTAAAATAACGTGACAGATTTTTGATTTTGACTAGTAACAATCTAGCACTAACAACAGGTCTGTTAGCTTTTGTAAATTGAATTGGAATTATATGATATTTGCATGACACTACTATTATGGAAATTATCAGTATTTTACTTTTTGCTGTTATCTTCTCATATTTATGTCTAAAGCAAAATATGTCAGATCATTGTGCTGCTCTCAAATAGGGAAACACCAAATTTTACCAGATGCAGAAAACCCCAATATTTCATCAGAATAATTTCTCTTATCACACTTAGTAAACATTTCACAGCTCCAGATGCAGAACAACCCCACTTGCTCTTCAATTTTCCATACCCAAAAAAATCAAACCCAACCCATGTTTTCCTGATACTTAATTTCAATTTCTAATGTTACAATTTTCTCATAGAACATCACACTGACAGACCACAGATTATAATCACATGGTTGAAAGAAAATGGATAGAGGAGTATATTTCTCATAGAACATAACAGTGCAGAACATAGAACATAGAACTATAAATCAACACTTACCTTCAATTATCAACAAGTGAGACAGTGGCCGAGCAACTGGCAGCATCTGGCGTAAAACGTAATTCTGCAAAAGTAAAAGAGTGATGAAATTATTGCAATAGTGGGATAGAGGAGTGTGTATGATAGTAATAATTTTGTTGGATTCGTATCTTACCATCCTCAATTCGATCAATATTGTCGAGATCCTCAATACTAAGAAAAGATGGAACTACTCCTTTGAGCCAATCTTCACTACAAATAAGTGCTTCCACAGTAGCCGATGTTAAAGAAGTACAATAGTCATCAACGACCCTTCCTGCAGTACTAAATGCAGATTCAGAGGCTACACTTGTTATCGGTATGGCTAAAACCTCTCTAGCAATGCTTGCAAGTATTGGATATCTTGTAGAATTCACCTTCCACCACTTTAGCACATTAAAATTTGGTCGACGTTTTTCTATTTCTTCTTGAATATATTTCTGTAATTCAGTATCTGAAGTGTTGCACTCATCTAATTCGTAGAATTCAGAGCAATTGTATGGATCGTTAACTGCATTAAAAGCACCCGATAGATTGACAGAACTACCTAGACGAGACACTGCCCTACCAGAGTATTCATCAAAAATAGATTTCAAAGATGAATCCAATTTGGTTTTCAAATATTCTGCATCACCATTATCATAAATCCTAGACGCCATCCATACCACAAGCTTCACTTTACATCGAGGATCTAATACCATTGCAATCAACAACAACATGTTAAGTTCGTCAGGTTTTCCCCAATATTTATTGTACTTTGTTTTCATCTTTAAAGCCATGGACCTTACCTTTTCATTTTCTGAATTGCACATGTTCACAATGCTTCTTCCAACACCAAAAACCTCAAGCATATATATGTTGCTTGTCACATAAGAAGATCCTGAAATGCGCTCTGTAGCATTATGAAATAGCAGAGTATGCAACAAGGTCCAGCAACATGTGGCTAATTCTTTGTAATATGTTTAGTGTCCACAGCCATGGCTATATCAGATACTGGATGGTAAAGCTAGAGGAGAAGTAAATAAAAACAATGGTCAACCTCTCCAAAATGCTTTTCAGGCAGCATCATTATGGATGATCAAAAAGAAGGAATTAATTGGTCTCCACACCAACTTTCAATCTGGCAACAGCTTACAACCCTTTGACTTTAGTTTAGATTCTAGACCAAAGAACTTCAACCCTGATATTACCAAATCTGCTGTCTTTTTCTTCATGTGATCAATTAGTAATTCGTCATACACAATTGTGTCAGATTCCGTCAACAATTTGCGCTCCCTCAGATTGGAGAAAACCTTTCTGGCCTCCTCAATTGTTCCATACTTACACATGCCAGAGATTATTGCAGAACATACAACATTGCCTAAAGAGCAACCTTGTTGCATCATCTCATTCAATACACTGATCACCTTTTCTGCATCATTTGACTTGCAAATGTGAATAATGGCAAGACAATACTTAAATTCCATAGGTCCACTATCAACATTGCCTAAGCAATCTCTAACAAGCATCATAGCTTCATCAATCTCTCCAATTTCACAAAGTCCTTTAGCAAGGCAACAATAAGCAGCCACAGAAGGAATGCAAGACATCTCAATGATCTTATTATGACATGCACATGCCTCCTTAATTTCACTGCGATCAACAAAGCAAAGAATTGCTATGTTGTATATAGATGAGTCCAGCTTCAAGTCTGAGCCCTTCATTTCATCAAAGAGTGATAATGCTTTCTCCACTTCACCACTCAAGTGAAGAGAATCCATAACAACACTGTATATTTCAACACTAACATAACCTCTTTCTTTCAAGTGTGTAAATACCTCTAGTGCCAATACCAGTCCTTTCTTTTCAACCAAATGGGAGAAGAATTTGGAGAGATTATCAATAACCAAAAATCCCAATTTCTCCATCTTCTTGAGCAACTTATGAAATTCTTCCATTCGTTTCTTTTCGGCATAAGCCAACAATAACGGTTTGACAGTCAAGAAGTCTGGCTCAAGATCCTCCTGAATAGTAACTTGGAAAAGCTTATAGGCCTTCTCAACCTTATTCATATTGCACAAACCTTCAATAAGGTTATTATAAATCCCCAAATCAGCTCGGTATCCTGAGCTCACTAAATCCTTCAACAAATCAAAGGCCAAACCAACCTTATTCCCCGCCACAAATGACTGCACCAACGATCCATATATTTCTCTATCTATCAAATGACCCTTACTCTTCATCTCCTTGAACAACTCATAACCTTCCAAAACCCTTCCCCCTTTAGCCAAACCCCCAATGATAGTACCATATGCCATGACATCCGGCTTGACTCTATCTCTCTTCATTTCCTCCCAAACCCTCAAACAACCATCTAAATTCCCCTCATGAACCATAATCCGAACCAACGCAGTATACGCAAACACATCCGGTTTACACAATTTCTTCCTCATCCTTCCCAAAACTTCTAACATCTCATCAATTTTCCCAGCCTTACACAATCCCTTAATCAAAATCATAAAAGTAACACTCTCCTCAACCAATCCATCCTCCCTAAAATCACCATAAACCGACAAGGCCAAATCCAAATGGCCCGTCTTAACCAAAGCATCCATAATCCTATTATACAAAAACACCCTAGGTTTCACACCAAACTTGTTCCTCATCTTATCATAAACATGATAAACCCTAAGACCTCTCCCGGCATCGGAATGCATTCGAAGTAAGATCTCAAATTGCTTCTCTGACGGAGGCTTTCCCTGAGCGTCCATCAGCTCAGGGAGATTATCCGCGGCGCGGAAATGGTTTGCACGATTAAGGCAATAAGCGAAAGCGTTGAAGGATGCGAAATTATGGTGATAACCTTTCTGTTTCTCCACCCAGTGAAAAAACTTGAAAGCGAGGGTAGGGTTAGTTTGGACTTTAAGCACCTCGGCGACTAGGGTGGGAGTAACCCTGCGGAGTTTGTTGAGTTCAGTTAAAACGGGTGGGCCCCATTTGTAACCGTTTTTGCGGAAGGCGTCGATGATGAATCTGGCGATTGGGGAGAGGCGAACGGAGGCGGAGAATGAAGCCTCCGGGGATCGTGATGGGGAGTTTGAGTGGGAAAGAAAATGTGGGTCCCATTTTTGGATTTGGAAATGGTGAGTTTGATTGTTCGTTTTAGGTTTGGGAGTAGGGAGAGTTTGGCGATTGGAGAAAAGGCCGCCGCGTACGGTAGGGCGGTTTTGGGAGGGTTTGCGGTGACCATAGTAGAAATAAAATTTGTTGGGGGGTGTTGGTGTCTGAGGAGGCATTTTTTAAGAAGGAAAAACCCGCTGCTTTGTTGAACTATTGTGTTTTTGTTGGTGCAAATGCCAATTGCTGTTGGTTTTCGGTCTTGAACTGAACCTTGTGGGGAATGAGTTTGGATCACTTCCATTAATGATCATGTGATATTGAAATATTAACTATTTTAACAAAACAAAATTAAACACAATATTCATCTTTTCTTTTATTAGTTACTTTTTCCTATCTTCCAAAACCTTTTACCCATTCATCTTATATTTTCTGCAAAACTCAAAAAAGAACACAACTCTTTTTCATTTTAGATGAAAATTTAGTTTTTATTAAGTACATATTTGTTGTTTGACATGTATGAATCTACTTATTTGAGCATACTTTTATAATCTTATAAAGTTGCTCATAAATTGTTGACTTAATATATTTCATTATGGTTTATATTGGTTTGTAATTTTTATGATCCATGCCAATAGAATTGATGTCAATTTTATGGTTAGCATTTTTTTACGGCTTAAAGTCAAGGTTATTACTGGTTTGTGTTATATATTTTAATGTGTATACTCTATTTGAGATTTTTTTTATATATTTCGATTTATTTTGATTGATATCTTTGTATTGTAGGTGAGGTGCAAAGCAAAGGAGGTGGAAATCACTCAGTTTGCGTTTGCGACGCGAACTGTATTGTGGAAAAAGTGTTGAAAATATGTAAAAACAAGTTTTTGAAAACTACTCGATTCATGGCGTATTGTGTGTTCGCAAGAATTGTGTTCAGCCGCAAGCGTGGTCGATTAATCTATTTTTAGGTTTTGGCCACTAATTCTGTTTTTGGGTCCAACTTAAATGTGATGCTCCAGACCCATTTAAGCCCAATTTTGATAGATTGAATAGGGAGGGGTTGTATTGCATGCATTTATTATTCACCACACATTGTAAGAGGGTTTGATAGAGAGATTTTGAGGTGGATTCTCACAAGATTTGTGAAAGCAAACTTGATGCCCATTGATTCTTCTCCATCTATTGTGCTGTCAAACATGGTGACGAATAGCTAAATCCCACTTTGGCAAGATTGGACGTAGTAGCTATCCCTAATTTACTATGTATTTCCTATAGTTCTTGTATGCAAACAATTGATTATTGAAATAGATTGATACTTTTGTCCTATTTTGAATATTTAGATGTGGATTATTGTTGAGAAAGATTATTCACATCTTAACCTAAAGTATTCTTTCAAGTAGTGGATAAATTGTTGAAATAGATTTATACACTACTTTTCTTTTGTATCAAACATTAAAGATTGCTATATTGATAGTTAGGTGGAGAAATCATCTAAAGATTAATATAGTGACTATCACAATCTCATTTAGAAATAAATGTTATTGAGAGGATACTAGAATGTTTTCAATAATCTTGAGTTCATGTGTTTGTTATTAGGAAACATAGGAAATTGGGATAGTGAACCCTAATCTTGGCAAGCTTTTACATTTGATAAAAATCAACCTTTATTGTTTTAGTGTTACTTGAAATTGAAAGATAACTATCCAAACAAAACCAACTTTGTTATGTTTTAAACTTGAAACAATAGTAACTATAGAACGGCGGTAATATCACCTAATCTTTGTGGATACGATACAAAAATATTTGTCGAAAATATACTTTTCAACAATACGCCAATGGTGTGGAAATGAGGTATAAGAAGGGTGGCGATGATACCTAACGCAGAAGGTCTGTTGCCTCTTCGCTGCACACATAAAATAAGAAAACTTTACATGAAGCATCCTTGGACTCCCTCGATGAGGAGTATCTCCTTTGGTCTAAACTCAATCACCCAATAACCAAGCCTCTCCAAGTTGCATCAACAATCGAACGCAAAACCATAGCAATAATATCAACGAAATGAGTAGTATCCTGGAAATAATTAAATGATGATTAAAGCATGCGAAGAAATAAAATCCTAAGCTACAAAGAAATAAAATTCTAAACTATTGCAATTCATATGAGAATGGGAAAGCAAATTTACAATTGGAGATGTATAGAGTCGACGATACGACTTAAAAGTCTTGATAGACAAATACCAACCAAACAAAATCAATTAAATAACTAATTAAATTGAATCCACTTATTTAATAAAATTAATTAAAAAAATAATTAATTATGTTAAATATTATTTTTCAATCTAATTAAACATTTAAAATAAAGTATATTTTTACATTTTTCAACAAAAATGAAATTAAAAATACATAAATAAAGAAATTAGAAAAAATGAGAGAATTGGGCCTGAAATCTGCAAACAGGGGGTGCATGATAGCAATTCGCTGGGCCCAATGGCATAAGCCCAAGTCTAAGGAAGTAGTATGTGTGATCCCGTGTGACTACTCTAAGAGGGTGCACCATGAATAAGCAAATTTGTAGCGTTAGGTCTTGATCTAGAGAGATCTGAAGGTGGCGATTGAGGGAACATGGTGGTTATGGTGAACTACCTACGCGAGATCGAATAATAACCACAAGGGAGGTGGCAAGTATCACCTCCAGATTAGAGCTTAATTAAAATTAATTTAACAAAAGTGGAGGTTAATGAAGGAATACACTCTCTCTCTATCTCAAGTTCTCTCGCTTCTCTCTAAACTCTCTTCATCAGAGTCTCACCGGAAATCACCTGACGCGGTGGCGCATGGCGGAAGACGACAATGTCTACGGCGGCTTGCATGAAGATGATGACGGCTCCGATGAAGATGGGACGGCGTTGATGAAGATCGACGGTGGCTCCGATGAACCTGCGGTGGCGACGATGTAGATCGGCGGTGGTTGACGGCGGCACCGTCGTGAAAAATCCAGATCTTGATTTTCTTTGCATATTCTTGTTCTTCTGATTATGATTTTGGCCTTTGATTTTGCAAGAGATCCATGGATTTGCGTAGATCTAAGGGGGTACTAAAACCCTAAGTTCTCCAATGATGAAAATCAGTGATGATGATGAGAGATCTGGACTTCGATACACTTGATTCAGACTTTTCTGAGGTGTGATTGAGTCTTAGACGACGGCGAACGGTGGTCTGAGACCACAACCCCTCCGATGAGATCTTTCTGTTTTCCCTCTTCTTCTTCTTCGTGGCCCTCGATTTTGATAGCTTTTCCTCTTCTCTTTTTTTATTCTGAAGGGTTTGGTAGCTAGGAAAATGATGAGAAAACTTTGGGTTAGGATGCCATACTTGAACACAATGTGCTAAATGTGAGGGATGTTAAGTTTGAGAAAAATTATTCAAATAGGTAGGAATGGAGTTTCGATCATTGAAACAATTTAAAGATGCCATACTTGAATACAATGTGCTAAACGGGAGGGATGTTAAGTTTGAGAAAAATGATTCAAATAGGGTTAGGGTGGTATGCAAAGATAAAAATAAATGTGATTACACTGTGTTGTGTAGTAGAGTTTGAACTTCCACAACTTTTAGGATAAAAACACTCCATGCAAAACACAAGTGTGACAGACAGTTCTTTAACAAAAGTGCAAAAGCATAGTGGGTTGCCAAGGTGATTATGAATGGGCTGAAGAACAATACAAAGATGAGGCTGAATGATGTAGTAAATGATGTGAGACTTAGGTATGCTACTGAGATTCCAGGGTGCGGGGCATTTAGGGCAAGGCAAATTTTAAGACAAATTGTTGAAGGGGACTTAAGCAAATAATTCAGCTTGTTGTGGTCTTATGGTGCTGAGTTGAGAAAGACTTCAACAAGTAATACATTCAAAGTCAACACAACTACACTAGCTCTAGGTTTGAAACCAAGATTTCAGAGGTGTTACATTTGTTTTGGTGGGACTAAGAAGGCATTGACAAAGGCTTGTAGACCCTTTATTGGCTTAGATGGATGTCATTTGAAGCAGAAATATGGTGGTATCCTACTGATTGCAGTTGGTAGATATCCAAACGATCAATATCTACCAATGGCTTTTGGGATAGTTGAGAGTGAAATAAAGGACTCATGGAGTTGGTTCATGAAGTTACTTGTTGAAGATATTGGAGATGGCAGATGGTGTTTCATATCTGACCAACAAAAGGTAACAAGATTGTTTTGTGAAATTATTTTTGTTTTTTAATTTATGTTGATATATACATAGGTTCATGTATCTTTTCTGTGCAGAGATTGGTTCAGGTTTTTGAAGAATAATACCCAGCTTATGAGCACAGATTTTGTTTGAGACACTTGTATGCCAACTTCAAAAAGAAGTTTGGTGGAGATACATTGTTTGAGACACATGAAACTAGGATTCTCATGATCAAAGAGGCCAATCTTGATGCTTATAACTGGTTAGAAGCTATTCCTAAAACAAAATGGTGTAAGCATGATTTCCCTTTCTTCTCAAAGTGTGATGTCTTAATGAACAATTTGAGTGAGTCTTTTAATGCAATTATTTTACTCCAAATGGGACAAGCCAATAGAAAATATGCTTGAGTGGATTAGAAATTATTTAATTGGTAGGTTTGCAACACTTAGAGAAAAGGTTGAAGGATATAAGGGCCAAATAATGTCTAAACCTTTGAAAAGACTTGATAGAGAAATTGAGAAGAGTGCTAGCTAGACAGCCACTTATGCTGGTAGATATTCATTTCAAGTAACCCATGTCCTTTTTACTGATAACTTTGTGGTTAATCTAGAAAAACACACATGTAGTTGTAACTATTGGGAATTAGTGGGCATACCATGTAGACATGCAGTTGCTGCCATACATAGGAAGATAGATGACCTTGTGCAATATGTACACAAATGCTACCATAAGAGTTCATATGAAGAATACTATAATAAAATCATCACTCCTTTGAATGGCCAGAATAAATGGCCTAGAACCACTGATCCTGAGATGTTACTACTGTAATACGGTGAACTGACTTTGAGTTTTTTGTATCGCAAATGTGCGGATAGCAAGAGTCGCCACCGACTTTTATTTTATCCAATTAAGGGAAGGTAAAAAATACTGAAAAGACCTTCGTTAGATTCTGAGTAAGGGAGAAGGTTATGAAAAGGGAGGGTATTAGCACCCCTTTTCATCTGTAGTTATCTACGGGCTCTTAGTTGCTCTTAGATCATTTTTAAAAAGTGCTTTCTGTGTGTTTGACAAAAAATGTTTTGAAAAGGCATTTCGCTTTTACTTTGTAATGATTCATGTAGGAATGTATACAAAGTGTTTGGAAATGTTTCGTTTTAAAAAGAGTTTGAACTTTGACAAAAGTGTGAGGTGTGAAAAGTATTTTAATAGAGCAAGCAACTAAAAGTCTTATTACCTACTCAGAATGGTCGTTTTCGTATTGTTTTACGTTCCTTGAGAATAGTACTATCTGTACCATTAGTTGGTAGGTAACCCTATTCGTTGGATGTAAGCAGGACATTCGAAGGGACATCGGATGGTCATAAAAGGCAACTTGTAGGAAGTATCCTAGCACATTCGAAGGGACTATCATCATTTTTCGTAGGCGACAATCGAGGGTCAAGATCATGTATTCGTAAGCGACATCGTGGGTCTATGATCTTTGTATCGAAGGGACTATGATGATTTGTTTTGAAGGCAACGGTGCTAGAATACCTCTGCGTTCGAGGGACATGACCATTTGTATTCGTAAAGGCAACGAGAGAGAATTACCCTAAGGGGTGCATGTGTGAACAGAGTGTGTTGATTCAGATATGTTTATCTTGAAGTTAAGAGTGATCTATTTCCAATTTTATCTTGCCATACACGCCTAATTACTAGTAGTTTATAGGGTGCAGAAAGTAAATTGCGGAAATATAAAGTGCGGAAAGATAAATCCTACGCTATTACATGGCTTTTGGGCAGATACATAATTGAAAAATGCGGAAAATAAAAGTCCTAATTAAACTATTACATCCCATAGACAATTACATAATATGAAAAGAAAGCGATAAAAATTATCCGAAACGGGATAACCTGTGAACAGATGAAAATCGGGAAATACGAGGGAATCGAATAAGAGGAAAATGTTAGTAAAAATAATAATTTTTAAATGAGAAAAAAAATTTCATGCTAGAAATAACATTAATATGCTAAAATAATTTTTTGGGAATTTTTGGAGTTAATTTAATAATTAAAAATCAATTAAAAGTGATTTAAATGATAAAATAGAAATTAAATTAAATATACATGCAAAAATAATATTTTTAATTTTAAAAATTAAATAAACATTTTTCTGACACTTATGCAAAAAATAAATATTTTTGGTGTTTTTTAAATGCATGATAAAAATATTAAAAGATAAATTAAATTGAATGAGAATATTACAGAAAATAGAAAAAATGTGAAAAATATGAAAAATATGAAGTTTTGTAAAAGGAAAAAGAGAATGGTCCTGGTGTGGTTCGAACTGGGGACCTCTGGGTGGAATCTTAAGTCTGCTTGCCTCTACCACTACGCCACATTGCATTTGGTGTTTGTAAAACCAAAATCAATTGTTTTTGAATGATTACATGTCCTGGGAATGTTTGAAAACGAGTCAGCACGCGTGGACCCCAGTTTGAACAAGAGAGCGAATCAGAGAAAGCCATCGCGCCACGCCAGCTTCCCACCGGTCTCCACCAGTCAACGACGCTGGAGCCCTAGCTCCGGTCGTCTTCTCCGGCCAACCTGAAATCAAAACTAGAAAAATACGCGAAATAAAAAGTTCTAAGGTACCCTACCCCCTAAATCGAGCATTCCGGATTCAATGGTGGCATCAGTTTCGATTGAAAATGCCTCTATCATTCAGTTCGAAAAACCCTAAACATGGCATCACGCGATTCTGACGTTCAAGCTTGCTAACGATTGCCCAGATCAATCACATGGAGTCTCATGAACACAATAAAATCATTAGAATCGATTAAAACAAGCAGATAATAAAAATGCAATTTCAAGAAAGTTTTGAATATGTATGAACATGTATGCATCGATTCAGGCTGTTTTGATGCAATGATGTATACTCACTCTAAATTACCTCAAGAACACGTTTGGATGGTTGAGAGAGGCTGAAAGTGGCTGGAAATAAAAATTCGATTTTTGACAATTTGAGAAAAAAATTGACAAAATAAGGGTTGTGTATGGGGCTAGAGTTTCGTGTCTTGTTCTTGGCAGCTTGCTTGGTATTTATAGAGTGAATTGAGAGAGCAAAAAGAGTGAAAAAGATTGGATCTTGAATGTGCAATAAATTCTTTTCAAATAAAATCAAATTTTGGAAAAAATTTGACTTTCTCTTCAATGTGAGAGCTAGCACGAATTTGGTATGTTCCATGGGCTATCTTGGACCTCAAGTTTGATAGAAGTTCACTCCTTTTGAAAAAATATCTTATTTTCATATTTTATATAATTTAATTTTGAATTAAATGGTTTTAAATTCAAAAATAAATCAATAAAATAGAAAATTATCATGGCAAGGCATCAATAGGTCAAAAATAATATTATGAATAAGTTTGGATCATAAAATTATAGGCCCATTTGGAAAAAAAATGGATTTTGACAAATATCTCCTTTTGTGCAATTGTTCAAAAATGCCCAACTTGTGAATGGTGTATTTTGCTCAATTTTCCACATTTTTGAATGTTCTTGGACTTTTTAGAAATCTTTATGTGTCCTCTAACCAACCTCTTTGGTTTCATCTCAATTGGAGTTTCCATGCTCAATAAATCTTCAAAACAAAATGTTGACTTTTTGTTGACTTTGAAAAGGACCTGTAATGTTTTGATCCATACTTCCCAAATGAAGTATTTTTTGAACATTCTTGTGAGACATGAAGTTGTAGAGAATTGAATTTCCTTTAAAATAAGAGGTGGTGGAAAAATTTCTGAGAAAGTATGAAGAAGTTATGCTCAGTCAAAGTTCAGTTGACTTTTCACTAAGAAACCCTAATTTGGAAAGTTTGACTTTTGAGCAAATCTTGAGTTTTCTTGATGGATCATGATCAACCCTTGATCAAATGATGAATGTAACTTCAAAATAAGGATGTTGACCAAAAATCATGAAGTTTGACTGTATGTTGACCACAGTTGACTTTTTGTCCAATACAACTGATTTTCAACCATCTGAGCAATTGTTTGAGGAAACTTGACTTGTAAGGCTTGAAACTTGTCATAGAGAATATTTGAAGCATATGAGGAGGCATGATGACCATTGGAGATGTTAGAAGTCCATCTTAATTTGAGAAATACCAAACCCTAGTTTGGGTTGATTGTCTAGGAGAGGGTTTGTCTGATCAACCCTTGAGGAATCCTTGAGTATGAATGCATGGAATGTCTTGAGAAGTAGGAGGGCAAATTTTCGGGTATGACAACTACCCCTGTACAAACGTGGAGCAAGAAGGCCCAAAAAATTATGTAGGAGAGAACCTGATGAAGTAAGCCAAAACAAATGGTAGAGAACTAACACTTCTCATAGGTGCAAAGTTTATTTTGAATTGGGTCATAATAAAAGGACTTGCAAAAAGAACAAGCAAGTAGTTTCTGTTGCACCAAGGTAAGATGTCCCAATGCAAATTGAGCCAGGGTATGATGTGCCAATGCAAACTGAATCAGGGCAAGATGTGCCAATGCAAAATGAGATAGGGTAAGATGTTCCTACACAAGCCATCCATACTGCACAAACAAAAAACAAAAGGGTAATTCAACTACTTTTTCTACTTTCAACTATTACATCATGTTGCTTTTTTAACATCCTATTGTTTATTGTTTTTTGTTTATTTTGATTATAGGGAAAGACTAAAACCAAACAGGCCAAAGGTAAGAAAACAAAAGATAAAGTTCAACCAAAAATTGTTGATGGAGCTAGAACAAGTGGCATTGCACTAAAAATTGATGAATTGGATTGGGATCACAAACTTCAATGGATATTCCAATCACACCTTGATTGCTGAATGATAATATGTTGAAGAGCCCACATGTCCTGCACAAAATTGTCCTTTATTATACCTAAAGTGACCAAGGGTTTTATGGTGTATCTCAGTGTGCCAATTTTAAGGCAAAAAGGCAAAAAGAAGTTGTAAAAGGGGAGTGGACTGGTTGTTGGTCCAAGTAGACAACCTGAGGACCCTTTGGTCATAAATGAGGAGGAGGAAGTGATAGACTCGGGACAATCAAGTGTTGTCAACAAAAAGAAATGGAGTGAAATTGCTAAGGGTTGGATTGTTGTTGTTTGTTGTAACTCACTAGATCTCTTCTAGTTTGTTTCTTTTGGTTTGTTTGTTGTCAACTTTTGTTTTGTTGTTGTTCAAGTATTTTGAAACTTATTTTGTAATATACAATTATAGTTTCATTATGGTACCACCCAAAATGATCATACTATGAAGCTTTTATGTATTCTTATGTATTGTACACTTAATTATGGCTTAATATTATAGGTGTTACACAACAACAATTTCTTATTACATGTAATGGATGCAACTACAGTTTATCACATAACAGTTATGTTCAAACATTTCTTATTACAACATTGTCTGCAGACATTTTTTATTAAACATTTCTTATAACAGACATTTCTTATGGCAGAACAACATTTCTTATTACAAACATAACAATCATATTATAGGTGTTGCAGACATTTCTTATTACAAACATAACCATTACAATATAAATTAAAATTTCTTCACAACATTGTGTTACAAACAACTCTAAAACACTACATCCTGTTACAGACAACTCTAAAACACTACATTTGAACCATTACCACCAACAACTCTAAAACACTACAATTAAACCATAACCAACAATAACTCTAAAACACTACATTCTGATACATTTTACATTTTATTGCAAGGTAAAAATTGACCATTAAAGACAACATTAAGCAAATTGTCTTCATCTTTCCACATAGCCCAACTGTCTTCAACTTAATTTCCAATTCGATATTTTTCTTCATTGTTGACTCACACATCTCCTTCAAGGTTTCAACAGATTTTAGCTCCTCAAATTGGTCGAATCATTCTTCAACTCTTCATCAAGAGTCTCCATTACCTCGTGCCTAGTTTCCATATCTTCATCCCATTCAAACAGATTGCATGTTTCATCACTGTGCCAACAAGGACATCTCTAGAATAATTTCCCTCGATTGCGACCGTTTTAGCAACAGTAAGATATCATACTCAAATTACATGCACACATTCTCCATCTACGACTACTCACACTTGATGACTGAATTAATACGGTTTTGCTACGAAAAGAAGAAGATGACATAGTTGAAATTGGGGGTAGCAAAGAAAAAGAAGATGAACTGATACTGTTTTAGGGTTTATAACGAAGAAGAATTTGGGGAAGAACGAAGAAGTAAAGTGAAAGAGAATTTGGGGAAGAATGCTTTTAGGGTTCACTTATTTTACTTAAATAAACAAAATAATCAACTATTCCAATGTGTCAAATAAATTAATCACACATGGCAAGCCACGTCACCGTCTGTTAGTGGAATCTAACGACAAGGATGTTATATGGTAACGTAAATTTATAGGGACCAGAAGTTGAAGAAAATATTTGTAGGGACTAAAAGTGCAGGGTCGCGTATTTGTAGGGACCCCTGACATATTAATTTAACAAAAGTGGAATTTAATGAAGGAATTGAAACATAATCAAAATACACCCTCTCTCTTTATGTCAAGTTCTCTCGCTTCTCTCTAAACTCTCTTCATCATAATCTCGCCGGAAATCGCCTAACGCGGTGGTGCATGGGGAAGACGGCAGTGTCCATGGCAACTTGCATGAAGATGACGGCGGCTTCGATGAAGATGGGGCAGCATTGATGAAGATCGACAGTGGCTCCGATGAACCTGCGACGGTGACGATAAAGATCAGTGGTGGCTGACGGCAACGTTGTCGTGAAAATTCCAGATCTTGATTTTCTTTGCATATTCTTGTTCGTCTTGTTCTTTTGATAATGATTCTGGACTTTGATTTTGCAGGAGATCCATGGATTTTCATAGATCTGAAAGGGGGTATCGGAACCCTAAGTTCTTCGATGATGAAAATCAGTGACGATGATGAGAGATTTGGACTTCAATACACATGATTCAGATTTTTCTGAGGCGTGATTGAGTCTTGGACAGTGGAAGACGGCGGTCTGAGACCGCAACCCCTCCGGTGAGATCTTTCTGTTTTCCCTCTTCTTATTCTTCGTGGCCCTCGATTTTGATAGCTTTTCCTCTTCTCTTTTTTTATTCTTAAGGGTTTGGTAGCTAGGAAAATGATGAGAAAACTTTGGGTTAGGGCTTTTGATTGTACACTCTGTGTTTTTATATGAGCAATCGATTTTTGTGTATTATTTCTTGTGTATTTGGAAAAAAGAATGAACCACTAAGGTTTTGAGTTGTTTGCCATTTTTTCTGACGATCTGAATGGTGTGTGGGAATGTGATGAACAAAGGGTTAGGGTTTTTTGGTTGTTACTGATGCCCAGCTTTTTTATTTTGTGTGTTGGAGGATGATGACTCTCTAGGGTTTGGTGTTGTCACGGCTGCTAGGGTTTGTGAACAGTGACCAGGTCTTGATTTAAGTGCCAATGATTGCTTTTATATATGAGAATTTTGGATTTTACTTGATAGTTGGACTCTGGTTTTTGGTAAAATAGGCTTGGTTTGTTTTTTTTTAAACTGTTTGGGCTTGGCCTTTGATATGTTGCTTTTGTTGTATGCTTTACAAACTCGTTTGCATTTCTGACTTGTCACCATTCTGGGCTGCACCATTCTGAGTTGTTGGGCCTTTGATATGTTTCTTGTTTGCTGGGCTGCACCATTCTGAGTTGTTATATTTTCTGATTTCTCATGTTGGGCTGAAACTTGTGATTTTTGTACTGTTTTGAATGCGGAACTATGATGATTTTTCTCAGTTTGACCTCTCTTTGTGAACCATACCCCAAAAAGGTTTGTGATTTGTAATCGGAGTTTTTGGCTAATGATTGAACATTGTACTTATGATGAGGCCTTGCCGCTTGGTTGCTTGAACATGATTGAAAAACCACCATTAATTATGATTCCCTACACAACCCTAATGATGAGTTTGAAAAGAGTTTTCGTAACACTTTCTTTGTTCATGTTTATGCTTTGGACATTTTGATTGCTTGCTAACCATTCTTCTCTCTTTTATTTCATGTAATGATGGTGAGGATGGTAAGACAAGAAGAATGTGAATTTGTGGCAATAGTGAAGCTTGGCGTGAAGAGCTTGTCAAGATGGTGAAGCTATAAAAAGCTTCTTCGGAGAAACCATGGCTATGGAGCAAGAGATGAAGAATTGAAGTTTCGGCCAAGAAAACCTCATAGAATAACTTAGGATTAGAAATTCCTTAAATTCTTGTAAAAAACTTGTATTTTGAACTTTCCATGAGAAAGACTTGAATGGACTTGTATATGATTAATAAAAATGATGTAAAGTTTCTTGAAGTTTGTGAATGAATGAAAAGTTTCAAATTCGAAGAGAGGACAAACAAAATGGTTGAAATTGGAAATTGAATGAATGTTCAATATAGAATTTGTGTAGGGAAACATGATGAAAGTTCTTTGAAATTTGTAAAGTTTGAATGGACAATGTATGAAAAAAATGAACGAATCTTGAAACCATGCCTTATTATTCATGCTTTTTCTTTCGAGAAAATCAAATGACCAAGCTTAACATTTTTTATGAATTTCAATCAAGTACTTTGACATTTTGAACATCTTGAATTCATATCAAAACTTTAAATCCAAATAACAATTGCATCCTTAATGAATCCTAACCTCAATCTCATTTCAACTAACACTGGTGAGCTTGTCTTGATAAGAATAAGCTCCATAAACTCATATCATGTGCCATGTCCCAATGTTTTGGTAATTCACTTCACAAAACGATCTTTATACCAAACTAAAAACTCTTGAAGAAAATTCTCAACAAATCTTGGTGATATGATGATACATCTCTGAAGTCATAATATTTGTCACAAAATCAGTAAACCTCAAATGGTGAATACACACAGGATGAGAACCATGATCCTCAATTGATAATAGGAAGATGATACTTCAAGAAACTGACTTAACTAAACTTCAAACTTCACAATGGGCCAAAACCCTAATTCCATCAGATGAATGGCACAAATGAATTCCTCATAAATTCTTTGCAAAACTTCAACTCTTGAGGAATCAATGAGACAAATGAGATGTCTTGAGCCAACAAGCCTTTGTGATCAAATAAACAGAAGAGAGGGGATATAAGAGCCATCTTGGATTGATTGGCGATACCATCAAATTCCACATCTTGAAGAAAACTAGGAAGATAAGAATACCTTGATCCCATCACAATGCATGAATGTTTACCAACGAAACATAAGCCATATAAAGTGTAATGAAGAGGGCAAATTTTGGGGTGCAACGACAATCAACACATTGACAATCAACACATTCAGGTGCGCAACCTGCGAAAATGCCTCTCTTAACCAGATATTCTTTAACAAAAGGCAACGAGGTTTTAACCAGATTCACATCCATGATCAGATTCAATACTTCGCCATCCTCCATGATAGCTTGAACAACTGCTCCAGCATGAGGGGACATTGGATTTTAAATGACATTGGTATTGCATCGAACCTTCTCGGTACATGGACATTTTGCTACCTTTAATAATGTTGACGCGGTGCTTGTTGAGCTTGCGGCTGGGCAGCGAATATGGTCACAGCATTCACTTGAGCTTTTTCCCAGTTTCCCTTGGCATAAACAAAACTGGACCCCCTTCTTTCTTTTTTGGGTACCCTCTGAATGCTTTCTTCCAACTTGAAGAACTGTTGCCTTTAGTGAACTAAATCTTTCTCGATTTCAAACCACTTTCAATTCGTTCCCCATATCTGACCATCTTAACGAAATTGGACGATGTACTACTAGCAACGTAAAAATTCCTAGAAAGAGTACTAGTGAACATGTCAATCATTTCCCTTTCCATCATCACGGTTAAACTCGTGCAGCAAGCTCTCGCCATCTTCCGAAATTAGGCAGTAATGTGCGTCTTTGGGAAGGTTGCACCATTATTATACTTGTCAAAAACCGGAACTTTGAATTTAGGCGGAAGCCTAACTCTGGGTGCCAACCCCAAATCAGTAAGGTCCAAACCAGACATCTTCTGACTTTCAACAACCCTCATTCTTTCCTCTAGAAAATGATACTCCTGATCCTCAGCAGGAAAGCTGACTTCACAACCATTAACAGAATATACCTCCTCATTACGTTCTAGATCAAGACCCTGAGAACGGGGGCGACCTCTACCGTGATGTCCTGCATTTTGTCTTTATAAAAAAAATGACCCTGTGGTGGAGGTAGAGTTGGTGGGAAACAACCATGTTTGATGTGCAGACCCTGAAGGTGATCATTGACAACTATCCCATCATTGTTCACAACATTGACAACATGTGGCTGGCCCACGGAAAAATCATTGAACGGATTCTCGGGACGTTCTACCTCTTAACGAGGTCTCTCAACCAAAGCTCTTAACTCCTACTGACCCCGATTCACGTTGGTGATCACCTCCATGAATTGAGCCATTTGAGTTTCCATTTGTGCCTTCATAGAAGCCATGTCAGCCTGAATTTGCTCCATCTGGTGGCGTTGATTACTTCTTGTAGAGTAGCGGTGGAAAACGAGATTTGTAATTTTCTGCTAAATAAAAGCAGAGCCAGTGATAAGAATTTCGACCAAAACCTATTATGCATGATATATATATACATGTATGAATGCTATGTATAATGCATGAAATGATCATTTCCAGGATGTTCCGGCGATTTCTCATCAAGCATCGAATAACGATAGGATAAACGACAATATAATCATCAAAAGTCCAAATATACATTCAATTTGGAAACCAACTTCTCATTTCATAAAAGAGTAATAACATTCAACAAAGGTCCTCAATCTGAGAGTACATGCACAAACATAACAACAGACGAATCTCGTCCAACATTTATAGCGGTGATCCGTCAAACAAATACAAATTTCATCAAAAAATGTTCACATCAGCTTGTTTGGCAGCTAATTGCGCCGTGAGCTCCTAGATTTCTGCAGACAAATTGGACATATGGATGTCTCGACCCCTCAACATGGTGTGCGCCGCATATCCTTCATCTTTTGACTTCTACAACTGGATCTTCAACTCTTCCATTTCTTTGGATAGAATAACAATATGCTCTTGGCGACTCTGAACTTCGACCTCGAGTTCTTTCTTTTGTTTGATAGACTTCTTTGCATCAGATTCTTCCTTACAGAGTTGTCTTCTTAGGGCCTGAATCTGTTCATTATGCTTCGCTTTCATCTTTCCATTGGCGACTTGTAGATTCTCCAACCTCTCCTAAGTCTTCTCAAGCTCTCTGGTCAATTGATCGGAAGAGGAAGCATTACTTCTTCTAACCTTCTTTGTCTTTTTAAGTAAGCCATAGTCACTCAAAATTTGATCCCTTTCCTTGACCTCAATGAACGACTTCTTCTTACCCTGCAAAGCAAACGATAAATCCATTGCTTGATCTTGCAATTTAGCTTTTAAAGCAGAATTCTCCGCTTGAAGTTGCTTATAAATCTCTGCACGTACGAACCCCAACATAGCTACTGCAGATGATGATGAAGAGGCAACATCAGATGACTTATCTTCAACTACAACGAGAGGTTGAGGATATAAATGTGCTTCCCTCTGATAAGGTAACAAAACTACCGAGACTCGTTTCTTCAACCATATCACATAAGGATCGAGTGCATAATTCCCTTTTTAACCAAAGAAAATAGTGCCCCTCTTATGAATTTGTTGCCATATGGCAACAATCTTGTTCAACAAAATCAGATTCTCACCCAACAAAGTAAACACTTTTCGTCATTTGACGAACGATGGGTTCTTCCTTCATGAGATATCCTAATTGACGATGTGCCAATATAGGATTGTAATTAATGGAACCCTTGGTTCCCGTCAACAGAACAATAGGGAATTCCCCATAGCTTACAATAATATCAACTCCACTTGACATGGCATTCCATACTATATCATAAGAAGTGAGTGCGACGATCCGACAAGACCATAGCATCGAACTAGCACAATCCACAAATGCCCTTTTCTTCGACATATACGTCTTAAACCATTTGTAGAGAAAAGGTATGCAGCAGACAACACACCCCTTTTTACCATGGCGAGTATGTATTGCGTAGTAAGTATCTGCCAAGATGGTCAGAACCGGATTGTTGTTCATGAACACGGACAAAGCATCAAAGTCTACAAACTTCTCCATCATAGGGAAAATAACCATGCCATAGATCATGGCATGTAAAATAGCCATAGGGAAAATAACCGTGCCATTGATCATGGCATCCAACACAACATTGAAATTCCACCAATCTTCACTCTTGGTAAATTCATCCGCCTTGGACAAAAGAAAACCCAAAGGAAGCCCGCTTGTACTATATTTAGAAATCCACTAAGCCCTGACATCGCTAACACACAAATAAAGCGCCTTACCCTGACAAATGGCATGATGTTGGTGATGTTACAATCTAGGAGAAAGGAATACTCTTCGAGAGTCGGTGCAAGCTGGTAGTCTTGGAAAGTAAAGCATCGGAGCTTGCTATCATAGAATTGCAACAATGATTGAATAGCATGGAACTCATAACCCTCCATCAACAAAGGCAAGATGTTTCCATAAGTCTCTCTGAAATTTTTCCCTATCGGCCCTTTCACACGAGCGCCCATTGCTTTCACTTTGGAAATATCGAACTGACAGAAGGAAAAGACCGCAGTCTTCTTGCGAGCCTCATTGTTGGTCTGAACTTCGTTATCCATCCTGATGCTGATGATGATCACAAAATATCCTGGAAATGATATGCATGCATGGTTAAATAAATAAACTTTTTTTCTGACATTCTTTTGGAAAATAAACATGCCATGGTGCAAGTGCATTGTTCATTGATCATGGGTTTATGACTTCCATGACATTGTTCATTTGTTGTACTGTCTCTAAACTAGTCGAAGAATACCAAAACCACAGACAGAGTAACGGCCAGAAAGTACCACAAAATAGAACCGCGGTCACCAAGAGAAAATACCAAGTCACCATCAGTATCAAGTCACCAAGAGTACTTGTGAAAAATATGTTCCCTCCCCACTCACGGGTGAAACTAAGGCTTAGGTAAGGCAAAGGTAACTCCAGGATTAGGTTCGCCCGACAATACTACCATGGTAACACCTACGTAAAGAGGATAACACCCTGTTATGAACCTCCCCTAAAGCATGGACGATATGACCGCACTACTAGATCTACATTCGTAGCTGTCATATTCCACTCTAGTCCTATGTGTTCCTATATGTCGCTCATAGCCTGGGTATGGGGCCATTTACCTCATGTAACTCCCACCCAATCCAGAAACAGATCTAGCATAACAGCAGATACAATATATGGAAGCGATAAAGTGTCACATAGGATGCAATGCAAAGCATACAAAGGATGATGCGATAAAGCTGGTAAATAAATAAAGTGTTAATAGTCAATTACCCCTGCCATATAGGCGAGTTTTGATTTACCCAATAGATAAGAAAATAAAAGCTAGGATCGACTCCTTGATGGACCAACAAGAGGTCTGGACATCCCCAGTGAAGTCGCCAGCTGAAACTACTGGTGAAATCATCAGATAGAATATCAATAAAGTCTCCAGCTGAAACTACTGGTGAAATCATCGGATAGAATATCAATAAAGTCAACATCGAACATTTTTTATCCCATGAGAGTAAAGGAAAACATCGAGTAAACCTAAGAGGGAGAAATTATAGTCTTACGACCAAGAGGTCGGGTAAGGGAGTCAGTTACGCGAGGGGAAGGTATTAGCACCCCACACACCCGTAGTACTCTATGGTATCCACTTCTAATTTCTATCTATTGGGTGTGGGTGTCTATTTACAACCTATGCCTAAGGTAAAGTGAATGAATGCAAAGTATTATGTACAAAAAGAAAGGTTTTTTTAGTCGTGCTTGCCGCGGTTGTGAACCTTTAGTGCCTACGAACCCCATTCGTGTAATTAAGGATTAAAGCACTTCGTAGTTCTCCTAAACATTTTTGATGGGTTGCAATGTTTTTTATGAGAAATTCCATTTCTCGTCCTTGTGATTAGTATTGTAATTTGTGCTTGGCATTGTAGCTTATCGTAAGTCTTATGTTCGGCCGCTCACACACTTAGCAACTCGCTTGGATTTGAAAAGAAACACCCTTATCGAAAAGGTTTTCATATAAAATGGTCTGAAGACAAAAAAAATTGAAGTTGGTTGATTGTTTTTACCTTAGCGAAAGGATTTGAGTTTATTAACATGTTTTAATGATTTGATAAAGAAAATATTTTAGTTTTATTATGCAAAAGGGGAAGAAAAACATCTAAGGGGAACTATCTAGCTCTGTCCCTAATGTTATCATACAAAGGTGGCCCTAAGTCAAGGATGAAAAAGGAATCTCTACCTATATTGACATGCAAGATGACCATTCTAATGTCTAAGCTTGAAAGCTACCCTAGCCGAGCGGTCCTAGGGGAAACTATCCTAATATCCACCTTGGTTGACCAACTAAGGGATACAAATGGAGGAAGCAGGCAAGTGCTTTGGCAGAAGCACACAAACAATGCAATGCACAAACAAATGATACACATATGCACGAGGAAGATGAAAGAAATCCCATAGCCTCAAGGGTAGCGAGTCACCCGAGTCAACCAGGAGCTTTCTTTCGAAGAAAAACCATAGCCACGGCGAGACAGACCACGTCAACTAGGAGTTTCCTCATGGGAGAAAGGGATTCACACCTTGATATGAATTACTAAGTGTGAAGAGCATATGAGTGCGAGTATCAGCGTGTCAACGTGAACCCCATAACAAAGTATGGAGGGTCATGATAAGGAACCCTTACCACTATATATATGAATCGATAAAGGAAACTTCACGATTCGCGTGAGCTGAGCTAACACAGACTGAACTGGGCGGGGGTTGGTTGCTAACCCTTTTCCGTGTGCCTTTCATCATTATGACTTAGTGGTGGGGCCATATTATGTTGCCTAACCACAATACCTCTATGCAAGCACAAAAGTAAATACTTACTGAAAAGTACCTCCTTGCACGGTATGATTTTAAACAAACCAAACACAAGTAACACACAATTGTGGAATTGCCTTAACCAAGGTCTTAAATAAACCAGAGGGGTTCCTGACATGCTCCAACAATGGAAGCCCCATCATGCATCTCTATGCCTACTTCTCATGGCAAAGAAAGTGGTAAACCCCCTACTTCTCATGCTCTTTAGAAAAGCGGTATAAGAATGCGGTAAAAAGGGTAAGAAAATACTGAACGGATAATAATTCGTAAAAGCTAGCAAATAACATAAATACTCTGGAAAACTTCGTGACCTGCTGACAAGCAATAAAGAAATCTGGTGAGCAATGCTTAGAAGCATCAATAAGCATGATCGGAATGTGTGTCTTACACACCCGAGAATCAATAGAAAACCTGCAAGGGATAACCATCCAAACAATACAAGTAGACAAAGCAAAATGTAATATGCACAAAACATAAGACATATATCGTACACGTTCGTCCAACAGGACACCTGCATCGAATAACCATCCATGGCAATGCAAGCCAATAATGCACAATGACACGTGCACAAGACAAGGAGTGTGTGTTGTACACATCCAAGTCAAACAAAAACACCCTGCATAAAATGCCTTAACCGATGCTTGATGGAAAACGAAATGTGTGTCGTACATATCTGTCATACCCCCAAATTTGCCCTCATACTCCTCAAGACATTTCATACGTCCATACTCAAGGATTCCTCAAGGGTTGGTCAGACAAACCCTCTCCTAAACAATCAACCCAAACTAGGGTTTGGCAATTCTCAAATCAAGATGGTTCTCAACACCTCCAATGGTCATCATGCCTCCTCATGTGCTTCATAGAATCTCCATGACAAGTTTCAAGCCCTACAAGTCAAGTTTCCTCAGACAATTGCTCAGATGGTTGAAAATCAATTGTATTGGACAAAAAGTCAACTATGGTCAACATACAGTCAAACTTCTTGATTTTTGGTCAACATCCATATTTTGAAGTGACATTCATCATTTGATCCAGGGTTGATCATGATTCATCAGGAAAACTCAAGATTTGCTCAAAAGTCAAACTTTCTAAATTAGGGTTTTTTTGGAGAAAAGTCAACTGAACTTTGACTGAGCATAATTTTCTCATACTTTATCAAAAAAATTTCCACCACCTCTCATTTTGAAGGAAATTCAATTCTCTACAACTTCATGTCTCACAAGCATGGTCAGAAAATGCTTCATTTTGAAGATATGGATCAAAACATTACAGGTCCTTTTCAAAGTCAACAAAAAGTCAACTTTTTGTAAAGAAGTGATATTGAGCATGGAAACTCCAATTGAGATGAAACCAAAGAGGTAGTATATAGGACATCTAGAGCTTTCTAAAAAGTCCAATAACACTCATAAATGTTGAAAATTGAGCAAGATACACCTTGTACAAGTTGGGCATTTTTGAAGAATTGCACAAAGAGAAATACTTGTCAAAACCCAAAATTTTGCAAATGGGCCTAACTTTTCTTGGTTTAAACTTATTCCTCAGCTAATTTGGAACCTCCAAGCCCAAGGCCACGAATTTTATCTTTATTTTTCTATTTAATTTATATTTTAATCATTTAAAAGCCGATTAAATTAAAAATAAAGGTAGAAAATCAAAATTAAATGCAAATTGGATTTTTCTCTCATCCTTGAGGTCCAAGCAAATCATAAAAGCTGGCAATTTCGAAATTGACTTTGATTTGGCAAGAAATTGATGAAAATTGGATCAAAAAGGAAAGATTTGGTTTCATACAAAATCAAATATTTTTACATTGATTGATTCATTATTTGCTCTTGATTTCTGACCTAAATCCATCTATTATAAATACACAATGCCTACACATGAAGAAAGAACAGAAAAATTGCCTCAAAGAACGCTAACCTAAGTAAAAAAAACTGTGTTCCTCAAGCAAGTGGCAGCCCTAGTTCCAGCTTGTTTCAGTCGATTCTAAGCCTTCCATTGCATTCCTTGAAGCCTCCTGAATCGATCCAGACCTTTACAAATCACAAAACTATCAAGAATTGTGAAAACACGATTTCGGTTTGTCCAACTTTTTTTCAAATTCGATTTTTATCATTCATGCATCATTAACTTGTTTTGATTGTTTGTTCATGTTTAGAATCAAGTTTGCAAGCTATCTGGGTGATTTAATTGCATTTTAGGTGCCCGGATCGAGTTATGCCATAACTAGGGTTTTCTGCTTCGAATTGGGGTTTCCTTAAATCTGTTAAATTGGACAAAACCAGCACCACTACCGTGTTTAGAATGTTGTTTGCAATCGATTCATGTATTCATAACTAATTTATATTGCCTGTATGAGAATTTGGAAAATTGCAGGGGCCTTAGCGTCAAGCAAGACCGACGCTAACTGTTTGAAAATTCAAACGAAGAAGATGAAGTTCTTCGCGCGGTTTTCTGATTCCCAAGAGGCGAATTCGTTTAAAAGCGTTTTGTTTCATTATCCTAACACCAAATGCAGTTTGGTCCAGTGGTGAAGGCAGCGCGTGTTTTCCTTAGATGTCATGGGTTCGATCCCCAGCCATGACATATATTTTTTACAGCTTGCAAAACTAATACTTTTCTTCTTATTTTCTTTTAATATTTTCTATTCTATTTAATTTATCTTCAAATAATTTTATCATGCATTTAAAAAATACCAAAAATATTTTCCTTTTGCATTTTAATCAGAAAAATGTTTATTTAATTTTTGACATTAAAAATAAAAATTTTGCATGCATATTTTAATTAATTACTAATTAACCATTAAATTGACTTTTAATTGTTTTTAATTATCGAAATCGATTCAGAAAATTACCAAAAAAATATCTTATCATAATATTGTCATTACTAATCTAAAACTTTTTTCCTCATTCAAAAATCAGGTTTTTACTAACATTTTTCCTCTTATGCAATTTTCTCGTATTTTCCGATTATGTATCTGTTTACAGGTGGTAACGTTTCGGACGATTTTTCTTGCTTTTCTTTTCATATTATGTAACTGCCTATGGGATGTAATAGTTTAATTAGGACTTTTATTTTCCGCACTCCTATTATGTAACTGCCCCAAAGCCATGTAATAGCGTAGGATTTTATCATTCTGCATTTTACTTTCCGCAATTTATTTTCCGCACCCTATAAACTGCTAGTAATTAGGCGTGTATGGCAAGATAAAATTGGACATAGATCACTCATAATGCCAAGATAAAATATCTGAAATCAACACACTCTTTTCACACGTGCACCCCTTAAGGTGATTCTCTCTCGTTGCCTTACGAATACAAATGGTCAAGTCCCTCGAACGTAGAGGTATCCTAGCACTGTTGCCTACAAATATATCATCATAGTCCATTCGATACAAAGATCATAGACCCACGATGTCGCCTACGAATACATGATCTCGTCCCTCGATTGTTGCCTACGAAAAGTGATGATCGTCCCTTAGAATGTGCTAGGATACTCCTACAAGTTGCCTTATATGACCATCTGATGTCCCTTCGAATGTCCTTATACATCTAACGAATAGGGTTACCTACCAACTAATGGTACGAATAACACTATTCTAAAGGAACGTAAAACAACATGAAAACGACCATTCTGAGTAGGTAATAAGACTTTTAGTTGCTTGCTCTATTAAAATACTTTTCACACCTCACACTTTTGTCAAACTTCAAACTCTTCTCAAAACGAAACATTTCTGAACACTTTGTATACATTCCTACATGAATCATTACAAAGTCAAAGCGAAATGCCTTTTCAAAACATTTTTGTCAAACACACAGAAAGCACTTTTAAAAAATGATCTAAGAGCAACTAAGAGCCCGTAGATAGCTACGGATGGAAAGGGGTGCTAATACCTTCCCTTTTCATAACCTTCTCCCTTACTCAGAATCAACGAAGGTCTTTTCCTGTTCTTTTCACCTTCCCATAATTGGATAAAAGAAAAGTCGGTGGCGACTCTTGCTATCCGCACATTTGCGATAAAAAGCAAAACAAATTCTCAAAGTCAGTTCACCGTATTACAATATCCGTACAAGAAAACCTGCACTAGAACATATTAACCAATGTATAATGGTGAACAGAATGTGTATCATACACATCCATAACACAAGCTCCTGCACAAAATATGTTTACTAATGTACAATGGTAAACGAAACGAAATGTGTATCGTACACATCCATACCACAAGATTCTGCACAAAATTCATTTCATGCAATACTCCATAAGCCATAAGCATATGAGGTTTCATGTCAAATGATCAAAAAATGACATTTTAATTCCCAGACCGTGCTAAGCCTGACATATCGCGCTAAGCCCAGTTTCTTGACCTACTCCAAAATTACAGAGAGTTTCGCGCTAAGCCTACCCCTGTTCGCGCTAAGCGCGGTCTGCGAATTGTATAATTTTCTACAATGAACCTTGGTTTTCTTTCAACGACATTCCCATACGAAAAGTCATTCCAATCAGTCAAATAACAAATAAAAGTGCTTATCAGAAGCACAAAAGTGAAAAGCAATTATTCAAAAGCTTTTACATAAAAATGAACATGCATAACAATGCACCGATTTAAGTATCGACACATGCTAATCAACTAGTGAACATATGAGAAATGCATAACAATGCACCAATTGAAATTAATACATGAAAATCAATTCATGAACATGCATTATATCACACCTCGACACATTTTCGAGTTCACAAAATCGAGACATCGACATGTGCATTAAACTCAATTATTCAATGTGAGAATTAATCAATTCATAAACATGTTATCTCTAATTCAAACATTATCACGAACACCTAGAATGCATCTATTTACACATAGATTGGTGCATGGATCAAGGTTTAAACCTAAGGCTAATCACATGCAATTCAAGGTTTTATATCAACAAAGCCAATAACATCAACAATTAACCTCTTGAATAAGAACTTTTGTCAAAAAAATCAATTAATCATATAAGTGTTTATTTCATCTAATTCCGGATTTCATCATGATGAACACATCGAATCAAAATTTCTCATAATCCATGATCTCTACTCAATTCCTTAATCAAATCCTTGATCAAATTTCAATTCTAGAAAATTGCTTATTTAAGAATCAATCATGCAAAAGTGCATAAATCGAGGAATCTTATCATCGAAATGAAGAGGAGTACGAGGAGAAGAGATCGCCGATGTCAAATCGAAGATCGGAGGAGATAATAAGGAGAGAGAGAGAGGTGTGATTTTGGGTGAGAGAGGAGAAAATTCTTCACTTATTCACCTCGACACCTTCAATGTTCTTGAATGTTCTTGAATTTTCTTGAGGAAACTTGATGAAAAGCTTGATTTGATCCTTGAGAGTTGAGAGAGAATATGTAACACAGTGGGAGAAATGACTTGTTTGTTTTGCGTTTTATCGCAAATTTTGCGGATAGCAAGAGTCACCACCGATTTTTCTTTTATCCAATAAAGGGAAGGTGAAAAGAACAGGAAAAGACCTTCGTTAGATTCTGAGTTCGGGAGGAAATTATGAAAAGGGAAGGTATTAGCACCCTTTATATCCGTAGTTATATATGGGCTCTTAGTTTCTTAGCTCACCTTTAAAAACTTGCTTTACGTGTTTGTGTAGTTTAAAAAGTATTTTGAAAGACATTTCGCTTTGACTTCGTAATGATTCTCATTGGAATGTATACGAAGTGTTCGGAAATGTTTGTTTGTAAAATGTTTAACTTTGTAATAATTCTCGCTGGAATGTATACAAACAATAAAGTCTTATTACCTACTCAGAATGGTCGTTTCTTGTTATTTTCCTTCTCTTTTAAAATAAGGCTATCCATACCATTAGTTGGTAGGTAACTTCACCCGTTGGATGTAAAGGGACAATCGTAGGGTCATCGTATGGTCATAGAAGGCAACATGTAGGGATACCTTAGCAAATTCGTAGGGACGATCATCACTTTTCGTAGGCAACAACTGAGGGACGAGATCATATATTCGTAGGCAACATTGAGCGTCATCATAGAACTATGATCTTTGTGATGATATTATTCGTAAGCGTCTTTGTTAATGGTACCCCTACGTTCGAGGGACATGACCATGGTATTCGAAAGGCAACAAGAGAGGATACCCTAAGGGGGTGCAAGTGTGAAAGAGTGAGTTGATTTCAGATATAATTAATCTTGAATTAGGGTGTTCTAAGATTGATTTTATCTTGTCATACAAACCCTAGTTAGCATGCATCTAAGCAGTTAATATGTACAGAAAAGTAAAGTGCGGAAAGTAAATGTCCTACGATATTACATGGCTTCGAGGCAGTTACATAATATAGGTGCGGAAAGTAAATTGCGAGAAAAGTAAATTTACGCTATTACAAAATAACATTGCGACCTATACAT
Source organism: Vicia sativa (assembly GCA_021764765.1). Classification (NCBI taxonomy): domain Eukaryota; kingdom Viridiplantae; phylum Streptophyta; class Magnoliopsida; order Fabales; family Fabaceae; genus Vicia; species Vicia sativa. Next base: position 80,948,307 of record CM038797.1, read on the forward strand.
CGATTTCTAGAATTTAAATACGAAATAAAGTAAATAAATTGGATAAAAAATGTCTAAGGATAAGAGAGAGTCTCTAAACCCTAATTGTGAAAAAAAAATTATATTTTTTTGAAATCGATTTAGTTAATAAAACCTAATTTCTAAGTTAATTAACAATTAATTATGAAAAAAATTTAAATTGTGAGAAAAATAAATTATTTTTATGTCAAAAATTAATTAAATGCTTAATTAACCTAAATCTGAAATTAGAATATTTTTGTGATTTTCGAAAATAGTTTTAATTAGTTTTGAAAGAGATTAAACTAAATGGAAAAAATAAAGAAATTGGAAAAAAATATGAAAGAAACAAGTGATAAAAAAAATAGTTTGGCCCCTGCAAGGCTTGAACTCGTGACCTTGAGGTCATTGGTTCAAAATTTTACCACTCAGCCACACTGCATGTGTTGTCAATAACACGCTTTCAGTTGTATATGTGTGTAACTTGTGCAAATCAGAGAAATAATGAAAAAAATGGCAAAAGGCAGGTTCGAACTAGCGACCTTATAGGGGTAAGGCACTACACACGCATGTCTTACCGCTGGGGTGGCCATACATCCATTCATAATCATACATGGATTAATATATATGTAATATTATTTCGTGAAATCAAATTAAAAAGGAAAACACGCGCAAGTGGGGTCCATTCGTTTGAATGGACGAATCAAACAATGACACGCCATGGTCAAGGAGTTAGTGGGCCGGAGGGATGCTGGAGCCCTAGCTCCAATCATCTTCTCTAGTGAGCTCCTTCCCTGTACCTGCAAAATAATGGAAATAAAAGAAAAATCAGGACCCTACCCCTCTAATTTGAGGGCTGTGAATTCAATGGTGGCCTTGGTTTGGCCTGAAAGTGCCGGTATCAATGGGTATGAATCTCTATAGTTTGCGAACCCTAGTAATCGTGTTTCGCGTTTTGGTCATCAAAAGCTTGCTACGATTGATCTAACCTACTCTAATGAACCCCAGAAACACATTATTATGGTTAGTTTTCATTAAAACATGATAAAATTCAAAATACGAAAATAAAAAACACGATACAATCGAAATTTGTGCATGGTACGATTCAAGGACATTTGGCCATGACTATTAATCTGTATTTACCCTAAAATACCTTAGGAACACGAATCAAGCCTTGGAAGTGTTTGTGAACGGCTGGATATTGGAAACCGATAGTGCAAGTTTGCTTGGTATTTTCGAGCAAGAACCATAATCTCTTGGCTGCAAAAATTCATCCTCTTGATGTGTGGACTTGTAGTGTATATATAGGGCATGAGAATTAGGTCAAGACTTGAATGAAAAATATATTCTTTTAATGAAGAATATTTGATTGGAAAATCTTATCAAAACTTCCAAATTTTGACTCAATCTTGCCTTAATGCCTCTTTTGCGTTTTTGACATTCGATCTTGCCTTAAGCCCAATTCATCTTATCTTTTATCTTTATATTTTATTTAATTAAAATTGAATTTTAGCCAGTTAATTCAAAAATAAATTAAATAAATAAGGGAAAGGCGTGACAATGAGTGTAGAGGTCATGGATAATCTCAAGAACAAGTTTGGATCACAAAAACTTAGGCCCATTTGGAATTTTTTTGAATTTGCTAAGTATTTCTCTTCATGCACTTCTTTAAAAATGCCAAACTTGCAAAACTTGTATCTTGCTCAATTTTCAACATTTTGAAGTGTTATTATACTTTTAATAAAGCTTAAGATGTCCTCTAAACAATATTTTTGGTTTCATATTCATTGAAGTTTCCATGTTCATGTACACTTCTTTGCAAAAAGGTGACTTTTTGTTGACTTTTAGAAGGACCTATAATGTCTTGATCCATAACTCTCAAATGAAGCATTTTTTGCCAAAGCTTGTAAGACATAAAGTTGTAGAGAATTGAATTCTATTTAAAATAAGCTTTGGTGGAAAACTTTCTGATAAAGTATGTGAAAGTTATGCCTGGTCAAAGTTCTGTTGACTTTTTGTCAAGAAACCCTAATTTGGAAACTTTGACTTTTGATCAAATCTTGAGTTTTCTTGATGAAAATCATGACCAACCCTTGATCAAATGATGAATGTGACTCCAAAATCTTGATTTTGACCAAAACTGATGGAGTTTGATTGTATGTTAACCACAATTGACTTTTTGTCCAATACAATTGATTTTCAACCATCTGAACAATTGACTGAGCAAACTTGGGTTGTAAGGCTTGAAACTTGACATGGTGATACCTCGAGACAAATGAGGAGGTATAATGACAACTTAAGGCATTATAACTCCTTTTTGATTTGAGAGAATCAAAACCCTAGTTGTGGGTTGATTGCTTAGGAGAGGGTTCATTTGGTCAACCCTTGAGAAGTTCTTGAGTATAGAGATGTGGATTGACTTGGGAAATATGAGGGAAAGCTTTGGGGTATATTCTTCTTCTCTACATAATATAATGATCTTCCCTTTTGCTGGGTATTTCAGCTTCTAATGTAGAGTAGAGGTAACAACGCGTGCCCCATGTATCCAAAGGTGTCCGAGCACGCAAGAATAAGCTGGACGAATGTCCATCACTAAGAAAGTAGAGTCAAAAGTCTAGGAACCCATTTTGATTGGAAGGTTGAGCTTTTCAAGTATCATTCTCTTCGAACCCACTGGGCTTCATGACCACTTCTTTAGCATTAAGTCGGTTGAGAGTGCTCTTTGGAAGGACATTCAAAGCAGAGCCACTATCCATTAATACATGAGACAATGTGGTTCCCTTACAATCTATAGAGACGTGCAAGGCTTTGTTATGTTTCTTTTCAGCAAGAGTTAGATCAGCATCAGAAAAGCCCAAACCATTGTCTGCGGTCATGCTAGCAATACAACTTTCGAATTGGTCAATAGAAGTGTCTTGCGGTATATGAGCATTCTTTAGAAATTTTACCAAGGCTTTGGCATGAGCCTCAGAGCACAGCAACCGAGCTAGCATGGATATCTTGGAGGAGTTTGTCTCAATTGCTCCACAACATTGTAGTCGCTCTTCTTAATGATCTTCATAATTTCCTCTATTTCTCGCTTAGAGGTATCTTTAGCAACTTCCTTTGGTACTTTTGTATGAGCAGGTTGAGTCACTTTCTCTCTCCCTCGAGCCTTGTGAGTTGGTTCAGTAGTAGGAATGCAAACTGGTGTAGTAGTATCCTTTATAGGAGAGATATATGGAGAAAACACTCTTCCGGTTCTGGTTACTTTGCTTGATCTGGTGATATTGTCAATATCAGGACTGGTAGCTTCAACTTTACTATCTTCAATGGTCAATGGCTCTTGCTTGACGCTATAGTAATAAACTTTGGCTCTATAATTCCAAGGTATAACTTTGTCAGAGGAATATGGAATTGATTTGGGCGAGGTAATAATTAGAGGTGTCATTCTAGGTGAAGGATCGGCAGAGGTGATCTTTATTGTGTTGATGTCAGCATATTCTTCAGGATAATCATCTCCCCATCTAGTTGCCTTGATGTATTCAATTGCAATCTTGTAGTTTTCAGGGGCGATATATTTCACCATGAAATCAAATTTTCCATTTGGCTGCCCCAGGGTATCCCAAACTTCTGGTACGACTTCACTTACGTCTTCGATCTTCAGACTTTTAAAAACATCTTCTTACAGACTCTCTACAGACGAAGCTTTTAGGAATAACACTTCTCGATTGTCCATCATCCGTTAAACACGTCTCTTCAACTAAGCACATCCATGTAATTCAGATGCACACCAACAATAGTCGTTAGGAAATCTGGGAAATAAACCGGCTTGCAACAAATCCTTTTTAAGAGTCATCAGGGGAATGGTCATCTCATTCACATCAAAGGCATATGAGTCATTGTCAATGGCATTGGCACTTTTACCATGGTCAGGCATTGGTGCGTTGACCATATTTGGAGTTTCGATAGGAGGGTCGAATTCAATTTCCCGAGCTTCAATCATGTCTTGAATATTGTTCTTCAGGGCCCAACAATTGTTGGTGTCATGCCCATGGATATTGGAGTGGTATGCACACCTTGCATTAGGATTGTACTTCGGAAAAGAGGTGTTGATGTGCTGAGGAGGATCCCTCAAAGTAAACACCTCTTATTTCCACATGTGTTGTAGTGCTTGAGATAACGACATATTGATCTTTGTAAACTATCTTCTTAGCGCATTCTTCCTACGCGCGTTGTCTTGTTGAGGTTGCACTGGTGTGGGATTGGAGATCAGGACTGCCCCCACAGATTGATTGCGATCAGCTTTGTCACGGTTCTTTTGACCATACACATCATTGGCTTCTTTCTTCCCACCAAAAGTTCTCTTTGCTGCATTTGAAGATGTTTCGACTTGAATCTTTTCGCTCTTGATTCCAACTTCAATATGCTCTCCAGTCAATATCAGCTCGGTGAATTTGGATGAAGAGTTTCTAATCAGATAATTGAAGAATGGCCCTGTCGGTGTTCCCATGAACACGTTGAAGCAACTCGATTTTCAAAAACCATTTAAATTTTGAAAAACTAGTGAAATCGCCACCTAATTTTATTTGTTCCAAAAGGAATGGGAAAATATAGATAAAACCCCATAGATGCGGATAAGGCGGTCTGCAAGACCAAAAAGGATGGATTCAGGAGTCGGTTACGCAAGAGGAAGATATTAGCACCTCTTACGTCCATCGTACTCGATGGGACCTGTGACACCCCGATTTAATTAAAATATTAAATAAGTGGGAATTTAATTATTTATTTAATTAAATTCTTAAGTATTTATATTAATGGATTAATTTGATTAATAAAAGAGAAGAAGAGATGGAGGTGTGAGGTGTAATTAGGAGTAAATTACTCTACTCTTACTAATTACCATTTATTTTATTTTACTGGAATAAATAAAGGAACATTAAAAGGAATATATAAAGGAAAAGAAAGAAAAATAGGTTTTTTTGGAGAAAAGCTATTATACGTAGAATTGGAGAAGAGAAGAGAAGAGAGGAAAAGCCGACGCCGAGAGAAATCGAAGAACATCACGAGGTAAGGGGTGATTTCTTTCGATTAATATGCCTTATGGGTTTTGGGAATCAAATGGATAATTGGGTATGTTAGGAAGTTTGAATTTTGATGATTATAAGTTATAGAATAAAACCCTATTTTGTGTCGGTGTTTGGAATTAGGATCGTTAGTATGTCAAATGAATAGTATGGATGAGTAAACTATGTTGTTTGATGTTATAATGGTGTAAAATGATCATGATTTGGTGTTCCTAATGTCACATTTCGTATTGGAAAGTGTGGAGATGATAAAGGATGCAAAATGTCAAAAGTAGCGAAAAATGTCAAGAGTCGTGGGAACCGGTTCCCTGTGGGGAGGAACCGAGTTCCCAGTGTTATTTTTCAAAACTGGGAGTTTTTGCACTCAGGAACCGGTTCCTGTCTATGTCGGAACCGGGTTCCCATACAAAAACCAGGGAGCGAGATTTTTCAACTTTTCAGAACCGGTTCTGATATGTAGGAACCGGTTCCATGTACAATTTTTCAAAAATACTTCAACTTCAAAATTCATATTTTCTAAACCGTAACTCGATTCGCGTTATTTCTTAAATTTAAAATACTACCTTTTAAAAAGGGAAAAATATTATTTTGCTAAAATTATTTTAAAAGAGTCGAGCTTCCGATTTTGAAAAGTATGGATTAATTAAGGATAATGGGAAATTAATATCAATGGCCTGAGTTATCGGATGAGGACTAATGCTTACAATGTTGTGTTGATTATTCATTATGATTGAATGCGGTACATTGGTGATTGGCAATAAGTGAATTTTGTTGAGATCGTAATCTATGAATTGGTTTAGATTGTTTGACAAGTTGAATGGAGATTGACGTACATGTGATGTTTCTTTCCCTTGTGATTTATTCATGATTATATTGGTATCATGTGTTATTGTTATTATATACTGGTGATAGTCTTACTGATTGAAGAGTAAGCGTTTGGCATGTTTATGCTTTGTGATAATTTAATTTATGATTATGCTGTTATCATGTGATAGATTGGTATTGGTATTTATGTGGAATTATGTTGTTATCATATTCCGTTGAATTGATGTGCATGCTTTTATGATGCATGTATGAGCATTTGTTAAATTGGTTCATTCTCATTGTGCGGAGGTGAACTGGCAGAGCCAATAGACATACCTGGTGCAGAGGTAGTGAGGCTAGATTCTTGACCCGGTGGTTATGGGCGAATCAGGGATTGGATTCTTGACTCAGTGTTCTGGGCGAATCATGGATATACACTATCTTTCCACATGTAAACGGAGCGGTGGGTGAACTCGGTTCACGTTTTGGTACCACATGCATAGAGTCTGCATTGCATATGGGATTGTAACATGCTAGGATGGATTCCAGTGTTGCAATTTCCATTGTTTGTTATATACATGTTCATTGTGTGAACTGCCTTGTGAATTGATTATGATTTGTGTTTGGTTAATGAATTAACGTATCCGATTATTCTGTTGCATTTTAAAAACGTATAATGCATGTTATATTGAAATGAAATCTCACCCTTACTTTAACAATTTCAGATCCGAAGTGATTAGCTGCTTGGAGTCGGTGAGGATAGCTCTAGAGTCGAGTCAGTTAATTAGTCCGCGTGTCAGTGTCGTGCTCTGGTAGATGTAACACTGGGGAAACGGTTGTTTGAATCCTTTAATGGATATTTTTAATGGTTTTGAATCATGTTTTGATGTTATGTCCGGGAATAATTATGGATGTTGTATTCGGGATCCGTTATGTTTCATTTCATTTAAACATAACCTTAAGTATGTTTCATTTAATGAATTTTCTTCAGTGAAAGCATGACAACTGTTTTGAATTATATTAAAAATTGTGATGCCTCTTGATATGTGTTATATACTCTGATTATTATTTATAAAATCGCGGGTAATTAGAAGGGGTGTTACAGGACCCATTTAGTTCAACGTGCGTTTGTGTGTGTATTCGCTAATTTCTAAATTATAAATAAGAAAGAAGAAAAGGGATTTTATTATTATTTTGAGTTTGGCACGGTTTCAGAACCGTGTTCCTACGTATTCCCTTGTGCAATGGGAAATTCAAAACTCTGTAGTTCCTCTTGAAAAGATTTTAAATTGGTTGTATTGATTTTATAAGAAAAATCGTGCATTAGACATTTCAAATGCTTGAACTTGGACTTATTTAGTTTGTTTGAAAAGCTTAAGTCCTCGTTCGTGTTTGAAACGACTATTGCACACTCTTTGTTAGAAGAGAGTTTGACGATCGCATATGAGCGATAAAAGAATTTGAATGAGTTGAAATGTTTTTAAGTTGGGGATGACAAATATCGAAACAATAGGCTATCATCTAATGATTCAAATATTCGAAATTGGCGAGCAAGTTCAACCAATCATCTCTCATCCAAAACATTTATTATGAAGACAAATGAAGTGAAACGAAGTTCACAAATTATTAAGTATGTGAATAAAAGTATTTAAATCATTAGGCTATCATCTAACGACCCAAATACTTTAAATTCAATTAAACCGTCGGGCTATCATCCAACAATTTAATTGAATGCCACACACTAAGTTTCTTTATTAAAACATGAGTAGAAGTTTTTTAACTTATTAGGCTATCACCTAACAACCTATAAAACTTCACATCTATTTAAACCATCAGACTACGTCTAACGATCTAAACAAACCCCATCCAAATTTATTATGAAAAATGTTTTGAAAACAACTCGACGAGATCGAACTTTAATTTGAAACTTTGGAATTATGGAATCGGGTTATGATTAATCAAGTATGTGGACTTGATTAACCTCGTGAGGATAGGTGCCCCCATCCCCAACCATGAGACCCTGGTGCATGGAAATTGGTATATAGATCAATGTTGTTTTCAGGTTATGATTAACTAAAGCAACAAGGGCTTTAGTTAACCTCGTGAGGATGGCCATGCCCATCCCCAACTATGAGACCCTTTAAGAAATCAGCATATGAGCCAATCGAAACGGAATCTAATTGATTTTAAATTTTAGTTGTGTGTGAAGTGTACAATGGTGAATAAATGCGGAACAAACAGATAATCATCACACAATACAATCAGAAATTTAAATAATTATTAGAAACGATTTTTCCTATTTGATAAGAAATCGACTAATAGTTTAATCGATAAATTATCAAATAAAAACTATCAGAGCTAATTATTACTTAGTACATCGCACAAAAATATTATTTACGTAAGAATAAATTAATTGAAAAGGTGAAGGTTTAGAAATAGCCTGTATGAAGCGAGTCTGAGTGGTGCAAAGAGAAATCCATAGACGATACTCTTGAGCCCAAATAAAGGGCCCAATGAGCCTTCAGAAAACCTCATATGGAGCGTCAAAGGGTGATGTGTCGTTGATCAGAAAATCGAAAACTCGAGGCACAGGCGGTGATGATAGCATATATTGCGGGATAAAATAGAAAAGATAAAAATGCTAAAAATTTCCTACTAAGCAAAATGGTCTTATTATTATTATTATTATTATTATTATTATTTTTATATATTTTAGAAGTATATTAATTATTTTATTGGTTAAGAAAATAATAATAATTATTATTAATTAAGGAAATAATAATAATAGTTATTAATTAAGAAAATAATAATAATAATTATTAATTAAGAAAATAATAATAATAGTTAGTAATTAAGTTATATCAAACTAATCCTAATTATTAAACAAAAACAAAATAAAATAATTAAAAAAAACAAACCACTCATCTGTTTCTCTCACACGATACATGTTTCCCAGAAAAACCCAACTCTCTTCTCTCGTTCTCACGATCCCTCTTACTGAAACCCAGAAGTCCCAAATCTCTCTTCCTCGCTGTCTTACCCAGAAACGTCTCTCTCTCACACGAATCCTTGATGGGAACCCTCACTCGATGGTTTCGAACGAAAACCCTTACTTCCCTCTCTCAATCGCTCTCTGAGGGAAACCCTAACCCCTAGATTCTGCTTGGTTTATCTCTTATTTTCTGATGCTTTCTAATGTTTGATGGTATTGACTCTGCAGATGTAACAAAAACTTGGCCGAAAATCAAAGGGTTTCCTGAAACCCTAGACCTTCACGATTCGATTCGGTTACGATACCGAGTCTTTTGAGACGTCTGGGTGGCTTTCGAACTGTTCCTTGCTTCCTCTTTTTCTTTCTCAGACGTAAATTGGTTTCTAAAATAGAAATTTCTGAAGGGTGTGTTGGGGAAGATGATGAGTGTTAGGTGTTTGGTTGTTCTGTGGGTTTTATCGTATGTATGCTTGGTGTTTGTTTTCTGGTGTTGGTTTGGATTTTGCTAGAACAGATACATCTTTTGGTCTTTTAGTCTTGGTTTGGTTATGATTTAGGTTGTTTTTGACTTTGTAGAACAGATACTAGCTTTCTTGGCTTCTTGAGTCTTTTTTCAAAGAACAGATACTAGCTAGTTGTATATTTGCTTGGTTTTTGAAGGTTTGTAAGAGAACAGATACTATACTGGTCTTGGGTGTTTGTTAAGAACAGATGCTCTCTCCTTTTGTTTTTGGAATGTTTGTTATATTTGAACTGGTATGGCCTGCTGGTTTTTTTTTGAACAAATACACACTATGGTTATGGTTTTTAACAAATGATATCCCCTAAGTGTTTTTTCTTTTCTGATTGGTATATCTCTTGTTTGAACTCTGCTATATCTTAACTTTTGGACAGTTTTCTGCTTTTCTCTGCTATCTTATTTTCTACAGATATCATGCTTTCCCTTTTGGTTATCTCGAGCAGATACTATGCAATCTTTCTGATTAATTAGAACAGACCTCTGCCTTGGTTCTTGCTTCTGTATTGATTTTGTTATCCCTCTTGTGTAATTCCCATCTGTCCCTCCTTGGTAACATACTCTGTAGCATATGTGGTTGCTTGTAGTTAATACCACTTTCCTCTTTTAGCTATGCTGCCTGTTGTGTTGTTTAAATTTGGACCTTGGCATTTTGTCTTTTTTCTGCATACATTCTGCTGCTGCCTGCTGTGGTGAAAAACCTTTTACTTATGCTGATAACCAAGTATTTGTGGGTAAAATGTTGCTTCTGTTCTGCTTGCTGAAACATATTGACCTTTTTTATATTTTGGGTTGAATTGAATTTTTTTTTTGGAACTATTTTGACAAACTGTTAGGCTGTATTTTGTTGAGAAAAATGATGTGTTATATGATTTTCCACCTCACCTCCCTTTGTGAACCAACAAAACAAGTTGTTGTGATTTGCAATAGAGGTAGTGGCCAATGAAGGAACTTCGGTTCTGAGGCTTTAGTCGCTTGAAACAATTAAACTTACACACCTGATTCCCTAACACAACCCTCGTGATGAGTCCGAAAAAAGAATAACTCTTTTGATTCTCGTATGAATTTTATTCATGTTTTGTAATTGCTAACTCTGTTCTTTTCTTTGTTTCATGTAACAATGGCAACGATTGAATGGCACGGCATGGAGATGAAGAGGGGAATCAAGGTGACCACAAAGTTGAACGGTGAAGAGTTTGGAGCAACACTAATTAGAATAGAAGAGATTTTGAATTTAGTTTTAGGATAAAAACCTCATAAACTCTTGTAATGACATCTTGTAAGTTGAACAAATGAAAGAAAAACATATATCACAAGTATATTAATTCACCCATTCCAGCATAATTCAGATTTCAACACACAATTACAACCAGAAAATTCATTATGCACAACAATGACAACAAGAGAACTGTAACACTGGAAAACATCCTAACATGTTACAATTCTATGCAAAACACATATGCAAACGCAATGCATGTGGTACCAACACGTGACCAAGTCACACACACTGATCCATCATCACCCAGATACAGTCATCATCGATTCGTCCACAATCACCCGGACACGAATCCAGCCTAACCACCCATCATCACCCGGGTACGGTTATCGGCAATACAAGTCAAATTCCACACAATGGGAATTAACTTCACCAGAATGCATATGCATGCACAACACCAGCATGCAACATTCAATCAATCTATGAATACACCAAATTATCATAAACTGAATTCAAAACCAAACATGATATTCTCAATGATCATGCACACAATCAACAGCATAACATGCCTTCCATTCACAATTCTGCTACAATCAAATGCCACAGGCACACTACTGCGTATACACCAAGTATGCATTAAATAATAACCACTTAAATCGGAAATTCGAAACAATTTCAAAATAATTTAAAGTTACAGGAAATCCCTTTATTTTATAAAATAGAGCGTTTAATTTAAGAAACAACGTCTAAAACGGCGCTCAAAACGGACTTACGGTTTGAAAGTTATGAATTTTTAAAGTTTAGTATTTTTCAAAAAGTAACAGGGGAACCCGGTTCCTCCCAGGGAGTAACTGGTTCCCATAAAGTTTAAAAACCACGCCCCTGGAGAATTGTATGGGGAACCCGGTTCCTCCTGGTAGGGAACCGGTTCCCAAAAGAAAAATCATTTTCTTTGGAAAATTTTAACGTGGAACCCGGTTCCTCCCCAGGAGTAACCGGTTCCTGAGTTCAAAAATGCCCAGTTTTTCAATTTTACACACTGGAACCCGGTTTCTCCCACTGGGAAACCGGTTCCCACGACTCACAGAGCCAAAAACAACAGTTTGACAGCAAAAGGTTTCCAAAATAGTTTTCCTACTCTTTCCAATCGTACCCATACAATCCAATGCAGTAGAATCACTCAACCAACATCATTGACATGCAAAATAACATACTTTGATCATTCCTAATGACCCTGTAACATACCAATCACTTAATTCTACACAATCCGACACCAATTGGGGTAGTTCTACAAACACCTAGAATTACTAAATTGAGATTCCTAACATACTACGATCAATACTATTGAATTCAAAACCGATAATACGTAATAATTAATCGAAATCACCCCTTACCTTGTGGGTTCTTCGAATTCCGACACTTTAGGTGTTTCTCCTTCCTTTTCCTCTTCTCAATTGCACGTATGATGAATATTTCCAAAATAACTCTCTTTCTCTTCTTTTCCTTTTAACACTCCTTTTATTATTCCAATAAAATAATTAAATTAGTAATTAGTAAGAGTAGAGTATTTTACTCCTCACACCCTCTAATCACTCTCCACGCCACCAAAATTTCTTTCCTTTAATTAATTAAATTAATTCCAATAATCCAAAAATACCAATAATTAAATTTCCAATTAAATTAATAATTAAAAATTCTAATTATTTAATAATCGAATTATTTGGGGTGTCACACCAAGAACCCTAAAAGACCTCTAAAAAACCGTGACTTGCAAGCAACTAGCAGCCATAGTTTTGGATCAATTCAAGCTGTTCCAAGCCTTGCAACACGTTCCTGGTGACTCTCTGATTGATTCCAGGCATTCACCAAGCATCAAGACGTCCAGAACCACGACATCCAATTCACGGTTTGCTTCAAGAAACTTGAAATCGGTTCCGTGCATACACTCATATTTAACATATTTTGATTGCATATTTTTGTTTCTAATGAAGTTTTGAAGCTCCCTGTATAGCTTGATTTATGTTTCAGTACAGGTATAAGAAGTTTCCATGGCTAGGGTTTGAAGTTCCAAATTAAGGCTTTGTGTTTCGGGCAAAATTAGGCAAAACGATGACCATCATCGTGTTCAGAGGATCACCTCCAGACGATCCATGGTCCTGTATCTCATTTATCGTTTGTATTTTTCAAGTTTGATTTTTGATGGAATTTAGCTACAGGAATAATTTGTAGGTAAAGGCTATAGCAACAGAAGAAAACCGTGGATATAGACCTGGATATTTCAAATGGGGACGATGACCCTTGGCGCATTTTTTGTTTAATTAATATTCAGAAATTAATTTACCTTATAATCAAATTGTTCCATGTTACTAACACAAATGCAGGTTAACTCAGATGGTAAAGGCAACGCGCACGTGACTCTTGGGGCAGGGGTTCGATCTCTGGCTACCTCAATTCTTTTTACACTTTTTCCAAACTAACCTATTTTCATTCTTTTTTAATATTTTCCTATTTTTCTTTTCCAATTTAATTTCTTTCAAATACTTTTTTTTAATAAAATAAAAGAATCACAAAAAAATAGCTCTTTTCATCATTAGGTTAGAAAAACTTTAATTTAATTTTTTTTCATCAAAAATAATATTTTTCATTCATATTTTAATTAATTGTTAGTTAATCAAAAATTAACTTTTAATCATTTTTTCATATCAAATTAATCCAGAAAATTCCCGAAAAATATTTTTCTCATTTAATTAGGTTTACTAACCCTAAAACTTTTTCCTAACTCAAAAATTTTCTTTTTACTAACATTATTTTCTCTTATTCACAATTTGATCCTTCAGGTGATATTATTTTACTATTGTAACTGTTCACAAGTTGTAATAGTTAGGACTTTAATTTCTCGCATTTTTCTAATATTATGTATCTGCTCATGGGATGTAATAGCTTAATTAGGATTTACTTTCTGCACTCCTATACTATGTATCTGCCCCTAAGCCATGTAATAGTCTAGGGTTTACTTTCCCGCACCTTTATTTTCCGCACTTTAATTTCTGTACATATTTAATTGCTAGTGATTAGGCTTGTATGGCAAGATTAAAAGCAACTTAGAACACTTCTAATATTAAGATAACATATTTGTATTCAACACACTTTTCATACATGCACCCCCTTAGGGTATCCTCTCTTGTTGCCTTTCGAAACAATGGTCATGTCCCTCGAACGTAGGGATATCTTAGCTAAGACGCTAACAAACAATATCATCATAGTCCCTTCGATACAAAGATCATAGTCCCTTGATGACCCTCGATGTTGCCTCGAATCGAAAGTGATGATCGTCCCTACGAATATGCTAAGGTATCCCTACATGTTGCCTTCTATGACCATAGGATGACCGTTCGAATGTTCCTTTATATCCAACGAATAGAGTTACCTACCAACTAATGGTATGGATAGCGCTACCCTAAAAGAAAGAAAAATAACATGGAAATGACCATTTTGAGTAGGTATAACACTCTTTTGCTTGCTCCAATCAAAAGTACTTTTCACACCTCACACTATTTTCAAAAACTTTTCAAACATTTTGTATACATTCCAGCGTGAATCATTACAAAGTTAAACACTTTTCTAAAATAAAACATTTCCGAACACTTCGTATACATTCCAGCGAGAATAATTATGAAGTCAAAGTGAAATGCCTTTTCAAAACTTCTTTTCAAACACACACACAGAAAGCAATTTATAAAGTGAGCTAAGCAATTAAGAGCCCGTAGATAACTACGGATGGAAAGGGTGTTAATACCTTCCCTTTTCATAACTGTCTCCCTTACTCAGAATCTAACAAAGGTTTTTTTGTTTTTTTAATTGGATAAAAGAAAAGTCGGTGGTGACTCTTGCTATCCGCAACATTTGCGATAAAACGCAAAACAAACAAGTCAGTTCTCCCACCGTATCACATATAGAATCAACAATCTCCCCCTTTGACTTATTTTGGCTAAAACTAATTTACATAACCTTTGTAATACAAAAGCATAATAAAATATACAAGGGTTTAAACAATTTAAACCAACAACAGCAATTTAGAAGTCTTTAGTAGTCAATGTTTATGATATTTCAAACTTTACAAGTGACAGTCTTCAGTCTTCTTTTATAATGTTGAAACATCATACTAGGACATCTTTCTGGCGGGTCCAACTCCAATGTTCTCTCTCTTTTAAGGATCCCACAGATCACACAAAGTTTCTCTCCCTTAAAAGTTGCTCTTCATAGATAGCATAACATAACCACTTCTCCCTCTTTTTAGCCATAATAAGATAAAGGCTTGTTGAAGGAGAACTCACTGTAGCACAAGAACATAACATCATAGGCACCTACTTCACAAATAAGGAGAAATATTAAGGCCATGATGCACATGAGGAAGAAGATACTAAATACTCCCACTCAAACTGAGAACTATGCTACGACACAGATTGACACAACATCCTCTTTTGGAGCACAAGAGGAAACTCACTAACAAAAACAAACACTTGAACTATCTATTTACAGACATAGAGAACTATACCTTTATATTGGATAACTCAAAACACAAGACACAAATTGCGTTCATAACTCAAAAACAAGACATAGAACAAAAATACTTGCAGAAAATGCAAGAACCAACAAACTCATAATAGGACATCCTATTCAATATCTTTGCACAAACAGCTGCAAAGATTGACCTCAGACTTAACAACATCTAAACACTACCCTTTTTTCCTATGTTTGCCACAAGTTGACAAACATAACCTTCATAGACTCTAAACTTACTCATATCCGAACAAAAGACATGAGAGCACAACAAACAGAGACACATACAAGAGTGAAAGAAGGAAAAAGAAACAAAAGACACTTTAAATACCTGAGCAACTATGATGATTAATTCCTCATTCTGGACATCACATTTACTAGTAGTTGCTGATACTAGTGAAGTCTTCAAACTAGAATAGTAGTTATGCATTGCTAGAGAAAACTTAGAATCTTTTTATTCTAAACCAAAGATAGAAGTGCCACTTCTGAATGAGGTGATAGAATATCAAGATCCTTAGTCCTTATCATCAACAATGATGTTACAACAGCATTTGGGAAACCATCAACTTTACTACATAACCTATCAGCTTTGGTTCTGAGATTATAATAAAACTGCATCTTCAAGATTTCATGACACTTCAACATATAGCAGTATACACTCCCCCTCACATCAGCTAATGAACAATCTCTCCCTCAATAGCAGCTTGGCATACATATTAGCTTCAGGAAGAATATATGTCTAAACATCAAATAGGATATTCGCTGATGTACACATAATTAGCAGATGTTCCCTTAACATCAGCACTTCTCCCTCTTAGCTTCCAGAATGAAGTTTACCATAAATTGCTACTCCCCCTGAGTTATAAGGACATCTTGGATGTTGGTCCTCATAATACTTGAAGTCTTCTTTATTTGGAATTTTCCACATTTTCCAAATTAGGAATTCTTAGTTTGCTTGCTACACAGGATTCAGATTTCCATATTCTATAACTTGTAATAGAAGAAACCTCATAGTTAACCATGTATATAACCAATAATAAGTCTTCAAGAGATAAGTCTGAACCTTATATGTCTTCTTCAATCTCTGGTGTCTTCAATAGTTGTGATGCTACATCTTCATGTAGAACATTCTCTTCTATACATCACATACGTCATCTCTTTCTTGATTCAGATTTCCACATAGCTATCACGAATATTTAACTCCCATCAAGATATTTGACAACACCTGTATGCATCTCCTTAGTTGAATCAGCTCTTCAAATAATCACCAGATGACATTGCCTCACATTCTAAACTTGTGAAGATAAATGTGAACTTTAATGTTGGTTTTTTCAGTTCACATTATGCCATGAATTCATCATACAAATACTCAGCTCCCGACAGAGTATATGAATTTTGCATTCAGGCTGCACATCTAATAAGTACTTAGTCTCCCATCAAAGTACCTATCAATTAGTTAATTAGAATTAACTACTCACATTAGATCATCCTGTCTGATTACATCTTCACACTTATATTTACTTCCTGGCAACATAACTTTCAATAACTGAAGACTTCAAGATGACATTTTGACTTCTGATACAACATCATCCATTATGGTTCTGGGGTTAACATCTATTATACCTTCTTCATAACACTTGGGGGAAACATAGGAAGTACAACAACTTCCAACTTTACATTCAAACAATTTAAATATCAAGGAATAATATGAGTCACATCTCAATAAGCTTTTCTCCATACTTTCATTCTGATTTTGAGATGATGGATGCCATAGGCTGTACCTACAGAGGAGATTCCCTCAACTAGGTTTCTGAAACAAATTTACTTATGGCATGACAGAGAAATATTCAGATTCTTCATAGAAATTTGTCCTTATTGATTCTTATTGACAATACCCTTCCAGGATAATATTAAAGGCAATCAACGTTCATGACCATGATTCACTGTGGTTGAGACACAATATTCATCTCTAAACAAAATATGTTCTATGGTCGTGAATAATTTTACACATATCTGGTTCTTTTGATCAGAAGAATGTACCAGATATAAGCTCACGTACATAAAGGGACTGAGGGGTATTACCTTTATGAGTCTTTTAATTGTACTGAGCTTAACTTTGATACTATTATAAGCATAGGTCAGAAATAATCTGACATCTGGAATATAATAACATGTTGATCGTGTCCTGATCAACGGATAAGCAGATGTCTCATCTTCCAGATCAGGAGCAGGTTCCAAACATATGTACTCACACTACATTTGTTTAACACCCAGAACATTTGTTCTTCAACTGGTAGCTGTATACTAGTAATAATGTTCTAACATCCTATAGAACATCTATTTCATCTCCTTGGAACACATCATCCTTGATAATCTTCAAGGTCTTTAAACAACTTGCATATGTATAGGAGAATCATTGATCAATTGATACTCATTAACTCTATTAATACATGCCCTTATGAGTGGACTTGAGAAGGATCTCAAGTATCTTTGACACTTTTAATACAGTTGTAATAATTTGCCAAAATATTCTGTTGATAAAAATAACCCTAGGATCCTACTTTCACTATAAGGGGTGCATTAGAGGCTATGCAGCAGAAAATAGTCATGCTTCAACAGAACTTACACAATGCTTACTCCATAATTTAATTGTAAGAATGATACATAAGGATTGAAAATAAATCAACCGTACAATATGCTTGCTTCTTCATCAAGCAATAAACTAGACACAACCAATATCCTAACCATATGGAAACACATAAGCACAAGAGTTACCATATCAATGTCTTCACTCCCGCATGAAGGTTTTGACAATTCTCATCTTTGTGTTAAATATAGGCTGAACAATTCAATTCAAAGTCTTCACTCCCGCATGTAGTATTTGAATTTAACTTTCTTGTTCCAACATATTTATCTTCTTTCTTTAAGAATGTACAACAGTTCTGGTCCGGTTGGTCTAGTTCTCCACAAATAGGTATATCCTCCACTTCTAGGGACCATACAATATGAACACTCCTTGTTCAAACAATTATATACCTTGTACACAACCAGAAAATAACCCCCGTGGATCTCATCCAGAAACAGACATGATGCCTACTCTGATACATATTGAAATTCTGGTGACAACAGACTCAGGATGTCATGTCATCTAATCTGACATTATAAAAACAGACAAGGTAGAATGTACAATTAACAATACATGAAACAAAATAACACAAGGAATTGTTAACCCAATTCGGTTCTAACCAACATACGTCTGGGAGCTTCCAAGCCAGGTATGAAGTTCATTATCAACAATATTAATTTGGAGCTAAACCTTCCCTATTTACATCTCCTCACTTAATCAAACTACACAATGACCCTTCTACCTAAGATACCACACTCAGATATGAGAATCTCCGCTCACTCCCTCAACAAACCATGACACTAAACAAAACTATAAATAATTTGAAGAACCACACTTCAAACACAATACAAAAACAGTCAACTTGTGACACAAACTAACTAAGACTAAAAGTAATATGCTTCTAACTTAGGACACACCTTGGAGTTACTTCACAATTTCCTCCAAGAACATAACACCCTCTTACCTATAGGCTTCGAGGTGTATACATGGTGACGGTGACCACTCTACAGACTCAGCCCTAAACATTACATTATATTTAATAACGACTGGTACCAAACTTAGGTTACAAAGCTTCTATTTATAAACTATTACCAAACTAGATTTGGGCCTTCAAATAACAGCTTGGAGTTGTAACAAATTGTAGTAACAGACTTTTTGCAGAAAATAAACAAGCAGATAACTTCTGCTACAATCAAGGTCCTTGCTGATTTTCTCCTCAGCTCTTGGACCTCCACAGATGCCTCCAAGATCACGTCACATATGATGCATAATATTCCCAGAATATTCTGCATAATTTAAAACGGAACTGTAACAAACTTTGATAGTTCAGTAGCGTGATGTCTGATGTCGTGACATCTTCTTCGACATATTATTCCAAATGTTGAAACATTTCAACACAACATATTTCTCCATTAAATAGAACTTCAATATGTTTTCTCCTTATAAGTTATAAGTCATATTTAACCTATTGCTGCTAAATTAGTTTTACCAAACATAAAGTCAATCCTAAAAATATAGAATCAACAATTTTGATTAGTAACTTCATGTTACCGTTAATATTCAATAGTTTGATCAATAACATCATGTTTTCGTTAATATTCAATATTTCAATTAGTTAATTTACGTTTCTGTTATGATTCAATATATGACATATCTTATGAGAATGATATATTTATATGAGAATATGATAATGTATCTGCATCATTGAATTTGAAAAAGAATGATTGAAATTAAAATATATTTTTAAAATTTAATTAATGATTTTTCTTTCCTATTAATGACACATGATTTTGTGAAAATCATAATTTAATCTCAACCATTCCTTTTCAAATCTGATGGTTCTTATTCATTCTCACATTCTCATGTAAATATACCATTCTCATATGATATGGCCTATATTTCAGAAAATTTATTGAGAAATTATTCTCAAATTATTATTCTTTTAAATAAAAATTATTTCAACCATCAAATGAAAAAATCATTATTAAATTATTATTCAATCTGATGATTTTATCAACAAATTATTTTTCTTTTAAATAAAAATTATTTCAATATTAAATTATAAATTTATTGATGAAAAAATTGTTTTAAATCTTCAATTTTTAATTAAACTCATTAAAATTTTAACATAAATCAATTAATAAAGTTTAATATAATTCATATATACTATGTTACAAACAAAATCTAGTCATCCAAATAATATAATGGACTCAACTCTCTTAATTGACAATAATTATATAATTATTAAATTTTTTGACTCTACATTTAGTGTGATATTAAGAAATGACATTATTTATAATTATTTGTTTGTAATAATTTGTTTATAATAATTATTCTATTTCTAAATCTGCCATTATTCTATTTAAAATATGTAAAAAAATGACTCTTATATTTAAAATATAAAAATATAAATAATTTTTTTTTTGAAGTAGTTTATTATTTAAAAAATAATAATTTTAGAATAAACATAAAATTTATTTACATCAATAATATATATTTTAATTTTCCATATATTATTTTAAATAATTTTGTATCTTAGATTAATAATAATTTCAAAATAAAAATATTAAATACATAAATAATTAAAAATACCACATTTTCTTGATGTTATGCATATTGAAAAAAATGTATTTGAAAGTGTTATTGGTACGTTACTCAATATAAAAGGAAAGTCTAAGGATGACCTTAAAGCAAGGGAGGACATGGTAGAGATGAGAATAAGAACTGAATTAGGACTCGTGAAGAAAGGAAGACGAACATATTTACCACCTATACTCTATCTAGAAAGGAGAAAAAATATTTTGTAAGTTTCTGAGTGAAGTTAAAGTTCCAGAAGGTTACTCCTCATGGCTAGTAACGAGGACAACCCACCATATGAAGCTTCTAATAATGATGATGGTACTTGTGTTTATGTTATTATATTGTGTTTATTCATTTAATACTATTTAAATTTTTTAAATGTGTTTATATAATTCTATTGACACAGTTCAAGATAATGATGGAAATGAAATAGTTAAAAATGCATAGAAGGATATTAGACGAGGAATAACCATCATGAAGTCAATCATTTGTGACAGAGATAGAGGAGTCAAGTATGGCGTACACTGAAATTAAGAAAACCAACTAATTGAGCCCAATGGTTCAAAGTTGACAAGTTATATTGGTTCCCTTGCACGGGAAGAGGTTTCAACAACTCTTGATCGATGGAGTGATAAAGCGGTGAAACCCGCTAAGGAAAAAATTTGGTGTAATATAAAGGTACCATAAGTGATGTTTTTTGTTTTTGTTGACGAATATATCTTTAAATTACTAACACACTCAATGTATGTTTTTTTGTAGCGTTCTTTTAACATTGAGGATAAGCAAGAGCCCTATTGTCTTCAACTGGCCGAAAAAAGACATAGGGAGTTTCGAACTTTTTTAACAAAAAGGTACCTTAAGGATGTCGATGGAAATTATGTTGATGTAGAATATCCAAAAAGCTATTTCGACTTTGTCTCACGTGAAGAATGAAATAGTTTTAAATCCAAAATTCACGATAAAATAGCAAAATTTAAGCAACATATATTTTAAATTTTGAATATCTCACATGATTATCCAATCTTAATGCAATTAAGTTTAAAAATACAAAAACTAAACAAAATAAAATTAAGGAGCCATTATGCCTGAAACCCTGAAGACGTGGGAATTTGGATCACAATATTTTGTTTTTCTTAATTGTATTGAATTTTTTAACCCACTCCATGTTTTTCTTAGGCACCATCTGAAATTTCAAAAATATCTCTAAAAGTTGATATATTTTCGATGCACACCGTTTTTAAATTGTTTTTATAAAAAATCAGAAATATACTTGCGGTACAAATCAGAAAAATATTTTCGGTTTCTAATATAAGCAATTTTATGTGTCATACATAACAAGGAAAAGTGGCATGAGCCACTTGGGGTGTGTTTGTTGAAAACCAGAAATATGTTTCTGGTTTGTATCAGAAGTGTAATTTCAATTTTATTTTTTATTTTTTGAAGGGTGTATCTCAAAATGATAAATTATAAGTTTATAAGGTGCGAATCGGAAATATATTTCTAGTTTTCTAAGAGTATTTTCAGAATTGCATAGGGTGTTTTTCACCTCTATGAAATTGAATAAGAAATCCACTAATTGTAGATATATTAATCCTTATATATGACCATTTCATTGCATAAATGGATCTTGCCTAAAAAAACTCATTTATTTACTTAAGAAATAGACTACTTATATCATCGTATCATTGCAGAAAACAATAGTTAGAACTATTGTTGCTAGAGATAACTTATTTTCTTCGACGTTAATGTGATACTTGAGAGAGAAAGTTATTAATATTAGTCGTTGCAATATGCATATTCAAAACTTGTATGATTTTCATGGACAACAATAATGGTTGTGATGCGTTATTTTTCTCAACGATAATAAAATTGTTGAGAAAAAATAATTTATTACAACGACTTAAATTAATCGTTGCAAAATGTATGTGCAAATTGAAAGTCGTTGCGAAAAAAGTTATTTATTATTCTAACAACAATGGTTATTGTTGTTGGAGACAAGTTATTTTATTCGACAATAATGTGATGAGAGCAAGTTATTACAGTGACTTATATTTGTCGTTGATATTTATATTCAAAACTTGATATGATTTTCAACAACACTAATAATGGTTGTGATAAGTCACTTTTCCAAACGATAATAAAATTATTGAGAAAAATAATTTATTATAGTGACTTAAATTAATCGTTGCTAAACGTACGTCGTTGTCAGTAAATTAAAAGTCGTTGCGAAAAAGTCGTTGCGAAATTTCTTATTTCTTGTAGCGACTTCATGTCTGGAGGTAAATTACTTATGTCATTTGGAAACACTTCAGAAAATTCACTAGCAACATGTAATTGAACGGTCACCATTTTTATTATGTTTCTTTCACTTGTCCGACGATAATTCGGGTATTCTGCATCACTTTGTTTCTTGTTTTGTTATCATTTGAGTCTATTTTATGTTTCTTATGTTTTTTTCTCCACATTTTATGGTTTTTGAGTTTTTTTCAAGTTATTTCCCAATTTATGCTTTGGTAGGTTGTTTTTTATTGTCCTTAGGTCCAAGTTGAAGATCCACTAGACGCAGTGTGATAAAGTGGATAAAAATAGATTTTTGAGGAAAGCAACATGAAGGGCCAGTTGAGCAACAAGGGCATATGTGTCACAGGACACTAGTTGTGTTGTAGCACCTGAAGAGTGATGAAGAAAAGAAAATCAGGGGTGCAACACGAGTGGCTGTGTCACCTATTGGGACTTGAAAAAAGAAGTTAAATGTGCAAGGGCCAACACGAGCACTTGTGTTGCCTAATATGGGTTGTGTTGGCCAGTGACGTTGATTTGGATGTTTTATTTTGTTGCCTGAATATTGGCTAGGAGGTAGGGATGGCAAAACGGGCCGCCCGCTCCGCCAAAAAAAGAGTGGGACGA
This sequence comes from Vicia sativa, assembly GCA_021764765.1. Taxonomy (NCBI): domain Eukaryota; kingdom Viridiplantae; phylum Streptophyta; class Magnoliopsida; order Fabales; family Fabaceae; genus Vicia; species Vicia sativa. The sequence continues at coordinate 80,971,572 of CM038797.1, forward strand.
GCAAGCCCGCCAAGTGTAATGGACATAAAAATCAAGCCCGCCCGCCAAGCTGGCGGGTTGACGGACGACGGGCTTGTCCATCTATTTTTTTATTTTTTATTTTTTTTAATATATTAATAGTTTTTTTCATTTCAATTAGATTTTTCTTTTTTTTAGAACATTTTTTGTAAATCATATTTTTAATAAATTTTACTTAAAAAATATTACATATATGCACATATAGATGTATAAAATAAAATCATTAAAAGTTGAAATGACTAGAATTAACAAAAAAAAGGAGGAACTTAAGGTCGGACAGACTAAACTGACAGATGCGGCGGGTTTTAGCGGGCGACGGACTTTGGCGGGCGGCGGTCCCAAAATCCCAATCCAACTCGCCGTTTTGGTGTACACGGCCGACCACCACAACCTTTGGCCACCCCTACTGAGGGTGTGTTTGATTTCGAGAAGTAAGTGGATTTTCACTATATAGAGGAATTTTCACGATGAAGAGGGGAACCTTTTTTGGCATACAGAGAATTTGACGATTGAAGATTGGAGCATATGAGATTATTGGAGGACGAAAACTTTTCATGAGCACACATAATTGAAGATCAAAGTTCATTAGTAATTTTTAATGCCTAACTTTTGTGTTATTGAAATTCTTTTGAACAATCTAAACTCCTTAATGTTAGGGGGTGTCCTTTATTTGATCGTGTAATGACTTTGAATTTATAATTTTTATAAAACATTTGTTTTTCATATTCAATTTGATTGTACAGGGTTTTTAATGCTTTCTTTATCGGATCAATTAAGACTGATTTACGGTTAACACTAAGTTGGACCGAGACTATTAAGGTTTTTGTACGATTAAACTATAGTAGATATCACCTAGGATTAGGGATACCCTATAATAACTAGTTAAATCTTGATAAAACCAAGGTTTGATTTCATCATAATTCTCTAAGGACCTACGTTTTAGGATGAATGATCAAATGTTTTTTCACTAAGGATTTAGGAGAAAATAAACTAACGATTTGATAATTAAATGTTTTGAACTTGTTGAAGAAATCAAGATTCAAGATTATTACATGGCAAATCATACACTGTACCCTAGCATGCTTCTCAAATATGTGAAAAACCAATTTTGTATTATGCTTATTTTTACTCACTGTTAATCAAAACAAAACCCACGACAGTTTTGGTTTAATTGAACCAAGCATTGAACTTGATATCTCTACGTAGTCCTTGAGATCGACATTCGGGGAATTCATCTCTTATTACTATAAAGACCAAAATAGTACACTTGCTATTTTTTCGATAAGCAATTATACAATTGTATCCTCTCGATCAACTTGCAATGACACAAACATTGCAAAACTAAAAGCTTCCTCTCCAAAAAGGTCATTCACTTGCTTAGCAAACAAAACATCAGTTCTCCATTATCACCAAACTTAGGGAACCTCAAAGCTTATTATAATAATTGATGTGAACATACTTGAACTCCAACCAGTTCATCCCAAGAATAACATCAATTTGGTGTAAGGGTAGACACATCAAATCCATCACGAAATGCTTATCATGAATGGTCAAAGGATATCTTGAACAAACAAAAGTAGTAGTAACAGAACCACTAGGAGGAGTATCTATTACCATACTACTATTTATATCAGACAAATTAAACCCCAACATATTAACACATTTATGAGAAGTAAATGAATGAGTAGCACCAGTATCAATGATAACAATCAACTCAACATTATTAATGAAACAAGTACCTCAAATCAAGTTGTCTTTCTTAGAATTCTCTAATCTACTTAAAGCGAACACTTTGCCATTAGTCTCGCTAGCGAACACTCTTCAGGATCATTTATATTTTTCTCCATGTCAGCCATATTGGCCCAAGACTACTTCATGAAGTCTTCATTTTCCCTTTGATTGGTGGCTAAATCATTAATGTTCTTCTTTAAGGGTTGGATGTCTCCCACAAATTCAATTTCATTAGAATTGTTGAGCTGAAACATAACAAGGTTGTTTTCCATCTCCAACACTCTAGGGTATGCACTTTTTAAAGCATCTACGTTTTCCTCAGGTTGTGGTATAGATTGAGCATTTTCCAGGATGAGGGAAGAAATAAAAAAACTTCTCATATTCCACTTCAACAAAAAAGTGAATCCTATTCTCTTGACAAGGATTTTGTAGGTTAGATTATTGGCCAACTTTATATCAACCAATACTTCCACGAGATGGTCGAAAAGGCGATAAAAAATAATCTTACTATAGGTTAAATTGATTCATATAAGTGTTCATAGGCTACTAACTATAGAAAATGTAATATTAGGGTCTCCAATATTCCTGTGAAAGACCGTGAGTTCTAAACCAAACTTGAGCAGATATTTGGTTAACATTTGAAGAGACAAAATCTTAGACCAAGGAAAAAGCTTTAGGATACCTGGGTTAAGATTCCAAAAGCTAATAGATCCAACTCTCTGCACATCCTTCAGATAGGAAAAAGAGAACTCGAAAAAGCCTTTTATGAGTGATATAATTTCCCATTTAACAAGAGATGATCATTGAGTAGTTAACTTTGCCCTTATGCTAGATACTGTTGTCTGTTGAGGGCCCTTAGGCCAAACAATCCCGCCATGAAGGTTATGTAAACACACCTCGGGTCGAGTTTGTATTTCTCTTCTAAAATAGTGATTGCTATCCTGTGTCCTTTCATAGATGGTACTTGAATTTGATTTTGAGGTATCCTGCAGACATTGAAAATCATATTTATGAGGGTTTTTGTTTGGAGAAATTTTGGTATTCGACTCCTTAGAGGAACAAAGTTTTGCTAGTTTTATTATGATTTTAGAGAAAAGAAAAGAAGCAAGATGATATGCCATAGTTAAAATTGAAAAAGCAAACCAATTTTAGGTCAAGAATGAGAGCATCGTTCTCCTTCCCACTCTCGATACTTCTAAGAAGGTTTTCAAAAAGGAAATGGCAATTGTCTTTAAAAGGATAAAAAAGAATTTAAAATTTCAATTTATTAAATATACAAATTTTCATTAAAGTGTACACTTAATAAAAATGCCACCTACAGCAAATGGATAATTTGTGAACATGATCCACGAAAACAGTTGCATAGTTGAATAAAAATTTGCTTCGCTCATTTTTACAATACAACACTGCTAACCGTGTCATCAAATTTCAGCAGCACGAGTAAAATCGTAACACTCTCACCCCAACCTCCCGCCAATTCATTTTCCACTTCCCTCCCCCTTTTCAATTCCCAAACCCTAACCCCTTTCTCCCCAAATTCACTCCACCTAGGGTTTCACTTCCACCACCACAACCACCAACCATGCCGTCGCTACTCTCTCCCGGCAAAATCCACATGCTTGAGATCGAGAATTTCAAATCCTACAAGGGCTTACAAAGAATCGGTCCCTTCTCTGACTTCACCGCAATCATTGGTCCCAACGGCGCCGGAAAATCTAACCTAATGGACGCAATTAGCTTCGTTCTTGGTGTTAGAACCGGCCAACTCCGTGGCGCTCAGTTGAAGGATCTCATATATGCCTTCGATGATCGAGATAAAGAACAGAAAGGACGACGAGCTTTCGTTCGCATGGTTTATCAACTTGCTAACGAATCTGAAATCAGGTTCACCAGAACCATCACCTCAGCCGGAGGTAGCGAGTACCGCGTCGATGATAGCGTCGTTACTTGGGATGTCTATAATGCTAAACTCAAATCGTTAGGCATTCTTGTTAAGGCTCGCAACTTTTTGGTTTTTCAGGTTCGGTTTTTACTCTCTTGATGATATTTTTTTTACAATTACTTGCTTGTTGAATCTTGAATATTGAATCTGCTGAAATTTTAATTGTAGGGTGACGTGGAATCCATTGCGTCGAAGAATCCTAAGGAGCTTACTGGCCTTATCGAGCAGATATCTGGATCTGACGAGCTCAAACGAGACTATGATGAGTTTGAAGAAGAGAAAGCTACTGCTGAGGAGAAATCGGCACTTGTTTATCAGAAGAAAAAGACAATGGTTATGGAGAGGAAGCAGAAGAAAGAACAAAAGGAAGAGGCAGAGAAACATATCCGACTGCAAGATGAATTGGTAACTGTATTTGCTCTTGATTTATGTTTGAGTTTGTATATATTCATGCATATCTGTGGTCGTTGGATTGGCGTTTGTACAAATTTGATGGAGTCCCTTCCATCTGCTCTGTCTATGCCTTGAGTTTTTGTTTAATTCTTCTCTACCATATGTTTGAGTAGTCTATTCTATACTATATTTAGATAAATATTTACTTTTTTTTTTTGAATTTTATAAATGTTACACACTCTTACAGGCAAATACGTTAAGAAAATTTATGTATATTTAATTAAGTATAATAAAAACATTTTAATTTAATAATAAACAAAATATTTAAAAAATTATAAATACACTTTGTATAAGGAAACTTCAAATTTGATTTAATAATACAAAAATAGATGAAGAGAATTAAGGAAGTAGTAATTTGTAAGGCTATATAGTATATAAACGTATGCATGCTTTAAACCTTAAATGTCAAACTGAAGAGCACATTTATCATGGTGAAGAGGTGTGGCTGTAGATGTGGGTTCGATTCCTATATGGAATTTTTCTATTTAAAAAAAAGACGGCATATCGAACTGGACGATACTGTGTCACCATTTTATCCGATTAAACCGAAAATTAACCGATCCTCTTGCACAACCAATCCATTAAAGTAAGCAGAGACTAGCCATAGGCCCAATTCCTGGTTAAGCTGGGCTGACTGGCTGAGCCGGTCTGATTTTAAAAACACCCTTCTACATTAAGGGTCTGTCTGTCACTGATGCACACGACCGCCCCTCATATTTGTTACATCTAAATTGTTCCTTCCTGCTCTTTTTTCCCTTTAATATTATAACTTGCATCTTTATGGGCAATGACCACCTTTTTTTAAATACACATTGATGATGCTGATAATAATTAAAGCCATCATCATAATATACAACATGTGGAATTTGTACATTACTAATGCCACATGTTGGCACAATCCTTCCAGGTAGACAGTTTCATAAAGGAGATCTTTATTTACTTTATCTTTGATTTCTTTGCTCCGAAGGATTAAGCTTCCTTCATCAATCTGGCTTAGCGGCAAAGGGGTCTCTCATGGAGTAAAGATTTGTAGACTTGCTTGCACTCATTATTACTCGTTATTTGAAGATGCATGGTTTCTTCCTTCTTGTATTTCTCAGATTGTGCTAACACAACTGTCTCAAACCTTGCTATTGATCAAAGAGATAATTGATCCATTCTCCTCAAGTGGACCCTTAAGAATAACATCTAAATGTTCTTGCAGAGAAACAACTTTACCTACTCATTAAGAACATCTATGTGACCTCAATTGTACATAAAATACTTTGAACAAAATCATTTTCTGCAGAGGTGTTACGAAACTGAATGCAAAGCTTACAAGCCCTTACACATGCCTGAAAATGGAAATATTTCTGAATGTTAATAGTGGCAAACAGCATTGCCATTGTGGTGGATCATGGGGTTGCTGCCACTGTGTTTCCTGGTGCGTCATAGACGAATGGTGTGAGCGAAGCATCTGAGTTCGCACAGTGTCTCAAAGTTGCAGCTCATTTCGGCATATTACAAGATGTTTTTTTTTTGAGAATCCTAAAAAAGTGTGGAAATCTTAACTTTCTATCTGTTTTAGGCATCCTTCCTCCACGGGCTCACTCCAGAATGGCGGAGCTTCATAGGCCCCTCCTCTCCATAGGAGGTGGACGCTTGAGGAAGTGATGAGTTGCAGTAGTTGAAGTAGATGAATACACAGTACAAATAGCATTGATTATTGTTAGCCTTATTATTTAGTAAATACTCCTATTAATTTTTATCTGCACTCTATTTAATATACAGTTTCAATTATTTAATAATTATAAGAAATGAGAAATATTTAAATAGCGACTGTCCTGCTACACAGCATACCGTTATCCTAATTGCAGAGTATGACCCTCCGTGCCGCTATTGATGCTAGGCCCATTATTTATGTGGAGGAGAGGGAATAAAATAATTTCTTCTAAAAAGGGAATTAACAAAAAAGGAGCTGGATGAGTGTGAAGTGAAATTAGTGGGGGTGAGTTGCGGGGAGGTTACCCATTTTAGAGGGGTTACTCTCATTTGTGGGAGTGATAGGGACCCCCTATAGGAAGGCGGGCTCAAACTGACAGTAGCATATCAGTTGTCCAAACCCATACTGTGGAGAAATTATATGTTAAGGGAAATAGATAAGGACAAAATGGGAATATCCGCATGGCCGAGAGTGAGAGGAGGAAACATGAAGTGAATTGTGTGTGGGAATTCTGTTATAAGGATTCTGAGTGGAGAGAAGGGTGTCAAGTGGAATCATACAGAGACCATTGATTTTCTGAAGAAGACCTCTTGGACAATAGGATCTCACTATATTGTATTTTCCTTTGATTTTCAGAAATAATACACTATTCATCTTCCATTATTGCTTCGGTTTCTTTCATTTACTGTTTGTTATCTGGGGTCTGCATCAAGGATTATCATTTACTTTTCTACATTATGTGAAGAGATTTATCTCCATCTGTTGTCAATTACTGTTTCGGTTCTTTCTTGTATAGAGCATTACTTCTTAGAGTTCTTCTTCAGTACAAACCCGTTTTATTTCATTTTACTATTTTCAGTTGGATCTATTAATTACTTTACATGACGGCATTTTCCACTTCATATTCATAATAGGAGTTATTATGACTGCAACTATCATTGTTTCAAGCATTTTTTATTTCCTCTTAATTCAATTTATCTCTTGGTCTATATCCGATTGCTTGTGGTCAAATTCTCAATTTTTTTTTCCCTTGCAGAAAGCTATGAAGAAAGAACATTTCTTGTGGCAGTTGTTCAACTTAGACAATGATTTTGTTAATACAACTGAGGAACTTGAAGTTGAAAAAAGAAGTCGTGAAGGTGTTATTGAAGAATTAGAAAAGTTTGAACATGAAGCCAGTAAAAAGAAAAAAGAGCAAGCCAAACATCTGAAAGAAGTTATGCTACGTGAGAAGAAAATAACTGAAAAAGTCAACAAACTTGACAAGACTGTGAGTGTTTTTTTTTCTACATTTGGGGTGTGTTGTGGTAATTAATCACTTCATTTTCAGGCTGTTGAGCTTTTCAAATTGATCCCGTACTATGCATTTTAAACATCGTTGTTTTTGGTCATATTTCATGTGAATTTTCCAGATTAAAAATTTTAGTATCCTAGTTTAGAAAACGGCTTCGTTAATCTCACTATAGTGCAAGTGGTACAATTGGACTACGATTTTGAATCCCCCGGAACTAACAGTACCCGTCTCCTTCAGATGCAAAAATGAAATATAGATTTTGGACTATGCAAAAATAATGTTGCTATTTTTCTTTTTTAGTTTTGTTTCCCTTTGTTGATTGTATTTGTTATGCTTTAAGTAGTTTATGTGATTTTTCTGGTTTGATGTCCTTGCAGCAACCAGAGCTTCTTAAATTAAAGGAGGAAATGTCTCGCATTGTTACAAAAATTAAAAAAGGGAAAAAGGAGCTTGGCAAAAAAAATGAACAACAAGAGAAGCATGACGATGAGATAGAAAAGCTAAAGAAAGATATTCAGGATCTTACAGCAAAAGTGGCAGACGTGCAGGAAAAAAGTCGAAATGTTGGTGATCAGCTCAAGTTAGACGGCAATGACTTGGACGAATATTATAGAATGTGAGTGTTTATTTGCTGTAGATGAGCATCACCATTCTATATTTTGTTAATCTCGGCTCTCTCCCTATGTTGTTAATCTCGGAAAGCTGTGTGGCACGGTCAACCCCAAAATGGGAGCGGCGTGGGCGCCATTACAGCGACGCGGACACTAAAAATAAATATTTTAATAGCACTTACATGCTGAAAAAATAAATATTACAGCGACACGGACACTAAAAAGTAAATATTACAGTGACTCGGAGACTAAAATATTAATATTTTAGCACTTGCATGCTGAAAAAAATACGAACACCAAAAAAAGACTCAAATTTCATGAAGTCTTAAGCAATAAAATACTTCCAAAACATTCCAACATACTTCCAAATAGCAATAAAATTCAAGAAAACGAACACTTGTGTCAAAACTTAAATAACTAAGCATCAAAACTCTAATAAAAGTTCAAGAATCATCAAAATCTAAGTCGTCTTCATTATCACTTCCTCCGCCTCTAGCATCCTCTTCATCAGCTACCACTTCCTTTGCTTTTGGCTTAGATATAGATGAAGGTGGAGGTGGTGGAGGTGCAGCTGCCTTACCAATTGCTTCAACCATCAATTTGAAACTTTTTGAATTTTCAACATCTAAATCAATTTCATTCCAATAATGAAACGAGCTATGTATGCTCTTGCTTTCTTATCACAAGCATCATTCAAGTTTGTTTGCCTTCCTTTTGTATTCTTCTTGGATGGTGATGGTTGAGTAGAATTAGTAGGAGCAGGAGTTGTCATGGCTGTGGTAGAGGCATAAATCAAATAACAGAAGCAAAATAGAATAACCGAAGCAGAAATGGTGAAGAACCAAAATACTTAAAGCAGAGTTGATGATGTGGGTAGAGAGAAGAGAACGATGGAGAGCAAACAGAGTTGATGATGATGATGGGCGATGGAGAGCAATAGTAGCTGTGATGATGAGATGTCGAAGGAGATGTTGTACGAGAAAACAAAACCAAGCAAATATAGAATTAGGGTTTTCACGTTTGTAACTCAAGTTTTTGACCCGACCCGACCCAGTTTGTGAAAACAGGAAAAACAGCTGGTTTGGGCCGCATCTGAACCGCTTTGAACGACTCCAGGACCCAATATCATGGCCGCTCAACCCGCTTCTCCATTTTGCGCTGTACTGGTACCACCGAAAGCGGCCTGGCTGGATTTTCTGCATTGCGCAGCTATAGCGGCTGCTCCAGCCACTTTTAACAACATAGCTCTCTCCCTCCAAGAATTTGAGAGCTTGGTCTCTCTCTCCCAAATAACCTCTTATAATTTCCCACGATAACCCATCTAACCTATGGTTTCCTCATTTTGCTCACACTCCCCAAATAAATAGTTAACTGCTACTAAATGTTAATAGTAATAACAGTAACTGCTAATAAAAGTAACTGCCTCGTAGAATAGAATGACCATATACAGTTTTAGTTCTTAGTCATTCTTGGGGTCTAACAATACTCCCTCAAAAGATTCACCTTGTCCTCAAGGTGAATGATAAAACAAGTGTCCATCGGGTCCCATAACTTGAAGTAGAGTTACAGAGCAAGGCGTGAAACACAATAACTCTTGCTTGGATCATACACCCTGTTTTGAGTGATATGTTTGACCCTAAAACATAGCATGACAGCAGTAGGCATTAACAGTGACGGTTCGATCAAACTAGACGACAATCCACCATTCAGTCCTTCACCAAGGACCTGTCTGGATCTGGCGGTTTTGGCGAATCCAACTTGAATGAAGCCCATCTCTCTCCGGTAGTTGTTCTAGACAGGGTCACCCTCAATTTGAAAACAATATTAGCACCATGTCTATCAAAGGTTCTACCGAAACCCATTAATTTGCATAAATCTGCTTTGCTCTCTTTCACCAAATCCATAATCATGGCATTCACGGGGGGATTTCCTGCCCCTTTCTCTTTTTTCCCCACCTTTCTTTTTTGCTATCATCAATTGATTTAAATTTACTTGATTAATGTCTTGCTGTTGAACATCCAGTGGACCTTCAACAGTTACCGACCCTGATTCAATTTCAGTGTCCTCTTCTTCGACAGAAGATATTTTCAATCTATCCTGATATTCCGGCTTGAAATGCCAGATAAATGCAAGCCAAAAGGTACACCAACTAACCTGTTGATGACTTCAATTCTTCCAGTGCGACCATTGGCGAGCACAACCTTTGAGTAACTTCAACGCCTCTTCCAGTTTCTTCTCCTCGGTTGTTTTTCTCTGTTTGAAATGTTCCTCAATGCTTAGTACCCACCAGTATATGCATCTTCTTCTCCATCGAACACTCAAAACTCCATATCAGGCACGGTGTACAACAAATCCATTAAAGGTGCTCTGATACCAGATGATAGAAATTGATATCAAACAATGAAATTTAATAGTAATTACAATGAGTTTCCAAGAAATTTGAGAGTCTTGGTTCTGTCCCTCCAAGAAATCTAGAGCTCTGTCTCCTCCCAAATAGCCTCTTCTAATTTTCTAGGATAACCCACATAACCTAGGGTTTCCTTATTTTATTCACTCCCCAAATAAATACTCCCTCCGTTTCGAGATGACCGTCGTTTTAGCAAATAAAATTTGTTTCAAAATGACTGTCATTCTCACTTTTCAATGCAATAATGATTACTATTTTTTCAATCGTGTCTTTTAATAACTACTCTTTTTTCAATTGTGTCCTTTAATAATTACTTTGTACACTATTTCCAACCTTTTAATAGTGTAATATCCCATGACAACATTATTGCATTCCTTATTTCGTGTGCAAAAATCTTAAATGACAGTCATTTTGAAACATAGGGAATACTTAAGAACTGCTACTAAATGGTAATATTAAAAACTGTAACTGGTAATAAAAAGTAACTGCCTGACAGAACAGCCACATTCAATTTTGGTTCACTGCAATTAACTTTCTTAATTTAATTAAAAAAGTAATTGTATTTTGCACTTCATGGGAACGGCTGGATTCTAAGCAAAAATACCTAAATTCATGCTAATTAAGAATTTTAGTTCACTGCAATTAACTTTCTTAATTTAATTAAAAAAGTAATTGTATTTTGCACTTCGTGGGAACTTGTTTCCATGAGAATAAAATGGTTATTGGAAAATAAAATCCATATTAATTGAACGGTATTATAGAAAGAAATTGTGTGTTTATAATCAAGATATGAGGGAGTATGCTATTTGATCATGCTTGATAGATAAGTCATGTGTTAGACTGTTAGGGATGTTAGGTAAGCTATTTTATATATCATGCTTATTGTTCATCTCTTTGTTGAAGAATGATTTTTTTCCTTATGTGTTCAAACTGCTCATTTGTTGGTTAGTGTCAAATTAAACTGAGAAAGAAAACAATTATCATTGGCCAGAAGTTGGAACGTGTATAGATTTGTTATATTTTGTCTATCAGGCAGAGATTTGTAGATGGTGTTGCCTGCATATGGTATTTCTTTTATTCAGTTGGCAATTTCTTGTCATTAGCTGTTGGTGTGCATTGCCAGTACTTGGAAGTAGCATTCGTTTCAACTTTTGATTTTTTTTCTTTCTTTTCTTTTCTTTTATGGAACTTGTGATGATAACACTGTTATTACAGAAAAGAGGAAGCTGGGATGAAAACCGCAAAGCTTAAAGAGGAGAAAGAACTGTTAGACAGGCAGCAACATGCTGACACTGAAGCTCAAAAGAATTTGGAAGAGAATCTTCAAGAATTAGAAAGCCGGGAGTCTGAGCTGGATTCTCAAGAAAAAAAAATGCGAGAAAGACTCAAAAAGATTCTTGAAAGTTCTGCAAAGAATAGAGAAACTGTTGAAAATTTGAATATAGAATTGCGTGTGATGAAAGAAAAACATAATGAGTCCAAGTAAATCAACTTGTTATATTTTTATTTTTAAGGTATCCTACTGCATTACAGTCTTTGTTGTGGACATTTGTGAAATGATGTGTTACTTTTGATCTACAGGAGAAAATATGATTACTTGAAGATAAGAATTGGCGAAGTAGAAAAGGAACTACGTGAATTGAAGGCTGATAGGCATGAAAATGAGAGAGATGCTAAATTGTCTCAGGCTGTGGCGACTCTGAAACGCTTGTTTCAAGGAGTCCATGGTCGCATGACAGATCTTTGTAGGCCAACACAGAAGAAGTATAACTTAGCTGTTACTGTTGCCATGGGTAAATTAATGGACGCTGTTGTTGTTGAGGATGAAAAGACTGGGAAGGAATGCATCAAGGTCAATTAGATTTCTCAATATCCTAGTTTGTGCCATTTTATTTTTCAAAACTTTATGATTATGAAGAATTGAGATTCTGTTCATATTTGCTATTGATGGTTTTTATTGCTTTTAATTTTAGTACATTTTTCTTTTAGTTGATTACACTGAATAAAAATAGAAAAAAGAAAAGAAACTAGTGAACCATTGACAAGTATAGCGATGTCAGTGAATTCTAACACAGCCCAACCACCTTGATGGTGGTCCTTGGCGTAACAGTAGCTATGTCCATTAGATTCTTCTCATCTTCTCCATTGTACCCTACACCCTCCGTACCAAATTACTCCTTCCCCAATCCATCTTGTAGCCGCCCTCTTTGACCTTTGCCCCAAATTGTCAGCCCTCATCCCCAACCTATTTGCACCCATCAGTCCCCCTTTCCCAAAAAAAACCCTTGCTTCCTAGTCTATAACTGTACGTGCCAAAATCAAAAGGAGATAGAAGAAAAATAAACATTTAAATAAAAAACCAGGGGATTGCCAAACCCTATAGGAACAGAAGGTTGCAAAATCCTCCACCTCCCTTGAAATTGAACTCTGATGGGTAAAACTCTTAGAGGAAATGAGATTGGAGACCCATAGTGGAGTGCCGTTGTGATTGGAACACTTCTGTTTGAGATTACATGATGGGCGGTGACTCTTCTGGTTTCAGGGAGGTTTGTGATTGCTGTGAAAGGGAATTAGGGTTAGGAAGAGAGGATAATCCGGTGTGTAGGGTCTACCTTTTTATTGGGAGGACCAAGTAATCAATATTGCTTAAAGATAGTCCACCGTGGTCCATGTTATAATATGCCTAGTGATGTGTGTGTATATATATATATATATATATATATATATATATATATATATATATATATATATATATATATATATATATATATATATATATATAATATATCATGGACTTCTAAATATGGAAGAAATTCATGTGAGGCATAAACCCTGTGATCTGAAAGCCTAAACATGAACCTAGCCTGGTGCTTTCAAGCCGATGGACGTAAATAATTACCGTTAGCCTTCTTCTTCTCCCATTCCAGCGGATTTTATTTGACATGTTTCTTTAGTTGCAATGACAAGATTGCTGTAATTGCTGGTATGCAGAAGAGTATTTGTGTAAAAATCAGTGTTGTCGACGGCGGTCCATGGCGGAGAGCCGAAATACTGCTATTTTGGATGCTTTGCTGTGGCGTTATAGCGGAAAGACCCGTAATATCGTCCAATATTTACCATTGCGGCAAGCTCAAAAATCGCCAGGTTTATTCGCCATAGCGGCCATGGCACTGCTATTTGATAACAGTGGTAAAAATACCAGAAGTAGAACTGTTGCTTCCTATTTCTTTGGTGTTTATGACAAGTTTGTTATATTTTATTTTTTTAAAGGCTGTTGTAATTTCAACTGCTGAAAGCAATATCTTTGGTATAAATATGTGCAATTTTCTGTGTTTGAACTTTGAATTTCTATATATTTATTGGAATGGTTTTTGTTTTGTTTTGGTGCTTCTCTACAGTATTTAAAAGAGCAGAGGCTTCCTCCCCAGACATTTATTCCTCTGCAATCTATTCGAGTGAAGCCAATAATGGAAAGATTACGCACATTAGGTGGTACATCACGGCTGGTTTTTGATGTGATTCAATATCCTTTTTAATCTAGTGGCTGATTTGAGGAACCTGATTTTGTTCTTTGACTTTATTGTTCTTTGAATTTGGTCTATCAACCCGTATTTAGATCTATTTTGAAATTTAACTTCCAAGTTAGCGTGTCCATCAAGACTTTATTGCTCAATATTTGATGTCAACCACATTACTTGAAAAACAAACAATATTTGATGTCAACCACATTACTTGAAAATTTCTCAATCTGAAAAAGCACAAAAAAAGGTGATGGGTCACCATCCATTACCACATTCACCTTTTTATTTACTTCAGTTATTTGTTCAGTAGTTTTATCCCTACAAAATACATTTGGTTTACTCGCCTCCTTCTAAGTTTAGTTAGTATTTCAAAGTTTTACAGGAATGTGTTAAAGATCAGTTAAAAGACAAACATATAAATGTCTGTTTTTGTTGGAGTTACCTTGTCAGTAATTGTGATATGTGAGCAGAAGTCTACCGTCATTTTTACATTATAAAGAATTTGCTGGTCTAAATTCTTTTGTCAATCTGTAAAAATTTACCATTTGCACTGTTCCCAGTAATCTTGTGCTGTACTGATTTATTTGTTTTCCTCTGTTTGTCTGTGATGTTTCCCATATCTCACTAAAAACAAATCTTCTCCCACTAAAATAAAATCTTCTCCCTAGTTAGATGTAGTTTTTCCGGATGCGATCTTTTGTTCAGTGGTTTCTTTTCATCAAAATGCCGTTGTACGTTCTATTAATTTATTGAACTCCTATAAAGATAGCCCACTACTGGATTTAAACTATGTAGTCTGTATACATTGAGCATAACTCGTTCTTGTAATCTTTCCCCTTTATATTAATACTTCACAAAATTTTAACTTATATTGATGCATTTTAATATTAACTAATATGCCTATAATGAACTTCTTTTAAGCTTTTGAACTTAACTATTGCAAGTTTGATCCCCCCTTGGAGAAGGCAGTTCTATTTGCTGTTGGGAATACTCTTGTTTGTGAAGACCTTGAGAAAGCCAAACTTTTAAGCTGGAGTGGAGAGAGGTTTAAAGGTAATAATGCTTTCTGGATATTGTTTACCTCTTTTGTATTATGTAATACCAACACACTGTCATTATTACTTAAACAGGGTACTTGGATATTCCTTCTTGATTTCCAATATGTTTTTCCGCTGGCTTCTTGTTATGCATTCTTTTTGTTTAATCAAATTTATAACTTCTTTTCGACTCTCTGATCTTTTCACCTTGATTTTTTTTTTGAGGTGTTGTTGCTTTCCGAAGATCTAACCATCCCTTTTGTTTTTTTTGTTGAGAATTCTACCGTGTACTTACTATGCATGTGTTGCATTCCTGGTGCCTTGAATCTTGGCTGAATACATAATAGTGAACATTTCCATATGTAATTTGATCAGTTGTAACTGTGGATGGAATTTTGCTGACAAAATCCGGCACAATGACTGGTGGCACTAGTGGTGGAATGGAAGCAAGGTCAAAACAGTGGGATGACAAGAAATTTGATGGTTTGTACTAAATTCTCTATGATATATATTTTTAACTTGGGTCAAAGAATTTGCTCTTGAAATTATTCTGTTTTTCAGCATATGTTAAGAACAAAGAGCAGTATGAATCGGAGCTGGAAAAGCTAGGATCAATAAGAGATATGCACCTTAAAGAGTCTGAAACAGAGGGGAAAAAAAGTGGACTTGAGAAGAAAATTCAATATGCTGAGATTGAAAAGGTAACTCCATAAAAATATCACCTGTTCTGGCATGCAAGCTGCTAGTCTTTGAAGGTTTTTGTGCGAGACAATCAAGCATGCAAAGCTTATTTCGCTTAGAGTGTGAATACATTTATCTCTTTCCTTGTTCCTATAGTGTGTGTTAGGTCACTGACAGTAAATTGGTGCCAGAAAGAGAATTGTTCATCTCTGTAATTTCTTCGATATGGACAAGAAAAGAATACGGGTGATTACAATGGAACTCATCCAGTCACAACTAGGGAAAAACCACAGATAATCATACCGTTAGCTCATTCCCTTTACATATAGGGAAGAAGGCCAGCCGTATAAACCTAACAACCTTACTGACTTGTAACCAGCAGCCACTAACATGTTAGTTCTTATTGGCTGTCGTACCTTTATTCCTCCCATCCCATGATAAACTAATACATTTTTTTTACCTTTTTTAGAATTATTATTAGAAGTATTACTGGCATTACTATCACACTCCTAACAATTTGCTTGTGCTTGCTATGATTGTGTTTCACGATCAGACATGGATGTGGTTTTGTAGAAATTAATGGAATACTTTGTAGCAAAATTATGGGATCAAAGATGGAAAGGCACCAAAATGGACCTGTTTTGGGATCCAGGTCGAGTTTCATAAAATGATCGATTTTAAAAAGAAAACCCTGATTAGGTTGCCTTTGTTCACTTGATCATTCCCCTCTCTTGAACTCTGTTTTCTTTTGAACTCTCCCACGTCCTCAGTCCCTGAGTCCATTTTGCTGCCTGAATCTCTTCTTTGCTCCATCTCTCGTGAATGCACCTGCTCTTTGCACCCAAGAAGCACTAACAGAGGCGTTGGCACATCAGGACCGGCAATAATTTGAAAAAATAAATAATTTGAACGTAATCGCATGTGTTAGTGTCATGTCGGACACCAGACACACCTTTGTTCAAAGGTGTCGGTGCTATAGAACTTCACACTGCTGCTGTGTACGACTCTCCCTCCTCTTCCTCCTCCCCTGCTATGTTCCTGACCTTTCCTCTTTACCCTCTCCTGCACAGCCCAACGACTTTAAGGTTTAGAATCATCTGAAGGAAATATTTTAGGGTTAAAACGTGAATTGGGGCATGTGTTCCCTAGAGCTCTAGTGTTTTTGAAGTATTTCCCCTCTTTCGTTTTGATTTGCTGGAGTCCCAATTAGGCTACTCTTTTCCTTTAATTATTTATCTAAAGCATAATAATAACAATAAAATATCCCAAATATATGTTGTAAATCCTAGACAGCGCTGCAGAATATCAGACCCCAAAGCTGCGAAAGAGGTATAGTGAGGTAGCTGCTATTGCAATGACTATAGAACAGTATACATTACTCTCGGAAGCAGCAATTGGTAGGAAGCATAAGGGGAAGGAGAGAGAACAAGATAGATTTGTTTGTTAGTGAGGCACATGGGAATTTACAGCTGGCAGTCTGTGAGTGGTTAAGGGATCCTAGGATTGAGAATAAGGGATCCTTGGATTGAGAATAAATGATTGGAGTCTGACAGTGAGGGGTACACAGGATTTAGTGGATTGTTTCCTAGGGAGAGTTTAGGCCTCTCAAAGTGCCTCATTATTCTCTTTCTATTTCTACTTTTTCTGCACTTGAATGTACTGATCTTACCAGATCTCATATGAACTCTGGCCATTCCTTCAATGAATTAGTACTTTACTACTATATTTTAGCTTATTTCTACTTTCCTGTCATTAGATACTAAGTTGAGCCTATCAATTTGGTATCTAGAGCCTTGGTTTCGTTTCACTGTGGATGGTAGTTACGAGGAGCATCATGGAAACTCGAGTAGATTTCCTAGAATAGAGGATGAACAACTTTGAAGGGACGATGAAGTAGATTCGACAATTGGTGATGGAACAACAAGCGAGATCGCAGGTCATGGTGGAGCAGATTCGTCAGCTGATTCAGGACCGACCCGGTCGAAATCAGGAAAGATCCGACGACAAAGACGAAGGGAGTTATAGAAGTACGATCTCGTGCGAATCCTTAACCAGAAACCGTCGCCATGGCGGTGGGAATGGATCTCGTGTTATGGGGAGTCGATGGAGGTTAGAAATTCCCATTTTCAAAGGCGAGGATGCTTATGGGTGGCTCGTTTGGGTGGAAAGGTATTTTCACTTAAACGGAGTACGGGTGCGTATCAAGCTAGATGCGGTGGTGTTAGCCATGGAAGACAAAGCTCTGAACTGGTATCAATAGTGGGAGGAGCAAGCACCATTGAAGACGTGGGAAAAGTTCAAGGTAGCTGTTATGAGAAGATTTCAGCCGGGTTTGTTGCATAACCCGATGGGACCGTTGTTAAGTTTGAGACGAAAAGGTCGGTGGTTGAGTACATGGAGAAGTTTGAGATGCTTGTGGCACCTTTGAGAAGAGAGGAAAGAGTTATGTTAGACTCGATTTTTCTGAATGGGCTATAGGAAGAGATCCAAGCTGAGCTTAAACTCCATGAGTCAAAGCTTAGCAGAATTGATGGACAGGGCTTTGTTAATCGAGGAAAAAAATGAAATGCTTCATAAAAAGGGAACCTCTTGGAGAGATAAGGGGGGGACCTCTGAGGATTAGAGACCCTGTAGAGTTTGGAGAATCTAAGAAGGAAGGAGAAAGGAGTAGTGGGGGAGGAAATGATAAATACAAAGGGAGGAGGTTAAACCCTGCAGAGTTGGAAGAAAGGAGTAAGAAAGGATTATGTTTTAAGTGTGGGGAAAAGTGGAATAGGGAGCACATATGCAAGTTGAAACACATGAGCTTGAAGTATGTGAAAATAACAGTGATGGAGAAGAGGTAAAAGGAGGAAAAGGTGTACAAACAAATGAATTGGTGGAGGTAGAAGAAGAACTCAAAACTGTGCAACTGTCAATGCAAAGCCAACAGGGGCTCACTTCAAACAAGTCATTCAAAGTATGGGTGACTGTGCAGGATAGAAAGATGCGAACCTTGATTGATTCAGGAGCAACCAGTAACTTTATTGATGCTAAACTGGTGGGACCAATGGGATTGAAGCTTGTGGAAACACCTCCTTATGTGATTGAAGTAGGGAATGGGGAGAGAATGAAGTATCAAGGGATTTGTCAAAGTCTGGAATTTTAGGTGCAAGAGGTGGAGTTTCACCAACATTTCTTTTTGATGGATTGGTTAGCCAGTTTGAGGGATATTGAAGCTAACTTTGGAGAGTTTTGCTTGAAATGGGAGAAAGGAGGACAAAAGTATAGCATACAGGGTGATCCTGCTCTGTGTAATCAGCAAGCTTCCATGAAGTCCATGATGAAAGCCTTAAAGGATGCAGGTATAGGGCTTTTTGTGCAATCCTTGAAGACTGATTCAAAAGGGGAGTGTACTGAGTTAGAGGGGATCATGGATGAGTTTGAGGGAGTATTCAATTTACCTCAAGGACTTCCTCCTATAAGGGAGCATGACCATGCCATTAGGCTTAAGAGTGAAGCTGCCGTACCAAACCTAAGGCCTTATAGGTATCCATTTTCCCAGAACAATGAGATAGAAAAGATAGTGAAGGAAATGCTGCAAGTTGGAATAATTAGACATAACACAAGCCCTATCACTAGCCCAGTCCTGTTAGTAAAAAAAAAAAGATGGGGATGGAGGTTCTGTACTGACTACAGGGCACTCAACAAGGTGACTATTCCAAATAAGTTTCCCATACCAGTGATTAAGGAGTTGTTGGATGAGTTAGGAGGAGCTGTCATCTTTTCCAAATTAGATCTAAAATCTGGTTACCACCAGATTAGGATGAAGGAGAAAGACATAGAGAAAATAGCTTTTAGGACTCATGAGGGGCATTATGAGTATCTAGTGAGGCCCTTTGGCTTGTCAAATGCCCCATCTCATTCCAAGTCCTGATGAATGAGATATTGAGGCCCTTTCTCAGGAAATTCTGCTTGGTGTTCTTTGATGACATTCTAATCTACTGCAGAAGCAAGGGGGAGCATCAGAAACACCTCACTATGGTCCTACAGGTGTTGAAGGATCAACAATTGTATGCTAACAAGAAAAAAAAGCTCTTTTGGCCAAAAGGAGATAGAATACCAAGGGCATATCATCTCTGAACAAGGAGTATCAGCAGATCCTAACTGTTAGGGTTCGATTTTGAGGTGAAGTACAAACCAGGGAAGGAGAATAGTGCTGTTGACTCATTGTCCAGATTAATGCAGTATGCACACATTACCACTGTGCAGTGTGAAGCTTGGGATGGTTTGTAGGAATAGATTCAAAAGGATACTAGGCTAAAGGGCATTGTGCAAGAATTGATAGTAGATCCTGCAAGTCACAAAGGGTTCCAGCTCAAAGGAGGTAGGTTGTATCATGAAGGTAGAGTAGTAATTCCAAGAATTTCTTGGATTCTCCAAGAGTTTCATGATACTGCAGTAGGACATTCAGGTTACCTCAGTCCTCAGGACATACAAAAGGATTGCCAGTGTGGTTTTTTGGGAGGACATGAGGAGGAGAATTCAGCAGTATGTGCAGGAGTGTGAAGTGTGCCAAAGGAATAAATATCAAACTCTGACACTAGGAGGGTTATTGCAGCCCTTGCCTGTTCCTACACAGGTGTGGAGTGACATATCTATGGACTTTATAGGTGGGCTGCCTAAAGTGCAGGGGGTAGATACTGTCATGATGGTGGTTGTGGATAGGTTAACCAAGTATGCACATTTCTTCTCTATTAGCCATCCTTATACAGCCAAGAGTGTTGCTGAAGTTTTTCTCCAAGAAGTTGTCTGATTACATGGATAAGGTGTTTCTTAGCAATTTCTGGGCAGAATTATTTAAATTAGCTGGAACCAAGCTGAAGTACAGCAGTGCATATCACCCTCAGTCTGATGGCCAAACTGAGGTAGTGAACAGATTCCTAGAAACTTACTTGAGGTGTGTGACTGGACTCAAACCCAAGCAATGGCCCAAATGGTTAGCTTGGGCAGAGTATTGCCTCACTGAAAACCACCCCTTTTGAGGCTCTGTATGAGAGAGTGCCTCCAGTGCTCATTAGAGGAGATGTTCCTAGTTCTGCTGTTGATGAGGTTAACAAATTGGCCATGGAGAGAAACTTGATGATCAAGGAACTACAGGAGCAATTGTTAAAAACACAAGATCTGATGAGAAGTCAAGCTAATAAACTCATGAGAGAAGTGGACTATGCTGAAGGGGACATGGTATTTCTTAAGATTCAACCTTACAAGATGAAGAAGCTAGCAAAAAGGTTGAATCAGAAACTAAGTCCAAGATACTATGGACCATATGAAATAATTCAGAAGATTGGAGCTGTAGCCTATAAGCTCAAGTTGTCTGAGGACACTAGCATCCTGTTTTCCATGCTTCATTGCTTAAGAAAGCTGTGATCCCTTATATAATGCCTCAACCCCTGCCAAACTGTATGAATGAAGAATGACAACTAGAGCCTATACCTGAGAAGGCGATCAATGAGAGAAGAAATGAGCAAGGAGAATTGGAGGTTCGAGTAAAATGGAGCAATCTTCCAGAGTTTGAGAATTCATGGGAGTTAGCAGAAAAATTACAGGTAGAGTTTCCATCAATTATCCTTGGGGACAAGGATAGTTTCGAAGGAGGGAGAGTTGTTAGATATGGGAAAGTTTATGCTAGGAAGCGTAAGGGGAAGGAGAGAGAATAGGACAGATTTGTTTGTTAGTGAGGCACATGGGAATTTACAGCTGGCAGTCTGTGAGTGGTTAAGGGATCCTAGGATTGAGAATAAATGATTGGAGTCTGACACAATGAGGGGTACGCAGAATTTAGTGGATTGTTTCCTAGGGATCCTAGGATTGAGAATAAAATGATTGGAGTCTGACACAATGAGGGGTACGCAGAATTTAGTGGATTGTTTCCTAGGGAGAGTTTAGGCCTCTCAAAGTGCCTCATTATTCTCTTTCTATTTCTACGTTTTCTGCACTTGAATGTACTGATCTTACCAGATCCCATATGAACTCTGGCCATTCCTTCAATGAAGCAGTACTTTACTACTATATTTTAGCTTATTTCTACTTTCCTGTCATTAGATACTAAGTTGAGCCTATCAACATCCTCCTCATATATATAGTCATGACTCAAATGAATCATTAACAACCTTCTTTCTATCAAAAGCCTTCTTGACTTTGAGCTTTATTTCTGCCAGTATTTTTTTGATAGCACTATGTCTCCCTTTATCCCAGTCAGTGTTATTAAATAGCAGTCATGGTACTATTGCACAGTGCAATTTGAACAAATCGATATTGTTCCATGACATGCTATTTATTATGAAATATTGTGAAATACCGGTTATAGCGGTGCTACAGCACCGGTGTACAGTGGAATTTGAACAAGCCGCCATTTCCCACGATCTGCACTTGAGAACATTGGCAGCAACTAGGGCAATAGTTTGATATCTCTAATTTACCCCTTAGCTTTTATTTTTTTAGAGTTTAGTCATTTCATTTTATTATAAGTGTAACTCTACCTTATCTTCTCACTCATTCGCGAAGAGACTTGAAGTTTTCTTCTCTGGGTGCAAAATTTTCTTTTCCGCTTTTCTTTGTTCTCTGTGACGAAGAGTACCAGCAGCCCCCGATGACTAAGACCGTTTTTTCTGACAATCTACTATAATGGAGACTGAAACGTTCTTCTACCATTTTTGGATTCTATTTACATGGATTTTTTGTGGTCTGTCATCCTCTATTTTCACTTCTGCTTGTATTCAACAATAGCATCATATGAAACACCAGCCTCCTTGCAATAAAGCTTTCTCAACCGGTTCAGTTACAATAGTAAAACCTACTGATGACAGCCTAGAAACGACTCAAGGAATGGAATTCTTTGATGGACATTAACAATAAAAAATTTGTTACCTTCTGAAGTGCCACATAAACCCGTCTGTCGAAACTGTTTTATGAGTCAGTTACAGAGTTTGTATTAGAATCTTAGTGAAGATTAGTAGTTAAGAATTCAAAATAGAGAATATTCAGAAATATCAATTTCCATTCTGAGTTTTCACTCTTATGCATATATCTGGAGATCTTCCCAGATTGAAATTTTGAAATTATTCATAATTTCCCCATATTTAGATTTTAATACTTCACAGCACAAGGAGTCTTTTTCTCTACAATCATCTTCCATATCCACTTAAGGAGTGCTTTTACTAATGTGTTGTGATGCTATTGTTGATATTATGGTACCATTCAGTGCTTGTTTTTTCTTATGATTTTTACACCTGTAGTTGGATAAATGCTAGTGTTGACTGTCTATGGATAGGAGAGCCTTTTCTACATTAGTGATTTTTCTGGCTTCTGTTCCTCAATATTTGAATTCTTTTTGGTTTCACCTTTTTCCAGAGAAGCATCGAAGACAAACTTTCTAATTTTAGTCATGAAAAGGCGACCATCAAAGAACAAATTAAACGGAATAGTCCAGAACTGGTGAAGGTGACATTGGCAATTCCTTTGTTTATTCATAGCAGTGTTCTTGTATACCAAACTTGTTACTTATTGATTTTGTGTTGCAGTTAAGAGGTGCTGTTTTAAAAAGGGGTAAAGAATTACTTACTCTTGAGAAAAGGATAAATGAAATTACTGATCGGATATACAGAGACTTCAGCAAGTCAGTTGGGGTTGCAAATATTCGTGAGTATGAAGAAAATCGACTCAAGGATGCTCAAAATGTAGCAGAGGAGAGGCTGAAGCTGAGTAGCCAACTTTCAAAGTTAAAATATCAGTGAGTTCCTTCTTACCTTTTTTTCTCTTCTCTTTAATCACATCCCTTGTTATTCGCTGCAAGCACAACCTACACATTACATAATACTTCACACATGAATGCATTTGTAAGCTTGCAAGCAACTAACTGTATGTATTTTGCTTACGGTGTGTTATAAAACCAAATACTTCAGCTTTAAATTGTCAAATTGGAGAAAATAATATTTGGAAGCAAATAAGGAATGAAGAAAACTTTAACTATTGAGTCCTACAAAGTGTTGGATGCTGAGCTGTGAATATGTTTTTACTCTTTTTGACATTAATTGCTATATTATTTGGAAATGAGGAATGAAGAAAACTTTAACTATCGAGTCCTACAAAGTCTCGGATGCTGAGCTGCTGAGCTGTGAATATGTTTTTACTCTTTTGACATTAATTGCTATATTATTTGGAGAATAGAGCAGTGTTATCAAATAGCGGCGCCATGGCCGCTATGGCAGATATGCGTGGCGGTTTTTGTCCCCGTGTAAGGTGAGGGCGGCCCAAGCTTTATAAATGCTACACATGCCATATCTCTAAGAATGTGGGGCTAAATCCACCCCTTCAAACCAACACAATGAAGGTGTTGGATAGGGATGTGCAAAATATCCGGTTGTGAGGATCAAATCCATAATCAAATCCAAATCCGTTTAAAATATCTGGATATAGTTGAATGGTTATTAACCGGTTTAGTGTTTAATGGTTTTGGATATCCATTCATATAATCCGGATATAATTAAATGGTTATTAACCTGTTAAATTTTTTTGGATCTGGTTATAATCCGATTATTATCCAAAATTCAAATTTTTTAATATTGAAAATTAAAAAAAAAAATATTTTCTTAATTTTTTTTTCATAAAATTGGATTTTTCTTTAAAATCCGGTTATATAACCATAACCAAATTTATAACCGGTTTTATAACCAGTTTTGATTAAAATGAGGTTTTGGTTATAAATCCAAACCATTTAAATGGTTTAAAAATGGTTATGGTTTGGTTATTAAAAATAACCAACCATGAGCACCCCTAGTGTTGGAGGTTGCAATGAAGGCAAGCCAAATGCTGCAATTAGGCGACTTGGGGCGGAGGAGGACCACAATGAAGGTGGAATTTCCAACAATACTTTAACACACACTACCCATGTACTGGTAGTCTGTTTCTACGGTCATCCAATTTCATCAGTCAGCGTGTTGTATTATACACCATAACTCTTTCACTATTAGGTTATGATATATTTCACATTTATAAAATGGCACGGGCCTTAGAGATTAGTCTTGTGAATTGGTTCTTTTTGCGAGATTTCGGTTCTTGCCGGTTCTCATCAAATTCAGAGGTCAACAGTTTTTGAACAATAAAGTTAAAAAACAGGATGGGGAAGATGAGTGATCTGGCGAGATACCAAGTTGAGGAGGAAAAATGTAACTAGAGGACGAAGACAAAAACATTGAAAAGATACTTGAAGAATTTAATATAGCTAGTAGTATTAGTTACAGTTTAACTTTAAAGAATAGATGGTTGTTATGGTAAAGGAAAAAAAAAAATTCAATTAAATAGAGATAGACAGTCCCTTTCGTTTCCTTTTCATGTGTCTGACTTTTTTTTAAACTTTTATTTATTTCAATACTGTATAATGAAATTGAAAAAACCAAAATGATTTACACACATTTCATTTTCAGTAATGATGTTTTGCAGCATGTTATTTATAGTCTGTAATTATATATAAGAAATATTAGTAACATAGTCAAAATTCAGTTTTTCTTAAAACTTGCCAACTATATTCCTTATTGAAATATTCTACAGGTTGGAGTATGAGCAAAATCGAGACATGAGTTCGAAAATTCAAGAATTGAAATCTTCCATTAGTGCTTTGGAGAATGATTTAAAACGGGTACAGAACAAAGAGGCTGAAGCAAAGTTAGCAGTAGAGAAGGCTACCGAAGAGATCAATCAGTTGAAGGACGAAGCTAAAGGTATATAGTAAAGATAAAAAATCACGACTTATCAGTGTATTTTATTGCTCTCTCTCTCTCTCTCTCTCTCTCTCTCACACACACACACACACACACACACACACCTTTTCTGGGGCTGGGGATGTTGCTGATGTGACAGATTAGTTCTAGGTTTAGTACTTGGCTGTTTACCATTTGAAATAAATGGGTACACAATTTGTTGATCTTGACCGAAGCAGACTCGCCATCATTGTTGTTTTTTGTTTCTGTCGTGGGAGTTTTATGATTTCTATGTTCTTCTGCTGTTTTAGAGTGGAAATCGAAGTCAGAGGATTGTGAAAAGGAAATCCAGGAATGGAAGAAGAAGGCTTCTGCAGCCACAACAAACTTATCCAAACTGAATCGTCAGATAAACTCAAAGGTTCGATAAGCCAAATTTATTTACCAGTGTACTTTCATGCATATGATGCATAGATAGCCAACATCTTTAGTGTCGTTACAGGAGGCACAGCTTCAGCAGATATTGGGGCAAAGGCAGGAGATATCAGAGAAGTGTGAACTAGAGCAGATTAGCCTTCCAATCATATCAGATCCTATGGATACTGATAGCTCAATACCGGGTCCTGTTTATGACTTCGATAAACTCAGTAAGGCAACACTAAAAGATAGGAAACCCTCTGGCAGGGATAAAATAGAGGTAGATTTTAAGCAAAAAATGGATGCATTGATATCTGAGATCGAAAGAACAGCACCCAATTTGAAGGCATTGGACCAGTATGAGGCTCTGCTTGAAAAAGAAAGAGCTGTAACTGAAGAGTTTGAAGCTGTCAGGAAAGAAGAGAAGGAAAAAGCAGATAGATTCAATTTAGTAAAGCAGAAGAGGTACAATTTTTATTTTTTTATTTATAATATTAGTTCAGTTTGGGCATGTATGGTTTGGGTGTTCGACTTTGTAGCTTCCTGGTGTACTCCAGTTGCTATTGTGTGTGAATGTCTGCCATGCCACACCATAAAATTGTGATGCAACACACATTAAATGACAGCCTGTGGCAGCTCTGGCACAATAGTAGCTTATAAATAATTGCATTAAGCTCCCTTGCTATTGTGACACGAATGACTGCTAGGCAAGGGCACACCATAAAATTGTGATGCAACGCATTAATAGCGGCCTGTGGCAGCTCTGGCACAATAGTAACTTATAACTTGCTTTAAGCTCCCTTGCTCTGAATTCTAAAAACTGAAATTTGTTCTGTTTCATTTCCTGTGTGGGTGAGAATAGGCTGGTCCAGGAAAGACGTTGCTTACATCCCTGCCTGTCAAAAAGATTTAAGGCCTTGGCTGTCATAGATAGGGTTTACTTTAAGCCTGATCTGACCAGTACAACTGAACTCACTTTTATAAGTGAAATTTGTTTTTTTGATGTAAATTTTTTAAATGTAGCCTAACCTTTTAGAAATTCTAATCGAGTGTTAGTTCATTTCGTAATAAGAAATTTATATTTCTAATAAATAGATCTCCGAATCAGCCTATCGAATTAAGTATTTACGTAGACTAACATAATTAAATTATTGAAAAGGTCCACAAACATTATTTTTATCACAATGTACATGATTTACTACAATAATATTGTCAAAATTATTATTATCATTATTATTATTATTATTATTATTATTATTATTATTATTATTATTATTATTATTATTATTATTATTATTATTATTATTATTATTATTATTATTATTATTATTATTATTTCACTTAAATAGGCTGATCTTGTTATGCCTGGAATGCTTTTCGGATGACATTAAACTTGATCTTTTTGGTTAAATAGACTTTTAAGATAGCTTTGACCTGACCAGAGCCAAAATAAGTATAGCCAGCTATGGGCCTGATGTAGGTAATAACTATTGGCCCATGTCGTCGAACTGATCTATTCCCACCCCACAATTTCATGCTTTAGTTTTAATTATAAAAATGCCTCATTGTTTTCATTTTGTTTCCTATCTTTAAGCTTTATACTAAAACAAGGAACATAAGCTTTATACAAAAACAAGGAACAGAATGAAAACAATGTGTACTTTTTATAATTAACTGTTTTATTAGTATGCTGTTGTTTTTCATCTGTCTTTTTGGCGAGACCAATGTTTATTTATATATTAAATGCAGATATGATATATTCATGGATGCTTTCAACCATATAGCTGGTAATATAGATAAAATTTACAAACAACTTACGAAGAGCAGCACACACCCTCTGGGTGGAACAGCATACCTAAATTTGGAAAATGATGATGATCCGTTTCTACATGGCATGAAGTACACTGCTATGCCACCAACAAAGCGGTTCCGCGACATGGAACAACTATCTGGTGGTGAAAAGACTGTTGCTGCGCTTGCATTGCTATTCTCCATCCATAGGTAGAGTTGTCTGTACTTGCAAACTTATTTTATTTTTCTATATGAGCATATTTGGTTTGAGAAAATATTGTTGTCTTTCCTTTTAATCACAAATGATCCACATTGTTTCTGCTTTTTCCTTTTAAGTTTCAGGAAGAGTTCATCCAACACATGTTGCCTGCATTAGTTTTATAGAGATGTGGTGCGCATTCATTGACATGGTTCCCACTTTATTTTTTCAGTTATAGGCCTTCACCATTTTTCATACTGGATGAAGTTGATGCTGCATTGGACAACTTGAATGTTGCGAAGGTTGCTGGCTTTATTCGTTCAAAATCTTGTGAAGGAGCTAGGGTTAATCAGGATGCTGATGGCGGAAATGGTTTTCAGAGTATTGTAATATCTCTGAAAGACAGCTTCTATGACAAAGCTGAAGCGTTAGTTGGGGTTTTCAGGGACTCTGGAAGAGGGTAAATAATTTCTTTTCTTCGCACCATTAAATTATTAGTATTTCCTCCCCCTTTCTGTTCAATATGTTATGATGGCATAAGTCTAATCTATTTTCCTAGTTTGTTTAAATGATTGTACACTATTTTTGCTTTTTTGCAGTTGTTCGAGTACTCTCACATTTGATCTGAGCAAGTATCAGGAGTTCTAAAATTCATCCATTGGATACATTATGAGTTGCTTGCGATGTGTACAGAGTTCCGGTTGCAATTTTATCAGCTCCTCTTGCCAATCTCGTGTAAATTATCAGCTTGACCCTTTTTATAATATTATTATTGTAAATAGGAGGTTCCTCACAGTAGATTATTTCACTATAAATGCTATGCTAATGCAGCTAGACTAGATACCTGATTATTCAGTGGTAAATGTAGTGAATTAACTGAACCTTTTTATCTGCCACGCCATTGTATTCTTAATATTAATGCTATCTATATATAATATAACAGTTATTCCCAAAAGGCAAACGGGAGGTGAAGTTTATGAAATAGCAAATCTCTCGATTTCCAAACCTTAAAATATCGTGTCTTATATTTTAATTTAA
Source organism: Vicia sativa (assembly GCA_021764765.1). NCBI lineage: Eukaryota > Viridiplantae > Streptophyta > Magnoliopsida > Fabales > Fabaceae > Vicia > Vicia sativa. Next base: position 81,000,151 of record CM038797.1, read on the forward strand.
TTGCTATACAAAGTTTTTTTTTGTTAGTTGCTTAATTGAAAATAAAGTACAATCAAGAATAGCAAGTATTATCTTAAAATCCAATTATCGTGCGAGTCGTAAGTACTATTTTTTGTGTATGTGGTAATGAGTTTGATTTTGGCTTATGTGTGCATAAAATTATTACTATTAAGCTCTTGAAACATGAAAGTCAATTTTTAAACGGAAATATTATTTTTTAACCTCTAATAAAAAAGGTTATGACCATTAATTTTCCTATGTTTAAATTAGATTCATAAGACTAACTGATTTCGAATTTGAAATTTGAAATTGTGTTGTTTTAGCAATTAGACTATTTGTGCAAAAAATAAAGCGACAATTTCACATTAATGCCTTTCAATTTATCTTTTTTTTTGGACTGACCTTTTGAGTATTTATGTTACATTTCAATTGTATGGTTACTGATTAGCCTTTGTGTTATATTTCTGTTGCATTGTTATTATTGGTTTTTAATGTTCAATTTTAGAGTTTTACTAATCAAAGCTAGAGATGTACAACATTTGGGTATCCACATACATCACACTAAAGGTTGGTAACTTACTATATTTTGGATTCGTAAATTTGAACTATTATCAGCTGAAGACATTGATGTATAAAATAAATTTAAATTTAAAGAAGGGAAGGAACAAAATAAATAGAAAGTAACACCTTAAACAGATGAATATGACATTCTGGCATGTTTATTTAAAGAAGTGAAAGAATGACATAAATAGAAGAATATGACATGTTTATGGTTATGTGAATTTTTCAATATTAAAACATTTACTTTTTTATTAGGAACTTCATTGAAATATTGTGAGATATAAAAGGTATTATTTTATCCACAGTCTGAAGTGAAAGTTCATAAAGTAGAAATTATAATTTGCAATATTCTCTCCAGACGCATTTAAATTGTACTATTTTATAAGGGAGCCATCCATTTTATATATGTTGAAAAATTTCTTCGAAGATGTATCTATAAATTTACTCTAAAGCAATCCATTTCATATTTGTTAAAAATTTCTCCGAAGATGTATCTATAAAATTATCTCGAAAAAATTACGGAGATGCATTTTTAGATTAACATTTCAAAATACTGTGATTCACAAGTGAAATCATCCACTCCAACTTTCTCAAAATATGGAGCGGAGATGCATATCCATAAATTTTCAAGGATGATTATGTAGATGCATCTCCGAAATAAACTCTAAAAGTATTTGAGAGATTTTGCCTCGACAACAAATGTCCCAAATTAATATTTTTAGGCCATTTACACTAAAGGTTTTTTAAAATTATGCTCAATATACTAATGTAATTCAAACATATGTCATAAAATTTAAATTCAAACATTAATCAAGTAGTCAAAAACGTTAGCACAATACATAATTTATTTAGAAAATACACATGCTATCAAAATTCAAATAAAAATAAACTATTGTGTATCTAACCCACTGTTTCTCATCTGGCGTTGCCTTTATCCCAATACATTCCGTACCTCGAGTAAGATGTAAGACGACTATATCAGGATTGCCTTCTATAATGTCTAAATATCTCTAAGACATCTCTCGCAATTATTGCAACACACTACAAGACTAACAACATATCTGTTGAGTGATCATCCCTAACCACTATTCTTTCAATATATTCTGATGTGTTAATCTAGGTTCTTGAATGATGCTGGAATCCGAAAAACTCTTTTTCTTCCTTAGCTCTCTTAGAGAGGTCCTATTCTTGACTAAGCCAGACTTGGTGCTTGAATGATGTTTTTTTGTCTGTTTTTGGTACTTTCTTGGTCTATTTTACACGTACTTAATGCATAATGTTAAAAAGTTTACGCATAAGCTTTTTTTTCCCCAAGTTTTCCTGATAAACTGGGATTACTTGATTTCTTCAAAAATAAACTAATAAGTGATGATGTATTTTTTGTTTAGTGCGTACCAAAAGGATGATAGCAAAATGGTTTAATCATCAACAAGAATTTGACTTCCATGAAACTTTCTCCCTTATGGTAAAACCAAAAATCATTAAAGTTATTTTGTCCTTGACTAATAGATGCAAATGGGAAGTAAATAAATTGCCATCAATTATGCATTTATCAATGGTGACCTCCATGAAGAAGTATATATGCAAAAACACCTGGTTGGTTAATTCGAACTAAACCTTGGCATGCAAGTTAAGAAAATATATCTATGGTTTAAAGATGCTCCATGGACTTGGTATGAAAAACTTCATCAAGTCTTAATCCAATTTGGCTTTTCTTTCGTCAAATGTGATTACTCACTTTTTTGTTACAAGCATCAAGATGTTACTTTATATGTATTATTACTTACTTTTTTGTTACAAGCATCAAGATGTTACTTTATATGCATTAGTATACATTGATGACATATTTATTAATGGAATACACTTTACATTAATTTAGGATCTCATCAATAAACTTCATGAGAAGTTTGCTCTGAAGAAGCTTGGCATTCCGAAATGCTCCATGTGCATTGAGGTGCATTACCAGTCCAATGGATCTACACTCCTAACTAAAATAAAATGCATCAAAGATGGATTATTCAAAGTCAACATGTTCAATGCAAATGGAGTGAGTAAACCTATGTTTACACATTGTTAGCTATGGAACTAACACACTACCAAATCCTTTCTTTCATAGATTCACAGTTGGAGCCTTGCAATGTTCCACTCTTACACAACCTGACGTTCACTACTATAAAATACGCAAACAACAACATCTAATTTATCTTAGTTCTTCCAACACCGTGGTGACATCTCTAAACTAAGGCGCTAATATTTTTTAATTAAAAATTGTTAGGATATTATAACAGTTGTTGCCATAACCGTTGTTATACAATCAAGCTTTCTTGGGTTCGAACCTCAGCTCCACCAAACAATTTATTCTTTTATCATTAAGGCTAACATTTTCTTTATTATTATTTTTAAATAAAAAATAAAAAGGATGTTACTACGGTGGTTGACTCAACCGTTGTTATATTATTTAAAATTCCACTATAATTCTGGTGTTTAATCGTGATTAAAGGTTTTACTGATAAATTAAAACAACTTAATCCCCCTTTCCACCATAAGATGCCATAAGCGAACAAGCCATCCAGAGACGACAACAATACTCATCTTCAATAGAAAATCTTCAACGTATTCATTCTTGTTCATTTCGATCGCAAATCTTTAACATATTCATTCTTGTTCTCGTCCTCATCTTCGAAGTACTGTACTCTTTATCTTCAGTTTTCAATCCTTTTTTAGTTTAATGTTGTATATTGTTCTTGGTTCACATATACCGTTTGTTCTCCCAGATACCTTTATTGTGTTCAATGTTGTATATTGTTCTTGGTAGATATATATGCTGTTGTTAGCTGTTTTGTTGGATATAGAACTGAACAAAAAATATTATATTCATTTGCTTAAGGTTTAGAGTCAAAGTTTTTGGTTTTATATTTTGGTGTGCCATTCACATTATTATTCGTGTATAAATTTTAGAATTATTTATGGATCGTAGTTGGAGAAAAGCCGATAGATTAGGTTCCGTTATGAGAAAAGAGTTTATGAATTCCTTGACTACGCTGATAATAATCTTCCCGACATTAATGATATTTTTTATTGTCCTTGTGTTAAATGTGGGAATATCCGTAAAGGTACAAAGGATGAGATATTCTACCTATGTGTTATTGGTATATGTCAAAATTATACCATGTGGACGTGACACGGCGAGGTGGATAATGAAGAAAGTCGGGCGTCACAAAGTCAAAAAGTGGATGAAGATGAATATATGGATGATCGACTAGAGGATATGTTCCGTGATATTTGATAATCTTCTTTTAAGAATACTCATATTTATTATACTTTATGTAGTGATAAAGACACACCTTTATATAAGGGGTTCACGAGTTTTACACGATTGTCTGTGATGTTAAAGTTCTTTAATGCGAAGGCAAAAAATGGATGGTCGGATACAAGTTTCACGAAATTATTTTGTTTGCTAAAGCAAATGTTATCAAAAGATAATAATTTTATAGATCGTTGTTATGAGGCCAAGGAGATATTGTGTCTAATGGGTTTGAAGTATATCAAAATATATGTATACCCTTGTCGCACCCTAAAATTTACCCTCCTTATCATAAATTTTCTTGGATTTCTTTGCAAAGGCATGAGTTCAGAAATGCAGATTTCTTGATGATTCTTGGTGCTAAGTTAGATCATCTTTTGGTTTATTATATGATTGAAGTTTCTCATATTTTGAAGTAAGCTATTAGCACAAAGATTGGAATTACGATCATGACGTTCTGGTTTCCTTAATTCATCTGATGTTTTGATTCGGATTTGAAAATTGAAGTTTGAACTTGAGAATGATTAGAGTTTGGATTTGTGGCTAATTATTTGATACATTAAGTTATAGGCTTGTTCAAAAGCTTATATGTTTATGATGACACAATTTAATACAAGCAAAGTTTGGAACATCCCTTCATGCTTAATTTCTTGTTTTAACCAGAATTAATTCAAATAATGGTTCAAGGTACATTCAAGTATTGTGCAAGGGAAAAGCTAAGTTCATTTGAGACTTCGTAAAGTTAGAAGATTTGAAGCGAATAATTTGTTTGGGATTCAAAGTTTGGTAACTCAAGAGTGAATAATGCCAAAATTCATTGAGTTGAATTTCTTAGAATTCATAATTTATGGTGTTTATCATTTATTCCATTTCAAATACTTCATTTTGGATTTCTTTCAAGTTCTATGCCAAAATTTGAGTTCTATGTCAAACTTTGTACACTACAACTTTGTACGCCTAAGTTCTATGTCAAAATTTCAAGATACAAGGAGAATATGAGTTGTAATATCTAAAGATTATAATTAATACAAGTTCATTCAAACTTCAAGTCATATTTTCATTTACAAAGAAGTTCAAGAGGTACAATGTTACAAGTTCTATCAAGTTTGTTGGCAAAAGAAATGTGCTAATACAAAGTTTGGATTTGAATATATTGTTTCAAGTTACATCAATGTTACATCAATTCCTACAAGTTACACAAAAATTGTGACATTTGCAAGTATTGATTCAAATCCTATTAGGATTCCAAATAATAATTCAAGTCGTTACAAGTGATGATAGAATTTTACAAATTCAACATTCATCAAATTACAAAATCAAGAAGAGTGCTTGGAATGTTAGATTGCAAATTGGAAGAGGTTTTGCCCATTGATATTTTCAAGTCATGACAAGTTGAAGTGTTACAAAAATGCACAAGATCCAGGATCTTTTCTTTTAATTTCAATCACAAAGTTATTCGGAATTTCAAATCTTGAATTATTTTAATACAAGAACAAAGATTAAGAATTGCAATTCTCTCATTAGATTTCATTCAAGATTTAACTTGTTTCTACAAAAAACCATGACAAGAAACAATTGAATTACAAGTTCTAATTTGAAAGGATCTCGTACATTCAACATACACTTTCAAGTTTGTTACTCAAATTCCTAGCCCTAAGATTACAAAAAAAAAACATGTTCCTAAGCCTAAACTCATGAATTCTAAAAAGGAATTTTCCCATCGCTTTTCTCTATGAATCTCTCTCCAAGCTTCAAGTTGTCGTATTCTCCAAGCTCCTCCAAGCCTTGCTAAAGTTGCTACCCTGTTCATCTTCTCAGGCGCCTCATCACCAAAGGAATTCATGCCATGAAACACAAAGAAAAATGCTTAGCAAGTGATCAAGGAATCAAAACATAATCATAAGCAAGAATTTTCAAGAGAACCATTCTTTCTCAATCTCATCATTAGGGTTCGTGTTTGGAATAAGGTTTTAAGGGTTTTCAGTCATTGTTCAAGCAACATAACAAGCCTCATAAAGTCAGAATTCAATCATTGGCCAAAGGCTCCTATTACAAATCACAAAGTAAAAAAAAACCTTGGTTCACAATAGGGAGGTGTAACTCAAAATCATCATAGTTACAATAACAAAAAGTAAGCCAACAACAAGTACAAAACTCAAAGTTTTAGCCCAATAATCAGATTCACATATCAGTACAGCAGAGCGGACAAAGTCAGAGTTGCCCAAAGCCCAAAACAACATTGTTTTTCAGAGTCCAACAAGCAAATTCGTAAGGCCATATTTTTCAGAAAATCACTAAGTCCATAAGCAATCAGAAACCCTAATGGAACATCAATATAAAAACCATCAATACTGTTCACAAAAAAAACCCTAACACTGAAAAATGGCAGCCATGATAGTTCATGAAAACTCAGAAAACGGCCAAATAAAAAACAAAAACCAGAGCCATAGTTCATAAGCCATCAAAACAGACACACCAAACAGTCATGGCAGCAACACCAAAATAAAAACAATAGCAAGTTATCAAAATCTATTGAGCTAACAATCAAGCCAAATGAAACCCTAGATCTAGCAGATCGTCATCATCTTCCAAACATCAAAAACCTTCAGAGATCAAGAAAGACAAGAGTCAGAGGGATAATACCGAGTTTACGAAGGTTGAGAGTCAGTTGCGAACACGATTAGCTGCCGTCCTTCTCCTTCCCTCTTTGTTTTTTCTGTTTTCCATGTATTTCTTATCATCGTGAACATAGCCACCGCCGTCGATCCCAAGTTAGACTCAGGGTTTCATAAACACCTTTAAGATCTATTCAAATCCGTCAAGCACCTGTAAAAAAGAGACTCCGATTAGTGATCAGAGGAAGAAGACACGCATGAATGTGTTAAAAAATGAGGTTTGGGACCGGGCCGCCACCGTCACCGCCGTGAGGCGATTTCTGGCGTGACCGATTTCTCTTTTCTGGCGAGGAAAGGTTAGAGAGAGGTGAGAGCTCAAACGAATAGAGAGAGAGAGAGTAACTTCAAATTATAACACGTTTAGTTTAGGTTTTTTTAATTCCTAATTAGTTCTTAATCCTTAATCTGGTGGTGACACATGTCACCATCTCTTAAGTTATATTATTTTGTGATTTTGTGATACAATGACATACACCTCCTATGATCCAACGTGTAACGCCCTGTTTTAATTAATGTTATATTATATTAATATTTTCGAGTTACCGATCGATATTTATTTTGCGAGGAGAATAAATATATTAATCGATATATCTGATAACATATTTGACGATGTTCCGTTCGGTAAAATATTATTCGGACCGATATTTAATTCCCCGGAATTATTTGAATGAATTGAATTAATGATATAACTAGATGTTATTAGTGTTTTAAGAATAGATAGGGGTGTGAGGAGTAATTTTGTAGAAATGGGGTTTACACCCTTGGCTAGTAAGAGTACACCCTTATAAAACCAATTTTCCTCATTTTTTTTTCCATTCATAAAACACTTCTCTTTGTTTTCTTTCCATTTTGCAAAACCAAAACCAAACATAGAAACTTGTTGCTAATAAGGAAACAACATATAAAATCACATTTCCTCACTTCCTTTCCATTCTACAACAAAAGCCAAATGGAAGCTTAGAAGCTTGGAGAGAAAAGAAAGGGTTTTGGGAGAGGAAGAGCAAGAGAAGAAGAAGAGGAAGAACATGAGCAATCTTGAGGTTGGAGTTGTTGAATCTTCATGGATCAACCAAGCTAGAGGTAAGGGGTTTGATTTTCCACTTCCTATAGTTAGGGTTTTGATACATATATTGTGGACTTGTGATGAAAATTGATGTTGTGGTTTGAGTTGTGTGTTTGATTGAAATAAATTAGAAGAGTTGGAATTGGAGTATGGATTGTGGGTTATTAGGGGTTAGCTTGTAGAAACTAGGAGTATTGAAGATGATTAGAATTAATGGGAATGGTAAAAAATAGAGTTTTCACGCAGGCCAATCAACACGGGCCGTGTTGATTAACACGGGTGCCCGTGTTGACCTCTTGTATAGGGAAGATTGGCTGCCAGGTCCATCAACACGGGCCGTGTTGATTCACACGGGCGCCCGTGTTGATTCACTGAGTTTGGTTTTTTTTTTTACGTTTCTAGTGGCTTTTCAACACGGGCCGTTTTGATGCACACGGGGGACCGTGTTGATGCATCTGTAGCCTCCAAAATTCTGATTTTTTGCACTTCTTTTGGAATCCGATTGTATTCCGATTTTCCGATTTCGACAAATTCGACGACAGAGCAAGTTGCTCCGAATTCAACGAAAATTGACGTGCTAGCTAAGTTCGACGTGTAGAACGTAGTGGCGAGGTTAGTTTTTAGAAATTACGAGTTTTTATGAGATGACCCGAAATAGGCCAATTTACGGTTAAATTGAATCGGATTGAGGTTTAGTCAATTTAAGACACGTATGGACAATTCGATTTCGAGGTTGATGATTTTGATTGACGCCGGTTATTAGAAATGGCTTTCGCGACGACTATAGGTGTTTGACTATTTTCCGTTTTTGGAATTTAGTGAATGAATTGGTAATAATGTAGTGTGATTAAACATAATGTTTTCGACGACGTATTAATTAATAAATACTTGATGATTTGCGATGCAATAATATATGTCTTTGTACATGATGATGTGATGATTATATTGATGTTGTTAATAAATGCTTCCGATTTGTGAATGCATGATTTTTGATGATGATGAATTATTGGTGATGTTTTGCATAATGCAAATATGATGCGATGATATATTTATCTTGTTTTGGATAAATTATGGCGATGTGGGCTTTATGCCAATTTTGATGAGCGATGATGATGTTTTTGTGTTATGTTGTTTTATTGTCGAGTCACATACATTGCATTGGCGACGATGGGCTTTTATGCCAAGCGACAAGGCTTTTATGCCGAGCGACGAGGCTTTTATGCCAAGCGACGAGGCTTTTATGCCAAGTGTTCCTAATTATGGACAAAGCGACGGGTACCACATGCATAACATAGTCGTGTCTCATGGAGTCGGTTATGTTTATGTTTGAGTTGTTTGGCGTTGGGTGGTTAATTGATGGATGGTGTTGAATTACGATGATTTATGATGTTTGGTTTGGTGACGACCTTTATGATGAACATGAGATGAATATAACTTGATAGTTTCATGATGTTCGCGTTAAAAGGTGTCGTGCTAGAGAATTGAATCAGAATTCAGATTCTCTGGCTCGAAACGATTTACTCTTTTGATTTGTTTATAAAGATGTCGCGAGCATCAAGCTTTATTATTTTCAACACAAGAAAAGATGATTTAATGATTATGAAAAAGGGGAAAGCTGTTAATACCCTCAATTGATTTTGATATGCGTAACGACTAGCGCAAACTAGACGTAACGCATTGGGGAGTATTCTGGGTAAGGGGGTTTGTTATATAAAGGGAATAGATGGAGCACCCTAAATATATAGTTATCTATAGCTTTATATATGAATATGTTTGATATGTTTGTGTGTTTTAATTGCTATTTCTATGATTGGGAAAGTTTCTCCTTTGGATTTTAAGAAGGATAGATTAGGTGGGATCCTAGTGTTTGTTATTATTGTGCTCGCAAAGATCTTTGGATCTTCTGCATACATATCCCCCAGTGGGAATCAGAGCATTTGTAGCTCGGATCTACAGGGATCTATGGTTTTTTTGGTGTGAGAGAAAAAATTTGCTCGGCAAGGATGAGACCTTGTGCCTACGTATTCTCAAAAGGATGTTGAGAAACTCAGAGCAATCGTAGTTCCCACTTGTGCTAGTGGAAAGCAACAGGATGTTAGTAAGAGACACAAACAAATGTCATCTTAATGAAAAATGTATCTAATCTATTTCATCACATACATTTTGAAAAGTTTGATTTAAAATCTTTCATCGTAAGTTATAGGTGTTTTGCTTGAGTGTACAAGCGTTACCACTTACATGTTTAAGAAAGATGTTTGAAAAAGATGATTGAATCTTTTAATTGTAAGCAGGGGTGTTTTGCTTGAGTGTACAAGCGTTACCACTTACAATTAAGAGATGTTTTTGTTTGAAAAGAGTTTGAAAAGTTTTTGATTGTATGTGATGTGATAGATGTGATGCTTCTTCCATAGAGATGATAAACGTCTAAATCTCGAGGAGAAATGGATTGGATTAAAGGGATGCTTTTAAGAAGCCCATGGGTCCTTGTATTGTTAGCCCAAGAGGAGGCATTCAGAGGGTCATCGAGGGTCCTTGTATGAAGCTCAAGAGGAAGCTATAGGGTATGGCTGGCTTTGTCTTTAACAGGGATTAAGGAAGTTTAATAAAGAAGATGTTTTGATGTTTATGAATCAATTTATGTTTCCGACGATGCTATGTATCCGAGATTTATACTTTAAAGCAAATTGTTTAAAGTGAGTTGTTTTTGAAGGTGTGTGTTGAAAAGTATATTTCCGGCAAATATTTTTATATCGTATCCACAGAGATTGGGTGATATTACCGCCGTTCTATAGTTAAAATTGCTTTAAGTTTACAAATTGAAAATGGTTTGTTTATGTTTGGAATTGTATCATGCACTTGTGACATAACTTGAAAATACTAAAAATATGGTTTTTATCAATTAAAAGGAATTTGTCAAGACTTGGTTTCACTATTCCATTTCCATATATTTTCTTATAATTAGTATGTGAACTCAATTTGTTTGAACATAATCTAATATCCTCTCAATAACATTTATTTCTAAATGATATTGTGATATTCATTAAATTAATCCTTTAGATAATTTCTTCATCTAAAATCTTAATCCAACAATCATTAGTATTTGATATAAAAGAAAAGCAAGAAATAAATCTATTTCTACAATCCACTTCTTACTTGAGAAAATGCTTGAAGAACATAAATTAAATTATCTTTTTCAACAATAACTTAATTTGACATATTCAATAAACCACACAAGAATTTCTCTACATTCAACCTCAAATTGTTCACATACAAAGAATTACAAGAGATACATAATGGATTCGGAATAGCTACTACCTTAGTCTTGACAAAATTTGGGAAGTTAGCTCTTCATCACCATTGTTGACATTCAAGAAGCTTTTGTGTTCCTCTCCAAAAGTTTCTATCTCTCTTTCAAAATCTGATTGTGAATAATACAAACAACCTAGCAAAACTATGTTTTTCTCTTTCCTTTTCTCTCTCCTTGTTTTGCTTTTTCCTAAGTCATCATTGCAATTGATATGACTCTTTTCATGCAACCACCCAACTCTCTTGGCCCAAAAAGTGGCTAAAAGTAAATCTTCACGCCACCCCAAGACGGCTGACCCAAAGATACTTCTAATCATTTCAAAAGCAATTGCGACCACGCATTCGCGGCGCCAACCAAGGACGCGCGCGAACTAACAAATGAGGTTCATGGCGCCACGAAGGCGCAGCAGATGCTTCATGCTCCTTTGACTTTTCCTTGCCTCCTTTTGTCTTATCTTGATCTTTCTTTGACTTGGTTGCTTCTTCCAACTCCAATTGAATCCAAGTAATTCTTTTTCTCTAAAAATGCTACAAAACTAACAATTAAGGTGAAATATCTATTCTACTAAAAAACAATTATAATTGCATATTTGTGAATTGTGTGAATAAAAGGATAAAAAATTAAATAAAATTTGGTTAAAAGGACCATTAAAAATGTATGAAAATTAGTGCAATTTGGTCCTTAACAACTCTCCCCAACTTACCAGTTTGTTTGTCCCTAAACAAAATATTTTCACCAAGTTATCCAAAGTAATATGAAACAAGAGAAGGAATGAGAATTAATTAAAGACACTTGGTTGGTTCAAAAGTATACGGCTTCCATGATTCACTTACCTCAATACTAGAACAAAACGTGAACAACATAATGGTTAGGTGCAAAGTACATACCAAGGAATTCAAAGCGATACATGTCAAAATTGAATCAAACCTACACACAATTTATAATAATTAAACACGAGGTGTTCTTTCACTCATCCGAACAATTAAATCAACAACAATTTGAATCATGCGGCCATCAAAACAAATACCAAGTCATGTGAAAAATGAGAATCAAGAGGTCTTTCATGGGTTGTAATGCGGTTTGGGTTACAAAGAAAGGTTAATATCAAGGGGAATCAAACAAAATACTTATCCTAAGGGAGCACTTTTATCAATTCAACTCAATAGCACTTCTTCTTTGATCCAATTTTTTTCTTCTATTTTTCCATAACATACAACCGGGAGCTCTTTGATATTTTTCATTCTATTTACTCCATGGTTTCCAACAGTATCCACTTGTTCTTAATAAGGATCACTTATTTTCTTTTCTTTTTGATCAACTTTTGTTCTCTCCCCAACTTTAGTTTTCAACACAATTATTAATACAAATAATGCTCCCCTTAGGAAAAACAAATTTGCAACCAAATTGGTTGAGGGTCAAAATGAAACCAAAAACAAATTTCTAAGATTCATTCATTCACACGATTTTTGCAATTTTCAATTGAATGAATCCTAAAGCAAGCTCAAAGGGGTTAACTAGGGATCACTCCTCACAAGGTTAGTTGATTCAAACTTTTTGGCCAAGTGGTTTTTCTCAATAACAAACATTGCCTCTATCATTTTCACAATTTTCACAAAAATGGACTAATGCATGATTTGGCATGATAAGAATGAGTTGAAATAAGATTCGGTATCCCGCATTTAGTGTACAATGGAAAGTTACCTCACAATTGGTTAAGTTCTACTTTGATTCAACATGGACATGTATCTCAAGAAATTCATGATATGTAATTTTCACAAACCATCACCTATTCATGTTAATTCTAGAAATCGGTAAAAGTGTACCTTGAAATGCTGAGTACCAATCTTATCATCACCATCCAAAGTGTCTTGCGTTCCTCTTGAAATCATTACTTTGTTACTTCAAGCTTAGCTTAATGAACAAACAATTAAACAAACTTTTGAAAAAGTGGGTGTCCCAAATTCCATAAATTCAACTAATAAACTTTTAAAACACACAATTAAACAACTATGCAATTAACGAAAAGTTTAAACGGTGAACTAGAGCCACCAAAAGTACATCATAAAAACTAAACGGTGAACTAGAGCCACCAAAAGTACAATTAACAACAAAATAAAAAACGAAAACTAAAATAAATCTACTTCTACCACTAGTCTTTTAACTTTCCTCATCATCACCACCACCGGACCAATGGCTTCCTCCATCTCTTCATCCACTTGTGCACCAGTCATCCCACTGCCAAGACCCCCATAAAACTTGGCCCCTCGGGCCAATTAGCATAAGACACATACTCAGCCTGAGTGGGGAAAGTGCGATCCTCGGGTGCCAAAAACGTATTTTGAAATTGTTGTTGCATGGCATCAAAAAGGAAAGCTTGAGATCTCCTCGAAGCCTCAAAGTTTTCACAACAGTAGCTAGCAAAAGCCATTTGATCAAAAGCGGGGGCACGACGAGGTTTAGGTCGGGAAGATGAAGTACCTGCTCCTTGAGCTTTATCCAACGGTGCCTAACAAAACCTATTCACAAAATAATCATTAATAGTGCTTGTTATGGTGTAATGGACTTCATTAGGGAGGAGCACATTTGCTTTCTTGCAAAGTCCCATAATTAGGCCCGGGTAAATGAGAACTCCGGCCTTTCCACCATGCTTCGTCCCACTTGTGGCGACTTTCCGCATTATGGAAGCTACATCCACAGATTTTCCAGACAAAATATAAGAGAGCAGGCAGCCCACATCCAGTGGAATAGTGGTGGTATGGCTACGCGGTCGGATGTTATTCAAAAGGAGAACCAAGACGACTCGAGCTTCCAAGGTGAGGTCCTCTCGCTTCCAATGCTTGGGCAGCCCTTGATCATTAAGGAGATAGCTCCTTCCTTGAAGGCACAACTGCTCATTAACCTCATTAAAATCCCACTCTTGAGTCGCCATTTTTTTGCGATATTGGCATCGCTCTCCTTCTCGCAAGGTGAGAGGGTTCCCCAGAAAGTTGTTCACCGCATCTCTATTAAAGATGATGACCTTGCCTCTCACTTGCGTTTTGTAGTGATACGCTCTACCTTCCTCCACTTGAATGGCATTGGCGTAAAACTCACGCACAATGTCATAGTTAATCTCCCTCTCCGGTTCGCACAACTTATGCCACTTCCTATCCTCGATAAGCTGCACGATCTTGCTGTATTTCCCATTAGGAGCGAAGTTCACAAGTCGCTCGGCTTGGATTGTTCTTCGCACAAGGGCCTCATATCTCTCTTCGCATTCATCGTTTGAGAACCGGCGCACGCCTCTTAAAGGTCCGGAACTGGTGGATTTCTGGCGCTTAGACATCTGCAAAAATCATACAAAACCAAAACAACACACAAAACATCAGTATCACAGAGCAATAAGCTTGCTGGAATTACTGGGTTCGCGGCGCGAACAGACCTACGCGGCGCGACCTGGGCGAAACCCAGAAAAACCAGCAAGTTCCAAACAGCCAACACAATCTCTCAAATCTCACTTTAACAACCAATATTGACAGAAGATTCTCCTATTGCTATTCCTCAATTATTCTAACAATCTCTATCCCTAATTACCTAACACATGCACTTGAAATCCCTAAACCTAACAATCCTAATTTTTTAATTTGAAAATCAAATAGGGACAAGAGATTCGAAATTACATACCTTGATGGAGATTAGGATTAGGTTAGGAAACTAGAGATGCAAAGATTTGTGCTTTGTTTGAACCAATAAAAGAGGGCAACTGATTTTGTGTGTGGAAAAAAAAAGAAAGTGGTTTTAAAATGAAAAATCTAACTAAGATAAGCAAAAATAAGGAAAATAGGGAAACTGAACCCGCACTGGACGCGGCACGCAAGGGCTACGCGGCGCGTACTGAATGAAAATTGATTCTGGAAAGTTGCTGTCCAGCCAGTTCGCGGCGCAAACACCTCACGCGGCGCATACTGAATGAGAAAACTGAAAACAAAAGTTTCTGCCTGCTACTTTGCGACGCCAACTTAGTTACGCGCCGCGCAGCTTGTTTTCTGCAAAGGACGCGGCACGAACATCTCACGCGGCGCCAACTGAGACAGATTTTTGAAAAATTTACATGCTGCAGATTTTCAGTTTTCCACCAAAGTATCCAGAAGGGGTATTGCTCCTAGAAAGCTAAAAATTACTCTAAAAATGAAAGAATTACTTACTACGTTGGGTTGCCTCCCAACAAGCGCTTTGTTTAACGTCGTTCGAGCTCGACGGTTCATTGGTGCTTCACGGCTCAACGAGCGAAATGACGCACACTTGCCGGTTGAAATCGCCACCTTGGTAACTTTTCAGTCGCTGCCCATTTACCGTCCAACTTGCTTTTGTTTTAGGATCCTCCACCACAATAGCTCCATAACTTTTTACTTCTTTAATCACAAACGGTCCCGACCATTTTGACTTCAATTTACCCGGAAAAAGCTTAAGTCTTGAGTTGAATAAAAGTACCATTTGCCCCACTTGGAATTCCTTCAACTTGATCTTACCATCATGATATGCTTTTATTTTTTCTTTGTAGAGTTTGTTTGAATGATAAGCATTGTTCCTTAACTCTTCAACTTCATGAAGTTGATCTTTGCGCTTTTCTCCGGCTAGATTATGGTCCGAAATTTAGGAATTTGAGAGCCCAAAGTGCTCTATGTTCCAATTCCACCGGGAGGTGACAAGTATTACCGTAGACCATTTGAAATGGAGTCAATCCGATAGGAGCTTTGTATGCAGTCCTGTATGCCCACAATGCTTCATCCAACTTTGTGGACCACTCTTTTCTTGAACTTGAAACTGTTTTCTCAAGAATCCTTTTGATCTCTCTGTTAGATACCTCGGTTTGGCCATTTGCTTGGGGATGGTAAGGGGTGGTGAATTTATGCTTGACACCATAATGTTCCAAAACTTTTTCTAACGATGCATTGCAAAAATGCGAGCCACCATCACTTACCAACACCCTTGGCATACCAAAACGTGAAAAGATGTTTTTCTTTAAAAATTTTATCACCGTTTTGGAATCAGCCTTGGGTGAAGCAATCGCTTCCACCCATTTTGATACATATTCAACCGCAACCAGAATATATTCATTGGAAAAAGATGGGGGAAACGGGCCAACGAAATCAATGCCCCAACAATCAAAGACCTCAACTTCTAACATATTGGTTAGGGGCATTTCATCTCGTTTACCTATTCCACCACTTCTTTGACATTGGTCACAACTTTTTGAATGCTCATGAGCATCTTTGAAGAGCGACGGCCAATAAAACCCCGATTGTAGGACTTTAGTGGCTGTCCGCAAACCGCTATAGTGTCCTCCGTAGGGAGAGAGTTGTGACAATGTCAAAGAATGTCTTTGGACTCTTCGGTTGTTACACACCGCCTCAATATGTTGTCCACACCTACTTTAAATAAGTATGGATCATCCCAAACATATTGCTTGACATCCGACAAGAATTTCTTCTTTTGGTTACTAGTGAGGTCTTCCGGTATTAACCCGGTTGCTTTAAAATTAGCAAAATCAGCAAACTAAGGCCTCACTTGTATCGCATAAAGTTTCTCATCCAGGAATTCTTCCCTCACTTCCGTTTCTTTCTTTGTAACTTCTACATTGACCAATCGGGACAAGTGATCCGCTACCAAATTTTCGGAACCTTTTTTATCCCGGATTTCCAAATCAAATTCTTGTAACAATAGAATCCAACGGATTAATCTTGGTTTGGAATCCGGTTTGGTTAACAAATACTTGATAGCCGAATGGTCAGTGTAAATTACAACTCTTGAAGCGATCAAATAAGCTCTAAATTTTTCCAATGCATACACTATAGCTAGTAATTCCTTTTCGGTAGTTGCATAATTAATTTGTGCCTCATTTAAGACCTTACTAGCATAATGTATAGCATGAAAAACCTTTGCTTTTCTTTGACCCAAAACAGCACCAACCGCATAATCGCTTGCATCACACATAAGTTCAAAGTCTAGTTTCCAATTAGGTGCCACGATTACGGGTGTGGTGATCAACTTTTCTTTTAACTCATGAAAAGCTTTTAGACACGACTCATCAAAATTAAATTGCGTACCTTTGTTGAGTAAGTTACTCAAAGGTTTAGCTATCTTTGAAAAATCCTTGATGAACCTTCTATAAAATCCCGCGTGGCCAAGAAAGCTTCTCACTCCTTTGATGTTGATTGGTGGGGGCAGCTTTTCGATCACTTCAACTTTAGCTTTATCCACTTCAAGCCCCTTTGAGGAAATTTTATGACCAAGGACTACACCTTCGGTAACCATGAAATTACACTTCTCCCAATTGAGCACAAGATTTGTCTCAACACATCTCTCCAACACCACATCCAGATTTTTCAAACATAGATCAAAGGATGCACCATACACGAAAAAATCATCCATAAACACTTCGATGCATTCTTCAATCAAGTCGGCGAAAATCGCTTGCATACACCGTTGAAATGTTGCTGGAGCGTTACATAACCCGAATGGCATCCTCCGATAAGCAAAAACACCAAAAGGACAAGTAAAGGCTGTTTTTTCATGATTCGCCGGATTCACCGAAATTTGATTGTATCCCGAATAGCCATCCAAGAAACAATAGAAATTTTACCGCTAATCTTTCCAACATTTGATCCATGAAAGGTAGCGGGAAATGATCTTTTCTTGTTTCTTGATTCAACCTCCGATAGTCGATACACATCCTCCACCCGGTCACCGTTCTTGTTGGAATTAATTCATTCTTATCATTACGGATGACCGTCATACCACCTTTTTTCGGAACCACTTGTGCCGGACTCACCCATTCACTATCGGAAATAGGATAAATCATCCCGGCCTCTAGCAACTTCACTACTTCTTTTCGCATGACTTCCTTCATTGATGGATTCAAACGTCTTTGGGGCTGTGCAACGGGTTTGAAATCATCTTCCATCATTATCTTGTGCATGCAGTAGGCTGGACTAATTCCCTTTAAATCGGACAGCACCCAACCTAATGCTCCTTCATTTTTCTTTAGGACTTGAATTAACTTGTGTTCCTCCTTTGGTGATAAAGTGTTGCTAATGATTACCGGTTTTGTGGCATTATCACCAAGAAAAACATACTTTAAATGCGTGGGCAGCATCTTTAATTCTAACTTCACCTCTTCAACTTCCTTGTTCTCATTCAAGTCTTCCATTTTCTCCTCCTTATGATCGATTTCTTTATAAGCTTCCAATTCACCCAAGATTTCCTCAATCTCTTTGTCTTCATTTTCGGATGAAATGGTATGAACTCCAATGAGAGATCTTTCTAATGGACTAGAAATATGCACTTGATTTACAACTCCCATCACTTCTTCTTCGATAACATCGATGTGGAAAATGTCATGCTTGTCTTTGGGATGCTTCATGGCTTCAAAAGATTAAAGTCACCTCTTCATCTTGCACGTGCTTTCATAAGCCCATCATCAATGTCAATCATCATACGGGCTGTTTTCATGAAAGGTCGACCAAGAATCAATGGAACATCTCTATCTTCTTCCATATCAACTACCACGAAATCAACCGGAAACAAGAATTTGTCTACTTTCACTAACATGTCTTGAGCAACCCCATATGGTGAAGTGGTAGATTTATCGGCTAGTTGCAAAGTCATCCTAGTAGCTTTCATCTCGATGTTCCCCAATCTCTTAATAATGGATAAAGGAATCAAATTTATGTTAGACCCCAAATCAATTAGACCATTTCCGATGTAGGTATCCCCAATAGTTACCGGTAGGATATGTAACACCCCATTTCTACCCAATGTTATTTATACAATCAGAGTGCGGAAATTTTAAACTAAAAACATGGGATGCCACATTTCAACATTAACACACAACAAATAAGATACATAACACTTTTTAATTCGGAGGATCTCATAACAACTTGCAATAACTTTCAAACAAAATACTTTTTATTACTACGCAGTGGAATTCATAGTTATACAACTGAATATATCATACTAATAGCAACTTTAAACTTCCTGTTCGACGTTTCAACATACTTAACAACTTTTTATTTCACAACATCACTTAGGATTTCAACAAATTATACTAATAACAACTAGAGTTAACAATATAAACAACATAGACCAACGTCCCCCCGAGTGTTACGTATCAGAGCAAAGACACCGACTTGAACCGACATCAACTAATTCTTCAATTCCTGAATACCTGCACGTTACCAATATAAAGGTAACGGCCAACAAAATAGAAAGGGTGAGATATCGAATAATATAAGCGAAAGTACGATGATTCATATGCTTAAGTAAAGAAACACACAATAATTACTACTTTAATCGATAACACATAATATCTACCAAACAACATTCTAGTCAACAACATATAATATCCACCAAACAACATAGAATCAACAACATATAATATCCACCAAACAACATAGAATCAACAACGTATAATATCCACCAACAACATAGAATCAACAACAACTTAAATGCGACTCAATGCGACTCGACAAATGCAAATGCATGTGGATCC
Organism: Vicia sativa; assembly: GCA_021764765.1. Taxonomy (NCBI): domain Eukaryota; kingdom Viridiplantae; phylum Streptophyta; class Magnoliopsida; order Fabales; family Fabaceae; genus Vicia; species Vicia sativa. The sequence continues at coordinate 81,019,591 of CM038797.1, forward strand.
ATTTGGAGCAAAACTCCCAACGTAAAAATATGCCAGGTTATCGAGGCATTCAACAAGGCATAAGCCTTCAACTTACAACGTGGTGCCAATCCAGGCCAACTTACAACGTGGTGCCAATCCAGGCCAACTTAATAATGCACATGCTATGTATGATACACCGACCACAGCATCAACAACAACTTAAAACAGCAACTTAATCATGCATTAACTGCATCAACTTAATCAACACGATCAACTTCAACCTCAACAACTATCAACAACGTCAACAACAATGCAACTTATAATTAACATAATCAACTTCAACTTCAACAATAATTAACAACTTCAACAACAATTAGTAATATCAACCACAATATAATTTATAATCAACACGATCAAATTCAACCTCAATAATAATTAACAATTTTAACAATAATTAGCAATATTAACAACAATACAATTTATAATTAACACGATCAATTAAAATTCAACAACAATTAACGACTTCAACAATAATTAACAACTTCAACGAGATGCAACGATAAATTTATTCAACAACTTTATCTTCAACTTTTGCCACATAATTATACGGTTCTTAGACCATCCAATTCGGACATAAACGACATCATTCCGACAGTGTCGGCAATTCAGCAACTAACACGAGTTAAGACGAAATAACACTGTTTTAATTAACTACCCGTATACCCGAACTATCCCATAAAATTTCGTCCAATTCCGACAAACTAAATTCTCCGCTTAATTCGACTGACAGTATAGTTTTCTGCACTATTTTCAGTTTTCTGCAACTTTACTACTTAGTATTAATTATCCTATTAATTAATTCTTATAGGTTATTAATAATCTTGCATTATTATGAATCATGTTATTAATTATCTTACACTGCTAATTACCACTCTTACGGATATAATTCTTTCCTCTGCTGCTAGAATATTTCCTGCATATTTCTGCTACTACTTAAATTGTTTTCTGTATTATATGAAGCACTCAACAAATCCCTTTATTTTTATAATACTTATTTACAATCTATTATTCTTAGTACTATTTTCCTATTACAACTTACGTACTAAGATTACATTACTAACTCTTCTGCCATTAATTTTATAAAGGTATACTAGCATGATTAATCTCCTATGCCATGTTTCTACCTCACATGTTCATTCCATTCCCAATGCCACTAGCCAACAATCACCAACACTCAACGACAACACAAGCAGCGAATCAAGGCTTTTGGGACGCCCTCCTTGACCATGAGGCGGACGCCTCTTTCCCCTTAGAAATTGGAGACGGTCGTCTCCTTTTCCTTCTCTCTCAGTGAGGCGGACGCCTCCTTACTTACCTCACCAGGAAGGGACGACCGCCTTCCCTTCTATGTTCCTCCAATTAAATTCACCCAAACGCGCAGAATAGCTACATGCATACTAGGTAATTAAATCGATCCAGTTTTCTTCTTAATACAATTACACACAACAAATAATTTTAATAGAATATTCCAGCAATAATATTTTATCGACGAAACCGGATTAACAGTATAATTAAGCAGTCCTAAACCCCACATACGAACCATCCTACAATCGATTATAAAACCGAATCCCACCCCTTACGTGGATTGGCGGCTTCGGAAATTCGATCGGAATAGCGGAACTCTCGGACCAGCGATCCTCACTAGCATCTTGTTTCCAACTATCTTCCTTTCTCTCTTGGTTTTTCTCCGGCTAGGGTTTTCTTTTTGGTTTGCAAGCAACAACATAAAATCCTTATTTTCCTAGGTTACTCAATATATTTAGTAGCTTCTAATAAAATTGGTTTATTAAATAATTCTCCCAAAATACTATTTTCTCTTATAATTAATATACCACATTTAATTTATTAATCCCAAATAATAGAATAATTCTAGTATTATTTTTATTCTAACTATTAGCCTTATATTTCTCCTTTTATATCTCTTATTTATTTAAACCTAATTCCTTCTCTTATAATTAAATCCAACCAATAATATTATTATAATAATAATAAAATAGTAATAATAATAATATTTCGATTATTTCTACTTAACTTAATTTCACACCTTTTTTCTATACTTCTAACACCAAATAAATAACTCTATTAATTCCACACTTATTTCTAATATTATTTTCAATAATATTCTACCACAAAATTAACTCATCACTAATTATTCTAGTTAATTAATCTCTACTCATAATAATAATTCTCGACTAAAGGATTATTTCACTTAAATAAACTAGTCCAATAAATAAATACTATTATTCTTAATATTAATCCTCCAATTACACCAACCAAATGATCCGGCTTAAACTTAATAATCCAAATATGTCTTTTAAATAATGCCAATAAATCCAATTACTCCAATCAATTCTCAAACTTCGTCTAATTCCAATAATTAAATCTTTTAATAATTTAATTAACTAATTAATTAAATTCCGGGCGTTACAACTCTCCCCCACTTAGAATATTTTCGTCCTCGAAAATCTATCTGACACAACCATCCTTAACACTACATTCAATCCAATCTTTCGATCCAACAACAACCCATCCATGGCTTAAATCCAAAACTTATACCTCAATCTTCCAATGCCCTTGCAACATAATCCTTACTAACTCGCCAACCATTTTGGCAATATCTTGAAACAACGTCTTATAATATAGCAACAACCTTCACTTGCTCATACTCAACTTATACAACATTGCATCATTATCCTAGCAACATCTTCAACACCGAAATACTTATACAAAATCCTTGTTCTCATACTCTGAGGTCATTCATTCACAAAACACCAACAACTCTCTTAATTCGCATCAACTCAAAAGCAACTACTTTGAGACAATCACCTTACAACATAGTAACAACTACTACTCACTTACTTTCTTGTACACCATGGTATCCTTACTTTAACAACATTCTTGTCGTAGCATCCACCACTTACTTACCATTAAGATAGCAAAACAATTTTATATCATCCAACATGATCCCGTCTACTATCAACAAGAGATTAAGGGTGATCAGTTCCTCAATTTGTCAATAGATATCCGACAACCATAATAGAGATTAATCCGTCGTTACTAATATTAATAGTATTCTTTTTCCAACTTGCATCCATGATTCAAGGATCCCAACCACTCCAACAAATTCTACAACTTTTAAATCAATCCCAATAATTCCACAACATAGCCTACTTAAACAATCAACTTACTAAATTCTATCTCATAGCAACTATTCTTTTCCAATACATCCCAACTTATCAAACAACCAAATCTTAAATTCTTACCACCTTCGAATTCGAGAAACGGCAAGGCTCCTACAAAACACACTAATCTGATATCTCTCAACTAAACACATTCGAGAAGCAAAGCTTCTCCCCCACTTAGCTTCAACTTAATTCCTGCAAGCAATCAACCAAAAGCAACAAGTACCGACAGTGTTCCACACACTAGTCGCGTACAAAGGAAGTAAACAACATTAGACGACACTGGCCGGACAGACCGACCTGCTCTGATACCACTAATGTAACACCTAATTTCTACCCAATGTTATTTATACAATCAGAGTGCGGAAATTTTAAACTAAAAACATGGGATGCCACAATTCAACATTAACACACAACAAATAAGATACATAACACTTTTTAATTCGGAGGATCTCATAACAACTTGCAATAACTTTCAAACAAAATACTTTTTATTACTACGCAGTGGAATTCATAGTTATACAACTGAATATATCATACTAATAGCAACTTTAAACTTCCTGTTCGACGTTTCAACATACTTAACAACTTTTTATTTCACAACATCACTTAGGATTTCAACAAATTATACTAATAACAACTAGAGTTAACAATATAAACAACATAGACCAACGTCCCCCCGAGTGTTACGTATCAGAGCAAAGACACCGACTTGAACCGACATCAACTAATTCTTCAATTCCTGAATACCTGCACGTTACCAATATAAAGGTAACGGCCAACAAAATAGAAAGGGTGAGATATCGAATAATATAAGCGAAATACGATGATTCATATGCTTAAGTAAAGAAACACACAATAATTACTACTTTAATCGATAACATAATATCTACCAAACAACATTCTAGTCAACAACATATAATATCCACCAAACAACATAGAATCAACAACATATAATATCCACCAAACAACATAGAATCAACAACGTATAATATCCACCAACAACATAGAATCAACAACAACCGTCGACTCAATGCGACTCGACAAATGCAAATGCATGTGGATCCATTTGGAGCAAAACTCTAGCAATAAAAATATGCGGTTATCGAGGCATTCAACAAGGCATAAGCCTTCAACTTACAACGTGGTGCCAATCCGGCCAACTTACAGCGTGGTGCCAATCCAGGCCAACTTAATAATGCACATGCTATGTATGATACACGACCACGGCATCAACAACTTAAAACAACAACTTAATCATGCATTAACTGCATCAACTTAATCAACACGATCAACTTCAACCTCAACAACTATCAACAACGTCAACAACAATGCAACTTATAATTAACATAATCAACTTCAACTTCAACAATAATTAACAACTTCAACAACAATTAGTAATATCAACCACAATATAATTTATAATCAACACGATCAAATTCAACCTCAATAATAATTAACAATTTTAACAATAATTAGCAATATTAACAACAATACAATTTATAATTAACACGATCAATTAAAATTCAACAACAATTAACGACTTCAACAATAATTAACAACTTCAGCGAGATGCAGCGATAAATTTATTCAACAACTTTATCTTCAACTTTTGCCACATAATTATACGGTTCTTAGACCATCCAATTCGGACATAAGCGACATCATTCATGTCGACAATTCAACAACTAACACGAGTTAAGGCGAAATAACACTGTTTTAATTAACTACCCGTATACGAACTATCCCATAAAATTTCGTCCAATTCCGACAAACTAAATTCTCCGCTTAATTATTGTGATAGTTTTACGCACTATTTTCGGTTTTCGCAACTTTACTACTTAGTATTAATTATCCTATTAATTAATTCTTATAGGTTATTAATAATCTTGCATTATTATGAATCATGTTATTAATTATCTTACTGCTAATTACCACTCTTACGGATATAATTCTTTCCTCTGCTGCTAGAATATTTCACATATTTACGCTACTACTTAAATTGTTTTACGTATTATATGAAGCACTCAACAAATCCCTTTATTTTTATAATACTTATTTACAATCTATTATTCTTAGTACTATTTTCCTATTACAACTTACCACTAAGATTACGCTACTAACTCTTACGCCATTAATTTTATAAAGGTATACTAGCATGATTAATCTCCTATGCCATGTTTCTACCTCACATGTTCATTCCATTCCCAATGCCACTAGCCAACAATCACCAACACTCCAGCGACAACAGCGAATCAAGGCTTTTGGGCGCCTCCTTGACCACAGGCGGACGCCTCTTTCCCCTTAGAAATTGGAGACGGTCGTCTCCTTTTCCTTCTCTCTCAGTGAGGCGGACGCCTCCTTACTTACCTCACCAGGAAGGGACGACCGCCTTCCCTTCTATGTTCCTCCAATTAAATTCACCCAAACGCGCAGAATAGCTACATGCATACTAGGTAATTAAATCGATCCAGTTTTCTTCTTAATACAATTACACACAACAAATAATTTTAATAGAATATTCCAGCAATAATATTTTATCGACGAAACCGGATTAACAGTATAATTAAGCAGTCCTAAACCCCACATACGAACCATCCTACAATCGATTATAAAACCCGAATCCACCCACACGTGGATTGGCGGAACTTCGGAAATTCGATCGGAATAAGGAACTCTCGGACAACGATCCTCACTAGCATCTTGTTTCCAACTATCTTCCTTCTCTCGGTTTTCTCCACGGCTAGGGTTTTCTTTTTGGTTTGCAAGCAACAACATAAAAATCCTTATTTTCCTAGGTTACTCAATATATTTAGTAGCTTCTAATAAAAATTGGTTTATTAAATAATTCTCCCCAAAAATACTATTTTTCTCTTATAATTAATATACCACATTTAATTTATTAATCCCAAATAATAGAATAATTCTAGTATTATTTTTATTCTAACTATTAGCCTTATATTTCTCCTTTTATATCTCTTATTTATTTAAACCTAATTCCTTCTCTTATAATTAAATCCAACCAATAATATTATTATAATAATAATAAAATAGTAATAATAATAATATTTCGATTATTTCTACTTAACTTAATTTCACACCTTTTTTCTATACTTCTAACACCAAATAAATAACTCTATTAATTCCACACTTATTTCTAATATTATTTTCAATAATATTCTACCACAAAATTAACTCATCACTAATTATTCTAGTTAATTAATCTCTACTCATAATAATAATTCTCCGACTAAACTGATTATTTCACTTAAATAAACTAGTCCAATAAATAAATACTATTATTCTTAATATTAATCCTCCAATTACACCAACCAAATGATCCGGCTTAAACTTAATAATCCAAATATGTCTTTTAAATAATGCCAATAAATCCAATTACTCCAATCAATTCTCAAACTTCGTCTAATTCCAATAATTAAGTCTTTTAATAATTTAATTAACTAATTAATTAAATTCGGGTTACTCTCCCCACTTAGAATATTTTCGTCCTCGAAAATCTATCTGACACAACCATCCTTAACACTACATTCAATCCAATCTTTCGATCCAACAACAACCCATCCATGGCTTAAATCCAAAACTTATACCTCAATCTTCCAATGCCCTTGCAACATAATCCTTACTAACTCGCCAACCATTTTGGCAATATCTTGAAACAACGTCTTATAATATAGCAACAACCTTCACTTGCTCATACTCAACTTATACAACATTGCATCATTATCCTAGCAACATCTTCAACACCGAAATACTTATACAAAATCCTTGTTCTCATACTCTGAGGTCATTCATTCACAAAACACCAACAACTCTCTTAATTCGCATCAACTCAAAGCAACTACTTTGAGACAATCACCTTACAACATAGTAACAACTACTACTCACTTACTTTCTTGTACACCATGGTATCCTTACTTTAACAACATTCTTGTCGTAGCATCCACCACTTACTTACCATTAAGATAGCAAAACAATTTTATATCATCCAACATGATCCCGTCTACTATCAACAAGAGATTAAGGGTGATCGGTTCCTCAATTTGTCAATAGATATCAAACAACCATAATAGAGATTAATCCGTCGTTACTAATATTAATAGTATTCTTTTCCAACTTGCATCCATGATTCAAGGATCCCAACCACTCAACAAATTCTACAACTTTTAAATCAATCCCAATAATTCCACAACATAGCCTACTTAAACAATCAACTTACTAAATTCTATCTCATAGCAACTATTCTTTTCAATACATCCCAACTTATCAAACAACCAAATCTTAAATTCTTACCACCTTGAATTCGAGCGCAGGCTCCTACAAAACACACTAATCGATATCTCTCACTAAACACATTCGAAAGCAAAGCTTCTCCCCATAACTTCAACTTAATTCCAAGCAATCAACCAAAAACAACAGGGTGTTCCACACACTAGTCGCGTAAAAAAACAACATTAGGCGACATTGGCGGACGGACCGACTGATACCACTAATGTAACACCTAATTTCTACCCAATGTTATTTATACAATCAGTCGGAAATTTTAAACTAAAACATGGGATGCCACATTCAACATTAACACACAACAAATAAGATACATAACACTTTTTAATTCGGAGGATCTCATAACAACTTGCAATAACTTTCAAACAAAATACTTTTTATTACGCGTGGAATTCATAGTTATACAATGAATATATCATACTAATAGCAACTTTAAACTTCCTTGACGTTTCAACATACTTAACAACTTTTTATTTCACAACATCACTTAGGATTTCAACAAATTATACTAATAACAACTAGAGTTAACAATATAAACAACATAGACCAACGTCCCCGAGTGTTACGTGTCGAGCAAAGACACCGACTTGAACCGACATCAACTAATTCTTCAATTCGAATACGTTACCAATATAAAGGTAACGGCCAACAAAATAGAAAGGGTGAGATATCGAATAATATAGCGAAACGATGATTCATATGCTTAAGTAAAGAAACACAATAATTACTACTTTAATCGATAACACATAATATCTACCAAACAACATTCTAGTCAACAACATATAATATCCACCAAACAACATAGAATCAACAACATATAATATCCACCAAACAACATAGAATCAACAGCGTATAATATCCACCAACAACATAGAATCAACAACAACCGACTCAATGCGACTCGACAAATGCAAATGCATGTGGATCCATTTGGAGCAAAACTCTAACGTAAAAATATGCCGGGTTATCGAGGCATTCAACAAGGCATAAGCCTTCAACTTACAACGTGGTGCCAATCCGGGCCAACTTACAGCGTGGTGCCAATCCAGGCCTTAATAATGCACATGTATGATACACCGACCACGGCATCAACAACTTAAAGCAACAATCATGCATTAAGCGCATCAACTTAATCAACACGATCAACTTCAACCTCAACAACTATCAACAACGTCAACAACAATGCAACTTATAATTAACATAATCAACTTCAACTTCAACAATAATTAACAACTTCAACAACAATTAGTAATATCAACCACAATATAATTTATAATCAACACGATCAAATTCAACCTCAATAATAATTAACAATTTTAACAATAATTAGCAATATTAACAACAATACAATTTATAATTAACACGATCAATTAAAATTCAACAACAATTAACGACTTCAACAATAATTAACAACTTCAGCGAGATGCAGCGATAAATTTATTCAACAACTTTATCTTCAACTTTTGCCACATAATTATACGGTTCTTAGACCATCCAATTCGGACATAAACATCATTCCGGCGCAATTCAACAACTAACACGAGTTAAGGCGAAATAACATTTTAATTAACTACCCGTATGCGAACTATCCCATAAAATTTCGTCCAATTCAAAACTAAATTCTCCGCTTAATTATTGATATAGTTTTACGCACTATTTTCGGTTTTACGCAACTTTACTACTTAGTATTAATTATCCTATTAATTAATTCTTATAGGTTATTAATAATCTTGCATTATTATGAATCATGTTATTAATTATCTTACAAATTACCACCACTCTTACGGATATAATTCTTTCTCTGCTGCTAGAATATTTCCTGCATATTTACGCTACTACTTAAATTGTTTTACGTATTATATGAAGCACTCAACAAATCCCTTTATTTTTATAATACTTATTTACAATCTATTATTCTTAGTACTATTTTCCTATTACAACTTACGATACTAAGATTACTACTAACTCTTACGCCATTAATTTTATAAAGGTATACTAGCATGATTAATCTCCTATGCCATGTTTCTACCTCACATGTTCATTCCATTCCCAATGCCACTAGCCAACAATCACCAACACTCAGCGACAACACAAGCGAATCAAGGCTTTTGGGACGCCTCCTTGACCACAGGCGGACGCCTCTTTCCAGAAATTGGAGGCGGTGTCTCCTTTTCCTCTCTCTCGATGAGGCGCCTCCTACTTACCTCACCGGAAGGACGACCGCCTTCCCTTCTATGTTCCTCCAATTAAATTCACCCAAACGCGCAGAATAGCTACATGCATACTAGGTAATTAAATCGATCCAGTTTTCTTCTTAATACAATTACACACAACAAATAATTTTAATAGAATATTCCAGCAATAATATTTTATCGATGAAACCGGATTAACAGTATAATTAAGCAGTCCTAAACCCCACATACGAACCATCCTACAATCGATTATAAAACCCGAATCCACCCACACGTGGATTGGCGACTTCGGAAATCGATCGGAATAGCGGAACTCTCGGACGACAGATCCTCACTAGCATCTTGTTTCCAACTATCTTCCTTTCTCTCTGGTTTTCTCCACGGCTAGGGTTTTCTTTTTGGTTTGCAAGCAACATAAAAATCCTTATTTTCCTAGGTTACTCAATATATTTAGTAGCTTCTAATAAAATTGGTTTATTAAATAATTCTCCCCAAAATACTATTTTCTCTTATAATTAATATACCACATTTAATTTATTAATCCCAAATAATAGAATAATTCTAGTATTATTTTTATTCTAACTATTAGCCTTATATTTCTCCTTTTATATCTCTTATTTATTTAAACCTAATTCCTTCTCTTATAATTAAATCCAACCAATAATATTATTAATAATAATAAAATAGTAATAATAATAATATTTCGATTATTTCTACTTAACTTAATTTCACACCTTTTTTCTATACTTCTAACACCAAATAAATAACTCTATTAATTCCACACTTATTTCTAATATTATTTTCAATAATATTCTACCACAAAATTAACTCATCACTAATTATTCTAGTTAATTAATCTCTACTCATAATAATAATTCTCCGACTAAACTGATTATTTCACTTAAATAAACTAGTCCAATAAATAAATACTATTATTCTTAATATTAATCCTCCAATTACACCAACCAAATGATCCGGCTTAAACTTAATAATCCAAATATGTCTTTTAAATAATGCCAATAAATCCAATTACTCCAATCAATTCTCAAACTTCGTCTAATTCCAATAATTAAATCTTTTAATAATTTAATTAACTAATTAATTAAATTCCGGGCGTTACAACTCTCCCCCACTTAGAATATTTTAGTCCTCGAAAATCTATCGCAACCATCCTTAACACTACATTCAATCCAATCTTTCGATCCAACAACAACCCATCCATGGCTTAAATCAAAACTTATACCTCAATCTTCCAATGCCCTTGCAACATAATCCTTACTAACTCGCCAACCATTTTGGCAATATCTTGAAACAACGTCTTATAATATAGCAACAACCTTCACTTGCTCATACTCAACTTATACAACATTGCATCATTATCCTAGCAACATCTTCAACAAAATACTTATACAAAATCCTTGTTCTCATACTCATTCATTCACAAAACACTCTTAATCGCATCAACTCAAAAGCAACTACTTTGAGACAATCACCTTACAACATAGTAACAACTACTACTCACTTACTTTCTTGTACACCATGGTATCCTTACTTTAACAACATTCTTGTCGTAGCATCCACCACTTACTTACCATTAAGATAGCAAAACAATTTTATATCATCAACATGATCCGTCTACTATCAACAAGAGATTAAGGGTGATCGGTTCCTCAATTTGTCAATAGATATCAACAACCATAATAGAGATTAATCCGTCGTTACTAATATTAATAGTATTCTTTTTCCAACTTGCATCCATGATTCAAGGATCCCAACCACTCCAACAAATTCTACAACTTTTAAATCAATCCCAATAATTCCACAACATAGCCTACTTAAACAATCAACTTACTAAATTCTATCTCATAGCAACTATTCTTTTCCAATACATCCCAACTTATCAAACAACCAAATCTTAAATTCTTACCACCTTCGAATTCGAGAAACGGCAAGGCTCCTACAAAACACACTAATCTGATATCTCTCAACTAAACACATTCGAGAAGCAAAGCTTCTCCCCCACTTAGCTTCAACTTAATTCCTGCAAGCAATCAACCAAAAGCAACAAGTACCGACAGTGTTCCACACTAGTCGCGTACAAAAAGTAAACAACATTAGGCGACCGGCGGACGGACCGACCTGCTCGATACCACTAATGTAACACCTAATTTCTACCCATGTTATTTATACAATCAGTCGGAAATTTTAAACTAAAAACATGGGATGCCACAATTCAACATTAACACACAACAAATAAGATACATAACACTTTTTAATTGAGGATCTCATAACAACTTGCAATAACTTTCAAACAAAATACTTTTTATTACTACGCGTTTCATAGTTATACAAGAATATATCATACTAATAGAAACTTTAAACTTCACATTCGACGTTTCAACATACTTAACAACTTTTATTTCACAACATCACTTAGGATTTCAACAAATTATACTAATAACAACTAGAGTTAACAATATAAACAACATAGACCAACGTCCCCAGTGTTACGTGTCGAGCAAAGACACCGACTTGAACCGACATCAACTAATTCTTCAATTCACGAATACCGTTACCAATATAAAGGTACGGCAAAATAGAAAGGGTGAGATATCGAATAATATAAGCGAAAGTCGATGATTCATATGCTTAAGTAAAGAAACACACAATAATTACTACTTTAATCGATAACACATAATATCTACCAAACAACATTCTAGTCAACAACATATAATATCCACCAAACAACATAGAATCAACAACATATAATATCCACCAAACAACATAGAATCAACAACGTATAATATCCACCAACAACATAGAATCAACAACAACTTAAATGCGACTCAATGCGACTCGACAAATGCAAATGCATGTGGATCCATTTGGAGCAAAACTCTAACGTAAAATATGCCGGGTTATCGAGGCATTCAACAAGGCAACTTACAACGTGGTGCCAATCCGGCCAACTTACAGCGTGGTGCCAATCCGCAATAATGCACATGCTATGTATGATACAGACCACGGCATCAACAACAACTTAAACAACAATCATGCATTAGCGCATCAAATCAACACGATCAACTTCAACCTCAACAACTATCAACAACGTCAACAACAATGCAACTTATAATTAACATAATCAACTTCAACTTCAACAATAATTAACAACTTCAACAACAATTAGTAATATCAACCACAATATAATTTATAATCAACACGATCAAATTCAACCTCAATAATAATTAACAATTTTAACAATAATTAGCAATATTAACAACAATACAATTTATAATTAACACGATCAATTAAAATTCAACAACAATTAACGACTTCAACAATAATTAACAACTTCAACGAGATGCAACGATAAATTTATTCAACAACTTTATCTTCAACTTTTGCCACATAATTATACGGTTCTTAGACCATCCAATTCGGACATAAACGACATCATTCGGCGATGTGGCAATTCACAACTAACACGAGTTAAGGCGAAATAACACTTTTTAATTAACTACCCGTATGCGAACTATCCATAAAATTTCGTCCAATTCCGACAAACTAAATTCTCCGCTTAATTCGACTGACAGTATAGTTTTCTGCACTATTTTCAGTTTTCTGCAACTTTACTACTTAGTATTAATTATCCTATTAATTAATTCTTATAGGTTATTAATAATCTTGCATTATTATGAATCATGTTATTAATTATCTTACACTGCTAATTACCACTCTTACGGATATAATTCTTTCCTCTGCTGCTAGAATATTTCCTGCATATTTCTGCTACTACTTAAATTGTTTTCTGTATTATATGAAGCACTCAACAAATCCCTTTATTTTTATAATACTTATTTACAATCTATTATTCTTAGTACTATTTTCCTATTACAACTTACGTACTAAGATTACGCTACTAACTCTTACGCCATTAATTTTATAAAGGTATACTAGCATGATTAATCTCCTATGCCATGTTTCTACCTCACATGTTCATTCCATTCCCAATGCCACTAGCCAACAATCACCAACACTCAACGACAACACAAGCAGCGAATCAAGGCTTTTGGGACGCCCTCCTTGACCAGGCGGGCGCCTCTTTCCCTAGAAATTGGAGCGGTCGTCTCCTTTTCCTTCTCTCGGTGGGGACGCCTCCTTACTTACCTCACGGAAGGGACGGCCTTCCCTTCTATGTTCCTCCAATTAAATTCACCCAAGCGAATAGCTACATGCATACTAGGTAATTAAATCGATCCAGTTTTCTTCTTAATACAATTACACACAACAAATAATTTTAATAGAATATTCCAGCAATAATATTTTATCGACGAAACCGGATTAACAGTATAATTAAGCAGTCCTAAACCCCACATACGAACCATCCTACAATCGATTATAAAACCGAATCCACCCCTTACGTGGATTGGCGCTTCGGAAATTCGATCGGAATAAGCGGAACTCTCGGATGACAGCGATCCTCACTAGCATCTTGTTTCCAACTATCTTCCTTTCTCTCTTCTGGTTTTTCTCCACGGCTAGGGTTTTCTTTTTGGTTTGCAAGCAACAACATAAAAATCCTTATTTTCCTAGGTTACTCAATATATTTAGTAGCTTCTAATAAAAATTGGTTTATTAAATAATTCTCCCCAAAATACTATTTTCTCTTATAATTAATATACCACATTTAATTTATTAATCCCAAATAATAGAATAATTCTAGTATTATTTTTATTCTAACTATTAGCCTTATATTTCTCCTTTTATATCTCTTATTTATTTAAACCTAATTCCTTCTCTTATAATTAAATCCAACCAATAATATTATTATAATAATAATAAAATAGTAATAATAATAATATTTGATTATTTCTACTTAACTTAATTTCACACCTTTTTTCTATACTTCTAACACCAAATAAATAACTCTATTAATTCCACACTTATTTCTAATATTATTTTCAATAATATTCTACCACAAAATTAACTCATCACTAATTATTCTAGTTAATTAATCTCTACTCATAATAATAATTCTCCGACTAAACTGATTATTTCACTTAAATAAACTAGTCCAATAAATAAATACTATTATTCTTAATATTAATCCTCCAATTACACCAACCAAATGATCCGGCTTAAACTTAATAATCCAAATATGTCTTTTAAATAATGCCAATAAATCCAATTACTCCAATCAATTCTCAAACTTCGTCTAATTCCAATAATTAAATCTTTTAATAATTTAATTAACTAATTAATTAAATTCCGGGCGTTACAAGAATCAATGGAACATCTCTATCTTCTTCCATATCAACTACCACGAAATCAACCGGAAACAAGAATTTGTCTACTTTCACTAACATGTCTTGAGCAACCCCATATGGTGAAGTGGTAGATTTATCGGCTAGTTGCAAAGTCATCCTAGTAGCTTTCATCTCGATGTTCCCCAATCTCTTAATAATGGATAAAGGAATCAAATTTATGTTAGACCCCAAATCAATTAGACCATTTCCGATGTAGGTATCCCCAATAGTTACCGGTAGGATAACTCGTCCCGGATCGGCTTCCTTTCTTGGGAGAGTTCTTTGGATTATGGCACTAGCGGGCATCAAGCAAAATTGTTTCATTATCCTCATATCTCTTTTCTTGGTGAGGATGTCTTTCATGAATTTGGCATATTTTGGCATTTGCTCAATGCTTGACAAATGGAATATTTATTTGAAGTTGCTTAAATATATCCATAAACCTAGCATAATGCCTTGCATTTTCCTTCTTTGATGGTGCATGTGGATATGGTAGGTGTTGGAGAGAATTTTGCTCATTCCTTTATCTCCTCTCTTATTTCTCCTTGTATTTTCTCCTTTTTCTCATTTTTTCCTCATCTTCTTTTCTTTTCAACTAAGTCATCCTCCTTTTTCTAACTCCTCTTTTCACCTACTACTTCTTCATCATCCTTATTTTCAATCATCACTTCATTATCATCTTCAACTACAATTTCATCACTTATTCCGTTGCTCACCCTTTACCGCTTCTAGTAACAATTGCCTTGCAATGCTCCTTGGGTTGGTGTAGTGTTGGCGGAAAAAGGATGGTCCCGTTGTTGCTCGGCTAATTGCTTAGCTGCCCACTTGATTCTCTAAATTCTTTATGGCAGCCACATTGCTCTTTTGATTCTCCATAGAAACTTGCATAAATTGGTTGAGTGTTTCTTCCAATTTTGAGCTTCCACCTTGAGATTGTTGGCCTTGAGCATTTGTGCTTTGGTATGGACTTTGATGTTGATAATGTTGATTGTTGAATCTTGATGGTTGGTAACCTTGGTTATTTCTTTGATAAGAGTTGTTGTGATGTGGAGGTTGCCTTTGGTAGCCTTGATTTTGATTGTTCACATAATTCACTTCTTCGCCTTCGGGAGGTGGACAATAACCGGTTAGAAGATCACCTTGACAAAGTTCACAACATGCCACTTGATGCTTGATTTGAGCTCCTTGCATTTCTTTCATTTGTTGTGGAAGTTTGGACATTTGTTGAGTAAGTAACTCCACTTGTTGTGAAAGTAGCTTGTTTTGAGCGAGAATTGCATCATTGGTGTTTAATTCAAGAACACCCGGTCTCCTTTGTGAAGGGTTCCGATCATGTTGACTTTGAAGATCATTAAGTGCCATTCGATCAATAATCACTATAGCATCTTCCGCACTTTTAGACATCAAAGAACCACCCGCGGTAGCATCTTAAAGTGTTTTGTGCACCGGTTGGAGTCCATTCCGAAATATATGGATTTGAGTGAGTTCATCAAAACCATGACCTTTGCATTTTCGTAACATAGACTTGAATCTTTCCCAAGCCTCATTTAGAGACTCGTTGCTTCCTTGAGTGAATACCGCAATTGCCGTTTTGGCTTCCATGAATCGGGATTGTGGAAAATACCTTTCTAAGAACTTTTCTTCTAATAAATTCCAATCCGTCATCACTCTTGGTAATTGATCGAGATACCACTCTTTGGCTTAGCCAATTTGTGATGATTTTATTTGTGTTGTTTATGTATTATTATTGTTTGAGGTTGTTGTGTGATGTTGTTGTTTATGATTGCCGTGTTAATTAGTGATGTATTAGCTTGTGACGATTTCGTGGTGACGGAGGTTTATGTGTTTGTTGTGATGATTTGTGCCGATGAGGCTATGGCGATATAGTGTAGATTATACACATTAGAATGACGATCGAAGTAAGTGAGGTTTGGATATATGTTGGAATGCACTTATTAATCTATATCCTTTATAATTCCCAAACTATATATATATATATATATATATATATATATATATATATATATATTATCATGCCTTTAATTATATGTTTTGGAGTATCTCACCCTTTACTTGTTTCGCCGTTACCTTTATATTGGTAACGTGCAGGTTATGAAGACGGAGTTTATAGCTGCTATTAGTCGAGTCGGTGTCGCTCTGATACGTAGCACTCGGGGGGAATATTTATGTTGTCTTGTTGTTGTTCTATTGATGTTATTCCTTTATGTATAAGAATCATACTTTATGAAAATATGATTTATTAAGGAAGTTTAATAAAGAAGATGTTTTGATGTTTATGAATCAATTTATGTTTTCGACGATGCTATGTATCCGAGATTTATACTTTAAAGCAAATTGTTTAAAGTGAGTTGTTTTTGAAGGTGTGTGTTGAAAAGTATATTTCCCAAATATTTTATATCGTATCCACGAGAGATTGGGTGATATTACCGTTCTATAGTTAAAATTGCTTTAAGTTTACAAATTGAAAATGGTTTGTTTATGTTTGGAATTGTATCATGCACTTGTGACATAACTTGAAAATACTAAAAATATGGTTTTTATCAATTAAAAGGAATTTGTCAAGACTTGGTTTCACTATTCCATTTCCATATATTTTCTTATAATTAGTATGTGAACTCAATTTGTTTGAACATAATCTAATATCCTCTCAATAACATTTATTTCTAAATGATATTGTGATATTCATTAAATTAATCCTTTAGATAATTTCTTCATCTAAAATCTTAATCCAACAATCATTAGTATTTGATATAAAAGAAAAGCAAGAAATAAATCTATTTCTACAATCCACTTCTTACTTGAGAAAATGATTGAAGAACATAAATTAAATTATCTTTTTCAACAATAACTTAATTTGACATATTCAATAAACCACACAAGAATTTCTCTACATTCAACCTCAAATTGTTCACATACAAAGAATTACAAGAGATACATAATGGATTCGGAATAGCTACTACCTTAGTCTTGACAAAATTTGGGAAGTTAGCTCTTCATCACCATTGTTGACATTCAAGAAGCTTCTGTGTTCCTCTCCAAAAGTTTCTATCTCTCTTTCAAAATCTGATTGTGAATAATACAAACAACCTAGCAAAACTATGTTTTTCTCTTTCCTTTTCTCTCTCCTTGTTTTGCTTTTTCCTAAGTCATCATTGCAATTGATATGACTCTTTTCATGCAACTACCCAACTCTCTTGGCCCAAAAAGTGGCTAAAAGTAAATCTTCACGCCACCCAAGCGGTGACCAAAGATACTTCTAATCATCTCAAAGCAAATTGTTGACCACACACGATTCGGCGCCAACCAGGGCGCGAACTAAAACAAATGAGGTTCGCGCGAGAAGGGCCTTGTGTGGCCCTTCATGATCCTTTGACTTTTCCTTGCCTCCTTTTGTCTTATCTTGATCTTTCTTTGACTTGGTTGCTTCTTCCAACTCCAATTGAATCCAAGTAATTCTTTTTCTCTAAAAATGCTACAAAACTAACAATTAAGGTGAAATATCTATTCTACTAAAATAAAAACAATTATAATTGCATATTTGTGAATTGTGTGAATAAAAGGATAAAAATTAAATAAAACTTGGTTAAAAGGACCATTAAAAATGTATGAAAATTAGTGCAATTTGGTCCTTAATAGTGTGATGCCTCAGTATTGAATTTATGAAATTTTAATTTACTCTGATTTTCATATTTTAAAAACTTAGGTATTATTGGGGTGTTACATTAGTGGTATTAGAGCAGGTCGGTCTGTCGGCCAGGTTATTAATGTGTTTAATCTTTTTGTATGCGACATGTGTGTGAAACACTGTCGGTACTCGCTTGTTTCTATTTGTTTATCTGCAGAGATGAGTTTGAAACAAGTGGGGGAGAAGTTTTACTTCTTGGTGGCGCTTGTAGCTTGAGATGGAGCATCAAGCAGGGTGACACTTTGGTAACTCGAAGTGTAAGTTGAAGACGCTGTTGTAGTTTGGTAGAGATGGTTTATGTCACCATCATGATTGTCGACTGTCTATTGACAAATTGAGGGACTCATCATCCTTAATCTCTTGTTGATAGTAGTCGGGAGTTATGTTGGTTGGGATAGACTTGTCTTTCCAGCTTAATAGTGTGTGAAGCAGACGAGTTGGCACGAGGTGGTGCATGGTTACTTGAGTTGTGGGCGAATTTGGATTTTGGTGAGAAACAAGATTTTGGAAAGCGAGCTTGTTGTTGTGATTCTTCTGAAGCATATTGTGAAGATGTGAGTGAATTGCAGCGGTAGTGCGAAGTGAAGTTTTGATGGATTTAGTTTTTGGAACTAGTTGTGATTCGAAGTATCCTTAAGGGACGTTTGCTTCTGGATTAGAGTTAAAGAGTCAACTTGAGGATTGGTTTGAGCAGAGTTGTTTATTCGAGCGGGTCACCGTGGAGTGCTACCGTTGTGTTGTTCGAGAAGATCAAAGGTTACCCGAGTTGGTGTGTCTTTTGCAGTCTAGGAACGAAGTGGATATTGAGGACAAGTGTCTACTTTCGAGGATTGATATTTGGATGAATCAGTCATTTGGAGTTTATGTGTTTAGTGAGATCGATGTGAAGTCTGGTTGTCTACGGGTTAGTGTGATAGCTGAAGATATTTAGACAATGCTTTTCAAGATAGTGTATGGTCCTAGCAAGTATTCGTTGATGTTATTAGGGTGATTAATGCGTCAGGTATAATTTTGGAATGATCAGACAGTACTCTCATGAGTAGCTGTAAGAGTTATTTCGTGTTCATGGATATTAGTTGGTTCACATCAAGTTAAAGGAATTGTAGCAAGCATCCGAGCTTTGCGTTATCAGTAGTGAAGTTAAACCAGTGCATGTCGAGTATTCTAAAGATAGAGTTTTGAACTGTTGGACGTGAGTGCCTTAAGTAAGCGACTTAGATGGGGATATTTTGGACAGTTCCGCGAGGATTTATTTTGTATCTTATAGAAGACTTCAATGGGTTATTTCAGAGCTTAGAAGTTCTTTTGTTATGGATGATTAACTTTGTGAGTTTGATGGAAGATCTTTTTGTAAGTTGGTATTGATCGTGAGTACTTTGACCCGAGATGGTTGGGTCACTATTTGGACTTCGCATTGGGACGCGAATTTGTGGAGCCAGTGGAAAGTTAGCGAATGCTTCGATTTTGGTTTTGTTTGGTACTGGAGAACCTTGTGCGGTGTATTGTGTTATTTCATTTTGGACTTAAGATGTATTTCGGCATAGAGTTGGAAAAGTGTATTGCTACCTTGGAACAATTTGATTTTTCATAAGGAAAAATTGTCAGACGCATGGGTTAGAGTTTGATGCGGTTGCGCTTATTTGAAATGTTAATGGTGCAGATGTTAACTACGAGGAGATGAGAATTGTTAAAGACAATTCAAGTTTGAGTACGATCTATAAAGAGACTTCGTCTAGTGATGAGTTTAGTATGTTGATATCGCAGATAACCCAAGAATATCTGATTTGGGATTTATTAGTTTGAAGAATGTTGCATGTTTGTTTTGGGACACTTGTTGAGTTTAAGCTCAGAAGGTTATTAAGGATTTGTTCACTACTAACATATGGATTTGGTCGGATACTAATGGTCGCGGTGGATTATTAGATTACGACTAAGATAAGTCATGGAGGTAAAGAATTTGGCGATGGTTTGGTAACCACAGGTACTTTAAGATGATTGATGTTTTATAAAGGGAAATGTTCTATTTGGGACTAAAGTCGGTCGCGACAGTGTTCTTGTTGGGTTCCCTAGAAATTGATGTTATGGTTCTAAGTCCAACTTGTGTTGTAAGTCAGGGGTATGAGACGACGTTGATGGGTAGAGCCTCGAGAGAGTGTTTTGGTTTGAATTACCGCTTTGGGAGATTGAAAGTTGTGAAAGGTGTTCGAATAAGAAACCTGTGTATTGATCGTTCCGACGGTGCGAGGATGGTGATTACTTGATACAAATTTTGAGAATTGAATAGTTATGAGGGGAGGCTTCGTCGAAGTCAAGTGTATACGTCGAAGTTCACAAGTGAATATTTGGACAATATTTGAAAAGGTCAAACTATGTCGTGTATTTTAGAGGATCAATGGACGTTGATCAATCAAGAACGAATGGATAATTTTTCGAGTTGATGAGACTAATTTTGCAAGGTGTACTGATGGGTGTACACTTTGAACGTATCCATTCTGTGTAATTGTGAAGTTGAGGATTAACCAAGTTGTGTTACGGTTGACATCATATGCATAAAAGTGACGCAACATGGTTTAGATATCGAGCATTGAATTGATTAGCGAGTAAGCGAGGTTGTTTGATTTGGGCTAGTGAGTTATAGTCGCAAGTCGTCAGTATACGCCCTAGGATGAGTGGTGTATCGCAGTTCAATTATGTTTGTGTAACTTGTTATTGTTCAAGGGTGATACGTTGGTGATCTACAAGGATGATGTGACCTTGTGATTTTCTGGATTGAAAGCGATAACTGCAAGTGTAATTCTTGAGTTCAGGCTTATGCGTAGGTGAAGGCATCTTTTTCGTGTTTGCGTAGCACGCGTGGTACTATCCTATTCTGATTGTTTGAGTTTTGGTTTGTATAACCATTTTGTTGTTTTCGTTTTAGTGATGGTATCGGTGTTGTATTGTAGGACTTTATGTTCCTATCTTTGATGACTCGTTTCCGAGGTATCGGTTTGAGTGGGTGACTAATTCCATGATTGAGACGTTAGGATGGTATCGATCTTGTGGGTGGCTTTTATTCGCACACTTAATAAATGTGAACTTTGTTTCACTTCATTGTTTTCATAATAAATATTTAGGATGAGAGATGATTGGTTGAACTTGCTCGCCAATTTCGAATACTTGAATCATTAGATGATAGCCTAATGTTTCAATATTTGTCATCCACAACTTAAAATCAACTCAACTCACTCAAATTCTTTTTTCGCTCATATGCGACTATCAAAACTCTTTTCTTACAAAGAGTGTGGAATAGCCATTTCAAACACGAACGAGGACTTAAGCTTTTCAAACAAACTAAACAAGTCCAAGTTCAAGCATTTGAAATGTCCAATGCACGATTTTTCTTATAAAATCAACACAACCAACTCAAAACATTTTTGAGAAGAAATACAGAGTTTTGACTTTCCCATTGCACGAGGGAATACGTAGGCACAAGGTTCTGAAACTGCGGAAAACTCAAAATAATAATAAATAAACCCCGTTTCTTTTATTTCTCGATCTTAACTTAGAAATTAACAACAAACACACACAAAAACAATTAGAACTAAATGGGTCCCATCGAGTACGATGGATGTAAGGGGTGCTGATACTTTCCCCTTATATAACTGACTCCCGAATTCACATCTTTTGGTCACGTAGACCGCCTTATCCATCATTTTGTGGGTTTTATCTATATTTCCCCATTCTTTTTAAAACAAATAAAATTAGATGGCGACTTCATTGTTTTTAAAACAACCGATGAAAAAACAATTATCACAAAGATGAATTAGAAAATGAGACTGCCATAATCTTGTGTCAATTGGAGATGTATTTTCCTCTATCATTTTTTGACATTATGGTTCACTTACTTGGTCATCTAGTCAGAGAAATCGGATTTTATGGCCCAATTTATTTAAGATGGATGTATCAAATAGAGAGATATATGCAGATATTTAAAGGATATACAAGAATCACCACTGACCGAAAGCTTCAATTGTTGAAAGGTACATCATTGAATAAGTTGTTGAGTTTTGTATAAACTATTTGTCGAAAGTAAATTCTATAGGCATTCCAAAGTTTCATCTTGCTGATCACACAGACGAAAGAGGTATTCAAGGTCAAAATGTTAGATCAATGGATCGAGATGTAGTTATTCAAGCACAAAATTCAATATATTGAGTAATACTAATGAAATACAACCTTACATAGATACTCACAAAGGGCTTATGAAGAAAAAATATCCCCGAATGAGCGGCAATTTGTTGTTGATAGAGAATAACAAGAGATTCATAGATTGGTTCAATAAAAGGGTGTCTAATGCTAGTAGTGCATCCTAGATACTTAAGTGGTTATTGTACGAGCCAAAATTTAATGTCATAACTTGGACTGCATACAACATTGGTCATTATACCTTTTATACAAAATCAAAAGATGATCACATTACAATGCAAAATAGTGGGGTTATGGTTGAAACCAAATTGATGTATTTCTCTAGTTCGAAAGATAAGAATCCTGTATTGACAACTACCGCATTCTATGGTGTAATTGAGAAGATTTGGGAGATTGATTGTGTTATTTTCAAAGTGATTTTATTTAAATGCTTGTGGATTTCCAATAATAGTAATGGTTTATACATTGATGACTTAGGATTCACACGGTTTAAGCTTGGCAAGACATCTTTTATGACCGAACCATTCATCTTGGCTTCTAAATAAAAATAAGTTTTCTACTTGACTGAATCTTCGGACATATCAGGGAAAAGGTCAATTGTTCTCCAAGAAAATCACATTCCTCTTAGTGACAAAAGTCTTGATATTTCGTCCATTCCTTCTTACACAACACAAGTTCCTACCTAATACGATGAAGTTGATGGAGATGTTGTGCATGCTATTTGAATCGATCACGAAGAAGACATATGTGAAAATTAACAAGTAAGTATTATTCTTAATTCATAATATATTAGTTGTATGTTATAATTTCTACGGCTTTTTACTAATGCAAGTATGATTATTTGTAATCATAGATATTTATATGTCAAGATACCAAAAGACAAGACACCTTGAGACATGAAACCAAAACACCAAGATACAATAATGTGATGTTATGTAATGTGTAAACTGTAGGTTGTTTTAATTGTGACATTTTGGTTTTGAAGTAATATACAATTTTTGGTTCTTAATCCAATTATTATTATTATTATTATTATTATTATTATTATTATGATATAGTTATTATTATTATGATAACTATATATCAAATGCAAATTGTATGTTCTGCTGTGATATAATCCACAAAAATACAGGTTATGAAATGAGGAAAATTATTGGAAAAATATCCTTTTTAGTCCCTTAAGTTTACCTCGGGGTCCATTTTGGTCCCTTAGTCCTTTCCGTCCATTTTTTGAACGGCGTGACACCTGGTCATACGCGTGGCAGGTGAGGTCATTAAATATCCAAAAAATTTCTAAAAAAGTTGTTGTAGCCAAGTATCGAAGACAAGTGCAAATAATTGCTAAACAACATATTAACCACTACACCACTTCACACTTGTTGTGTGTCTTACACAATTAGTGGAACAAAACCGTGCCTTTCTCCACTCAAACCAAAAAAAATCGTCATCGACATAGATTTACCTAAGGATGGAAACGGGGTGGGTTAGGGGCGAGTTTAAGCACACCCAGACATGCACCCGTCACCCAGATCCATACCCACCTCCAAACCCGTTCGGGACTAATATTTGTTCCCCCTCCCCCAAAAAAAAAAGAGTTTCTCCGCATCTGCCATAATAAAATTTTATTTTATTTTTTAAATTTATATTTATTTAATAAAGATAAAAATTAATTACTAAACTAAATAAGTGATTATTATAAGAGCATTTTTTATGTTTGATATTTTTATTTAAATTTTATTTTTCAAAAAATAAATAATAATTCTAATAAACATGATGTTATTACATTAAAAAGTGTAAATGAGTAATAAAACTATTAAAAATAAATAAATCAAATTAAATTTAGTTGGTGGGTGCGGGTGCGCGTGGGTACGTGTATCACCCGCCCCGCACCTGTAAATAAAAATTGGGTTTTTTCCAGACCCGCCCTCCCCCCGGTTAAACCAGGTTTCCCCCGCTAATTTTAGGACAGGGGAGGCCGGAGCCCGGCGGGAGCGAGTTTATTTGCCATGCCTAGATCTAGAATTTTCATAACCTTTTCTTCCCAAATCCAACAAAATCAACACAAACTCAATGTGGATCGATCCTTTGAATCACGACAACATCAACAAAGAGAGTCCAAAAGTGCAACACTTTCTTCTATTCCCTCAGATTTCTCACTCTTCTTTCTCTCTCTAAACATGATATCATTCCAAACCCTCCCCTTGTTGATTCTATTTAGAGAAATCACATTAGCTTTCACAAAATTAAATTACTTTAAGCTTCATTACTTCACATTCTCCCTCAAATCAAAAACCCTCTTATCGATGTGAAGTTCTTTGATCCAATCAAGTACAAGGCGTTGGATATTGATTCTACGACGAAATTGGTTTTAGGGTCTGGTGTGAGTAGGGATGAGTTTCTGGACCTGTTTTATCATATTGTAGGCTTCTCTAGAATTCATTGAGCTACAACAATTTTATCACTGGAAAGTGTTTTATTCAATAGTTAGTTCTTCGTATTTATGTGAATTTTTATTGGAAAACATAAAGTTGGAATGTATCAGTCATTTTAAGATTGGAATATATCAGTCTTGGATAAACATAAAATTGTTTGTCATGGAATGTATCAGTCATTTTGGAACAGAATATGGCTATTTAAAATGGATTCTTTTTATGGGTTCTTCATTGTTGGTGCTATGATATTTCAATGCATAAACTGTGGACACTTTTCACAATAAACTTTACATTTTTATTAATTTCTCATTTCTTTGTTATTGTGTTGAATTGAAAATATGAATGTCATCTAGCAAATAAGATGCAAGGGATAGTAATTTGCAGCAAGTTACCTTGGAGAAATTTCAATTTGCAGCAAGTTAGGTTCTTAAATTTCTATTCAAGTTTTTTTTTGTCATGGATTTTTTTGTCATTAAACAAAATCCTTCTCCATTGGTGTTTGTAGAAACAAATGTGAAGTGATATAGTGGTTGATATGTTGTTTAGCAATTATATGTACCTATGTTCGATTCTTGGCTACAACACTCAAAAAAGTAGACGGAAAGGACTAACGTGGGCCTTAAAGGATCACCAAAAATGATATTTTGCCAAATTATAAAAGCAAGATTAAATTATCTATAAAGTGATATCCGTAATTTAGGTATGCAAGTTATATATATATATATAAAGTGGTTTTTTTTGTTGGTTTTGTTCGATTCTCATGTTTATTTTTTGCACTTATCTTTTGTTTAGATATTTTACTTTAATTCGTTATATCTATGTATTTATTTTTAGTGTTAAACAAAATTAAAAGGTTATTTACAATTATTATTAAATAAAATTTTCAATAATTTTATAAAATTTATGTATATTTTATCGAACTTTATAAGATTGTTGTATATTATATTATTTTTTAAGATCAACTTAAAGTGACTTATATTTGAAAATTGTGTAAGAACTACTTTAAGATTAAAAAACATTTATTTCAAGTGTTATTTCTATTGCTATAATTTTTGAAAAAATAAAAAATATTTTATTGTGTTTTGATTTGGTCATCTCTATTATTTTTTAAATTTGAGAGAAATATTATTAATATAAGACTATGTATAATGGGGTTGTTGAATAAATTATTCTATAGTTGAATGCTTGTAATGGAGTGTTGAAAATGATATGGATTAATTGGTATTGAAAAGATTCAACATGTTGAATGAGGAGGAGTGAAGACCATATACAATACTTTGCAAAATTTTATTGGTTGTTGTGATTATTTAGATTTTTAGTGTGTTGTGAATGGTGGTGTGTAGAGTGTTGAACTTTATTAAACAAAATCATTGTAGTGAGTAAAAATTGAATTGGTGTTGAATTATTAGGTGTAAGAAAGAAAAGATGATGTGGAGGATAAAAAGTAAAAAGGTAGGGTGTTGACTAATAATATCACTGTGAATATACATAATTGGAGTAATGATTTTCTTGTTAGACTATTTTGTCCAAAATAAGATAAAAATATGTTATTGTGTTTGAATTCTTTTATCTCCTTTGTGTAATATTTTGTTATTTGTCATTAGTTTATTATATGATGTTGTATAGAAAAGATAGTATTGAAGTATATAGGACACTGTAAAAAATTGTTGTATACTATATTATATTTAAAATAAGTTTAAAGTGAGTTATACTTGAAAATTATGTAAGAACTACTTTAAGATTAAAAGTATTTATTTCAAGTGAACATAATAAATATTTTATTGTACTTCAATTTCAACATCTCTTTTATATTTGAAATATGAGAAAATATTTTTAATTTAACGGAATATACATGGTAGAATAATGATTTATTTGTTAGATCAATTTGTTAACAATGATATTTTATTCCGTCTCTGCGAGGGTTCGAATCCGTGACCTCTAACAGGTAGAAGTATAAGATGAAAATAAGTTTTGGGATGTGCCACATATCAAAACGACGCTGCTGAGAATTGAACCTAAGACCTTTATGTATATCCCATAAGTTCTATGGCTCAACCATTGTGATAGGATGCACACTTTCCAATTTTCTACAAAGATCAATGGTTCGTAATTGTAATTAACACATATACAACCACACACTACGTAACAACGTCTGGTCCCACGTGATTATATGTTGTTTCCAACCGTTGTTAAATGCCTTTTTTTATAGTAGTGTTTGCTTTCTTTGTTAACAATGATTGGTAACTCATGGAAAATCATTTTGTGATGCATTTGAGTGTTGTCAAACGAATTATACGATATCTAAGTGGGATTGTCACTCACGGTTTGACACTTTCACCAGCCAATCCTTTGCAAAAGTTTTTACTTAAGGCCTATAATGATTTAGGTTGAGCAACTGACCTGGATGATCATAGATCAATTTCAAGCTCTTGGGTTTATTTTAATCCTAATGTGGTTTCTGGAGCTTAAAGAAGCAATCACTTGTGGTACAATTAAGTACTATAATAAAGTATCAAGCTTTGGCTCACATAACTTATGAATAACTATGGTTTAAACCACTCTTATATATACTTCATATCAGTTATCTGGCTCCTACGTTAGTTTTTGATAATCTTAGTGATGTTATGTTATCTCACAATCCGATCCTATATGCTATAACAAAACACACAGACCTTGATATCCATTTTGTCTATGAAAGAATGGAAGCAAGCAAGCAACAAATTTAACATGTGATTGGTTATGCAAAGATCACTCATATGTTGTTCTTAATTTCGTATGGATGGTTTTGGTTCTTTGTGTAACACCCAAAATCCCAAAACTTATATTTAAGGAATTACTTGATAATTTAAGGTGTCACATCGACAATCTTTCCACAACTCAAAAATATTTAGCAACTCACAGAGGAAATATAAAGAACATACAACACTTGTCATTACACACTCGTCATACATCAGGCTCATTGATGTAGAATCATCATTAAATAAAGTAATAATATCAATAGTGAAATCCATATTTTTAGTCTCATAACAATTTAACTTTCACAATGCAATTGAAACAAAGTTGTATTGTTCAAATCTGAACAACTTCAAAACTTTAACAAACATGGTATTAAACTTCAACAAATCACAATAAGCAAAAACAAACGTTCCCAGCCCCGATGTTACATAATAAAAGCATAACTTCTAAATAATTACAAAGTTAAACAAAAATAAGTCCGACAAGCTATCTTCCACTCACAACAACATCTTCAAATCCTGGTTATCTACAAGATGTCCATGACGAACAACATTAAAGTATAAGGGGTGAGAATCCACTTAAATAAATAAAACAATATAAGCTTCGTGGTAGAGTACAAACATCTACACATATTCCAAAACATATTCTCATACCCAATTCACCATTATACACAATCTCAATCAACATACAACTCATTTATGCAATGCAATGCTTGATTATAACTCGACTCATATACATGTGGTATCATTTATGGGCAACACATGTCCACCTTGCTCCCCGATCCCCATCATATGATCAAATTCCCTCTTGGAACCAGAGCGCACCAAAATCGCCACTAATCACCATATAATAACACTTCACTAATCTCTCAATAGAATTAGCTATTTACACCCGATCGTCACCACAAGACCAAGGCTCACCAAAATAAACCGAAGTTCGAACACCATGATGCATGACTTTCAACACTAACACACAAACAAACACATGCACATCGACCGATTTTCTAACCATGTACATCGCCAATAAGGCCACCTCAACACATCAAATATAATATGCACATATTCTGCAATGCAACATTGACAAATTCATCACCAATCATATTATACATAAAATCTACATACACGCACACATCACCAATTAACCATATATTAATTAATTCGTCATCAATAATCAATTTTCATTGAAGCATCACCAAAAAACAATTATACAACGACCCAAAAGCATAGATAAATATTGTACCTTACTTAAACAGCACCTATTCATCAATTCAATCGACCACAACAATTTAAAGTTCTTTCATCATCATTAACCATCACACAATATTACACCTTAAGAGAAAACAATTTATTTACGCCCTTAAATCTACATTTAGCCTCTTAGGGCATCAATATGAAATAATACTAAACGTTAGCTTTCCAACGTTCGAACTGCGTGTTAAACGAAGTTACAGAACTCTAGATACATTATTTTCAATTATGCATTTTTTTCACCCGAAACATTGGTAATCAGTTACACTCAGTGGTTAATTGGTTACAGGCTCGAAAAATAGTCAAGAGACTTATTTTTCACTGTTGGAGGTCTTCCAGACCTTCGATTTTGATTCCGTAAAAAACACTGGTCTCAGATCTTAGAATTTAATATACTACAATTATCAAATGATTAAAACAACAAATTCACAATATATCACATATTTTCATCAACAAAATCACCATTTTTTAAGGTTTTCAAGTTATATTTTCAAAGCTTTTTCAACACAACAATGAAGAAGTTTCAATGCAAACACAAACCGAATTTTCACACATAATAATACACGAATTTTATCACCAACATCATCACATAACAATAATTCATCGTCAATTTACATAATTCAACCAAAACCCAACAAACTTATTGGAATTTAAGAACACCTCTTTCTATCCCTCGTACATATACCAATTAAAGAAGTAGTTCTCTCCCTTATCTGATTTATAAATACCCCTAAACCTAGATTATGCTTAAACTTAAATAATTCAAATATTAATCTATTTAAGATTGTCTCTCTCAATCTCTCTTCCCTTCCATTTCTTTTATTTCAACTTTTGGTCCAAATTCTCCACTTTCTCATTAAATTATATAAATCAAATAAACTACTATTATTTTAATTATTTAAAATTCTAATAAATTCTAATCAAGTTTACCACTTCCAACTTACTCTTTACACCCCTACCTCAAGAACACACACCCATCCAATTCTCATTTATTTAATAACTACTATCCAATAATTAAATAAATTATAAAAAAATCTTATAATTTATTTAAATTTTGTATGTACATTGAATACAATAATTGAAGGTTGCTTTCAAAGTTGACATCATTTCATACTTTTTCTTCTAACGTTTGTTCAAATCAAATCAAATCA
Source organism: Vicia sativa (assembly GCA_021764765.1). Lineage (NCBI taxonomy): Eukaryota > Viridiplantae > Streptophyta > Magnoliopsida > Fabales > Fabaceae > Vicia > Vicia sativa. The sequence goes on from CM038797.1 coordinate 81,050,054, forward strand.
TTTTTTAAGACAAAAAAAAAAAAAAGAAAAAAGAAAAAACAACACATTAATACGTAATTTGATTTTGATGTGATTTGATATATAATAATGCATGGAAGCCAGTTGTTTGCAATAGGATATGAATTGCCAATGAAACCAATTAAATTAGCTATAGTGTCTATATTTGGCGCCATTCAATTAACGGTTCAGAATTATCAATACAACAAACTTATCTATCATCACTCAACATTCATCTTTTGTTGCCATAATCAAAACTGTTTTCTTATTCTTCTAAACTCATTATTCCTTGTTTCTCTTTCATCTTCTCCACCTCTTCCATGCTCAAATTTTCCGGCAAAGGCTCGTTGCCGGAAAATCCGATCAGGGAAGAGGTGTTTTATAACACATTGTGAGGCAATGAATGATAGATATGAAGATGAGCTCAATAATTATGATGATCATACTAATATCCCTTTAGATTTCATTGAAAACCAGAAAAGCCTTAACAATAAGGACCAAGAGGATCATCATGATCATGATCACGATCATGATTGTGATCAAGAACATTCATCGGCCGGAGAAGTTAGCGATGGAGGAGTTGGAGGACCTGGAGGACCGAGTCCTGCTGAGATTAAGCTCAAGATAAAGAAATCGTTGTTGGAGTTTCGATGCAAAATTCAGGATGCGATTCTTGGAAACTATTTGCTAGGTGAAGGAGAAAAAGTTGCATTGACAAAGGAAAATCTTAGAAATATAACTCTATGGGGTATTCCTTTGTTACCAAGCAAGGGAGATGAAGGTACTGATGTTGTTTTGAGGAAATTCTTAAAGGCGAAAGACTTTAGAGTCAATGATGCATTTGAGATGTTGCAGAAGACAATGATATGGAGGATTAGGAATAATGTTGATAAGATTCTTGATGAAGATTTGGGTTTGGATTTGGAAAATGTCGGGTTTTTGAATAGTCGGGATAAGGAAGGTCGTCCGGTTGGTTACCATCAATACGAGGTTTTCAAAGAGAAGGGTTTGTATAAGAAGTTATTCGGAACACAAGACAAGTGTGAGTTGTTTTTGAGGTGGAGGATTCAAATGATGGAAACTGCCGTTAAAAGGCTGTGTTTTAGAGGCGGAGTTGATGGAATTATTCAGGTTTATGATTTGAAGAATGCTCCAATTCAAGGAATGAAAGAGCTTCACTCAATCAGCAAAAAAGCTCTTCTGTTGTATCAAAACTATTATCCCGAAATCATTTATAAAAATGTTAGTACTAATACGTTAAAGTTTAGATCGACGGCTGAATTATGATTATCAGAAAGACTAATTTCGAGCGTTTTATTGTTCCTTTTTGCAGATTGTTGTAAATGCTCCATTTTGGTTCTACACATCACAAGTCCTATTCTCAAGGTTTTTGAATCAAAGAAATAAAAAGAAGTTCATCTTTGCAAGACCACCAAGGGTCACACCAATTCTCCTCAAGTGAGTGTCCTTAAACTATAACCTGAACATCTCAAGTGTCTCACTATGTAAATATTACTTTATTCAACTATAGTTAACTTCATAGTCGTCTTTGAGAGCGTGCAAAACAAACTACTTTAGCACAAAATTTGTTAAATAAGATCCCATAAAATATAATTACAGTTAAATCACACTTAAATAAAGTCTATGATTGTTTATTTAAAATCATTCTGGTTAACATTATGGCATGTCACAGGTACATAGCCCCGGAACAACTTCCGGCTGAATATGGCGGTCTACGGAGGAACAACGACCAAGATTTCACCGCTGACGATAAGGTTTTGGAGCTTAAAATCCGTGCGAATTCAGTTTCTACAATTGAATTTCCGGTCCATGAGTCTGGAGTGACGATAATGTGGGATATAACTGTTGTTGGATGGGATGTGACTTACAAAGAAGAGTTTGTTCCAGATGATGAAGGCTCATACATTATATTACTACAAAACCAGAATGGTGTTGGTGACAGTACAAGAAACTCTTTTTATATCAGTGAACCAGGGAAGATAAGGATAACAGTTGAAAATGGTAACTTCAAGAAAAAGAAAATGTATTATAGATCGAAAACAAGAGTCACTGTTCCCATGTTCATCTTGCTATCGTAAAAAGCGTTTTTTTTCTTCTTTCTTTCCGTCCACTTGATTTGATGATATTGTATATTCTTTTGCTCTCAGTAGGCCAGAAGCTATTCAAATGAAATTAATGGCAGAATAGAGCAATTTTACTTTCTGCTAAAGATCCATGATGGCTACATTTGAAATGATTGCCTATGTATCCACCACATGTTTTTTAACATGTGAACCTCAAAGCCATGAGTTGATGGAATAGAAAATTGTGTTGTAGCTATAGTTGTAAATTATGTTCTAATTAGAATTTTGTGTGCCATAAAAAAATTTAAGAGAGTATTTGTCACTTGCATTTGCGGCCACGTCGTTTGTATTTATCTGCATTTACTGTCAAAGTTTTTGAAGTATATTAAAAAGAATTATTGGTTTAATCCATTTGTATCTGGTTTGCATATACTAGTTGGATGAATCAAACCTAAACTTAATGTGTCACATTAAAATGTATGTGCAATTTTCATTGTGTCATATTCATACAGCATCCCAACCCAAGATGTCATAAAACTTAAATGAGAAATGATAATTTAGTAAAATAGATGAAGATGGGATCACCTAAAATAACTTAGACATCTAATTTACAGCATCCCAACACAAGAATTTGAACAGATAATTTTAAGAAGTAAAATTTTAAATCTTACCAGAAATTTGCAGTCTATTATGTACATGTAAGATAATGTTGTATTATACAGAAATTTATTTTTAATCATTGAATCACTAAGTTCCACCATGTGTTACTTGATCTAAAGATAAGATTTACTAATCCAATAGTAAAAACAAATTTGTAGAGGTGAGACTTAGGTTGCCTTTAAAAATAAAATGAAAATAATTTAGTCAATTTCTCTGTGAAAATTCTAATTAAGATTCCCTTCTAATCCTTACTAATTAGGATTAAATTATTGGACTTAATACTTAATACCTCTATATTACTTCCACTCTCATAAATAGGCCCAATATTAAATAACCACAATTCTATTCATAAAAACACAATTATTTAAATAACACACTTATTCAAATAATTCAAATTCCAATTGAATCACCCAATTGAATTAATTATCACATAATATAATATATCATAATAATTAATAATTAACTATTTAAAAATCGGGATGTTACACTCTCTCCTACTAGTCAATAAAGCGCAAGTAGAAACACCGTCAACAACGAGTATATGCGACAAAAAGGTCTAGGAGCCTGAAAACCCTCTGTATGTTCCCTAAGCATAGAGGCATGCTATGAAACTCTTCCGTGTCGCAATTTGGAAGGTGTATCAGCCATAATACCTATAGAATAAACGAACCAATTAATAAACAAAAACACAATGAGGGTAAAGAAGAAGGATAAACAGATGCTACAAAACCGAAAATGTACTTCTAATTTCTGCTATGAACAAACCGAAAATATATTTCTAGTATACGACCTGCAACATCACAACAACGTCAATGGCATTGCTGAACCTTAATGTAGGTCAATAAATTTTCATTGATCGTCAAAATTAAATGTCTAACACTTCCATATTGAGTTCAAATATTGCAAAAATTTACAAAAATTCAGTTTACTAACCTAAAACACAAATTGAATGTAAAATTAAAAAAAAACTCAATAATGCTCAAAATCAAACTTACAATTGATGATTGTTGTTGTTTAACTTTGGTAATGCTTGATGATATCCTTCTATGTTGATATGCACTAGATTTTGAAACAATTTGATTTTTGGAACAATGAGGATTTTGAGTTTTTTTAAAGTTTTCTGTAAATGAGAAAGGAGAGCATGACGCGTATATGTTTAATGTTTAACCGGAAATATAACTACGATTTGTGAACTGTAGTTGTATTTTTGGTTGCAATCAACGTTGTTGGATGTGGTTTCACACATTCTATACTTCAGTTGGAACCAGAGATATATCTCCAATTTATATGTTTTTTCATCAAAAAATGTGCGTCTCGAAGATGTATCTCTGATTTTTGAGGACATTTGAAATTTTTTTTGCATTGGTATCTAAAAAATACCCGGATACATTAAGAAATTCTCAAAATATATTGCCTTGAACATATTTAATACACCACATATGTATCAGGATTAAGTGATTGATGCTAAGAGAAACGAAAAGTTCTATAAAATCTAATATTCAGTTTACCTTGATTAAACTCCATAGTGACAAAGGCATAAACAAAGTGCTAACTTTTACTTTCTTAACCTTTAAATGTTATATATGTATTTATGTTTCTTGTATCTTTTCTTCTCAATGGTATATAGGGTTTCAAATAGTCATTGCCCAGACTTAAATAAGTTACTGGAAACACCAATATATGCCATATACTTTCGAATTTGACACTATGATTCAAAGTTGCACTTGTATAAAACTTATTAATTCAATAATAAAACAAAACTTGTGCATGATACAGTTAAAATAAATAAGTTATTTTTTTAGGAAAAGAAAGTCATAAAAAGAATGACAAGTCTATCTAAATCATATTAACAAGTAATACACATTGATTTATTTGATGGAGGAGGCCAATTGTTGTAGTAAACAAGCAGTGCCGAGTGGATTAATATATGCTCAAGACAGTAAATAATCTAAATGAACTAAGACAGAGATATGCAGAGAAGAGAACTAAAGATTTGCCGCTACACATATATTCATTCTGTCTCTTTGTGGCATATGGATATATACTAAATCATCATCTATCTGTACAGAATAAGAGAAGCTGCCACCAGCGCCGCGTCGCACATATGATGTGTACCAAATTAGGACTCCATAGCCATGCATGCTGAACAATGTCACACACATTCTGTCACACGTGTTACTCTCTCACTCTTCTCCTCTTCCTATAAATCACCACACCACACCTTCTCCACTTCACCACTTCACTCACAATCCTTCACTAGTAGTGTATGATCACAGTCACAATGTCCAAACATTTTCTATCTTTGGTATCACTTTCCTTTCTACTCTTTGCAGGCGCATGTTTAGCAACTAGCTCTGAGTTTGACAGACTCAACCAATGCCAGTTACACAACATCAATGCATTGGAACCAGACCACCGTGTTGAGTCTGAAGCTGGTCTCACTGAGACATGGAATCCAAATCACCCTGAGCTAAGATGTGCCGGTGTGTCTCTCATCAGACGCACCATTGACCCTAATGGCCTTCACCTCCCCTCCTTTTCACCTTCTCCACAGTTGATTTTCATCATCCAAGGAAAGGGTGTTCTTGGACTTACACTTCCGGGTTGTCCCGAGCCTTATGAAGAGCCACGTTCATCACAATCTAGACAAGGATCCCGGCCGCAACAACCTGACAGTCACCAGAAGATTCGCCGATTCAGGAAAGGTGATATCATTGCCATTCCATCGGAATTCCATATTGGTCATATAACAATGGCGATGAACCGCTTGTTGCCATTAGTCTTCTCGACACTTCTAACATTGCAAACCAGCTCGATTCAACTCCAAGAGTAAGTAATAGTGTAACTATACATTACATTACATTGTCTGTTATAAATTGTTCTTACTACGGTATGCGGTATGCTCTTGTGATTACAACTTTAAAATTTTCTGCGTGTAAAATATGTTATACTCAACCAGTTCACATGTAAATATGTGTTTTTCAGGTATTTTACCTTGGTGGGAACCCAAAGGAAGAGTTCCCTGAAACACAGGAAGGACAACAAGAAAGACACAGTTTACCCGTTGGACGTAGGGCTGGACAACACCAACAAGAAAAGGAATCGGAAGAACAAAACGAAGGTAACAGCGTGCTGAGTGGCTTCAGCTCAGAGTTTTTAGCACAAACATTCAACACTGAAGAGGATATAGCTAAGAGACTTGATCTCCACGTGACCAAAGAAATCAAATTGTGAAAGTTGAGGAGGTCTCCGCATTATCAACCCTGAGGGCAGCAAGAAGAAAAGAAGAAGAAGAAGAAGGAGAAGCATAGAAGTGAGCAGGGAAGGAATGGTTTGGAAGAAACCATCTGTAGTTTCAAGATTCGTGAGAACATTGCTAACCCTGCACGTGCAGACCTCTATAACCCACGTGCCGGTCGTATCAGAACTGCAAACAGTTTAACCCTTCCAATCCTCCGGTATTTACGCCTCAGTGCTGAATATGTTCGTCTTTACAGGGTACGTATAGTATTAACTATTTAACCAATTTCTATATTTCCATGCTATGATTAGTTAATAAACTAACCAATAACATGCATATGCAGAATGGTATATATGCTCCACACTGGAACATAAACGCAAACAGTCTGCTATACGTGATAAGAGGAGAAGGAAGAGTTAGGATTGTGAACTGCCAAGGAAATGCAGTGTTCGACAACAAGGTGAGAAAGGGACAGTTGGTAGTGGTACCACAGAACTTTGTGGTGGCAGAACAAGCTGGTGAGAATGAAGGATTAGAGTATGTGGTGTTCAAGACAAATGACAGAGCTGCTGTTAGTCACGTACAACAGGTGTTTAGGGCCACTCCTGCAGATGTTCTTGCAAATGCTTTTGGTCTTCGTCAACGCCAAGTCACCGAATTAAAGCTCAGTGGAAACCATGGCCCTCTGGTTCACCGTCAGCCTCAATCTCAATCTGATTGAGATCATGCTAAGGAGTGCAATAATGACATGGCCATCACATCTTAAATAATAAATTTTGAATGTATTGTAGGAAAGAACTTGAGTTCCCATAATAAAACAATAAAGTATGGCCTTATTATCCCGATCTTAATCTTGATTTTAATGCATTTATAAGTGGCGAAGAACAATAGTTTTAATCACCTTACGATTGCTATAATAAATGCATACACTTTTTACTAAAGCTTATATGGTTGTTTGAATCATATAAAAAATACAACTAGAAATCTGCATTTTCCTTCAGATTTTGAATAAAATGCAGTAAACTGAGTTTATGAAGAAAATCCAGCAAATACCTTGGTTGAAAAACTCCAAGTGGCACTACTGCTACAAGCCTACAACATTATGCAATGCAAAGCCCTGTTCATAAAAATTGGCTTTAAACATAAACATGACTCCAAGTAAATATGACCTACTAACTAACTTATTTTCTTAAAAACAATTCAAACTGCATTTTCTTCTACCTTACACGTAAGAACTCCAACACCAAAATACTCCTTTGCAATGTGACAAGTATCTTGACAGAAAAACAAGCCCTTAATTGTAGATTCATGCAAGGTAACTTTGATTAGAATCAAACTTGAACATGACATGTATCTTGACAGATAAGCAAGCCGTAAATTGTATGGTCACTGATGGTTACTTTCTGCATCTTAATGAACTATACCAGATTGTATGACTCAAAGAATTTAAGATTCGAGCCAACATCCCATTTTCACCTTCTTCACTTTTATTTGAATCAAATGCATTAACTTCTTGTGCTGCAATAGGAAATAACAAGTATGGCTTTTTAAGCTGAAACAAAATTTTATGATTCATCAATTAACCCAAAAACACAATTGAGAGCTCCGCTAGAGCTTCTTTTCCTGGTACGTGAGTGACCGCGTTGCAGGCCGCTCTTGCTCAACTTGATTGCTTTGCGCGGTTCGGTAGCTCTTGTTAACGGCAAGGCACTCACGATCACTATCAAGCAGGAGTGGATAAATGTTACAATAGTCTCTATGAAAGGTTGATCATAATACAACATAACCACAACTGCAATTTAAGAACACCCCAATTGACTAGCAGTTTTGCATTAGTTGGAGACAAATGTGAAGTACTCATAACTGCTTGCATTATTCTGCTGAGTAATTTTCCAATCAACTCATTGTTACATTCCTTATCCTTTTAAACTTGTAGGAAACACTCATTTAACTGGAATACTATAGGTCCAGCCAGCATCTTACAACATCTCTCATTTTTATTTCTGTTTTATTTTTTTCTTGAACTTCTTCTTCTCGATGGTGCATAGACTCAAGTACATATTTGTAATGTTATAGTCTTTCATTCAAAAGCACTTTTCCCCTACACGCATCGTGCTTGGAACTGTGTAATGTCATGGAATTTTAACTAAAACACTTCGCCCCTAAGAACCTCATACTTGAGGACTATGTACCTTAGAGGGACTTAGTAATACAATGAAGAGCACACCCTAAGGATCGGCCAGGCTCTAGGAAGTTTCTGACAAGGTCAGAAGGACCCACTATTAAAAATTGATATTTTTCTAACATGTTACTTTACTTGTGTGTCTTACTTTACTTGTGTGTTACTTTGTTTGTTGTTATTACCTTACTTGTTGTGTCACTTTATTTGTCATTGTCACTATAACAATTAGATTCTTGTTTGTCAAGATAGTAAAAGTAGACCAAAGTTTATGAAGTCTACTATTTAGTCTATTATTTAGAATAGTGTTGCTTTGGATTCTATTTCCACTCCAACAAACTAGCTTATTACTTGACTCTATATTTTGTAGTATTTTTCCATTTTATGAAATAAAAACAACATAACATTTTCCTCTAAAAATTATCTTTATTATTTTGTGGTTTCTATCATTCTCTTCTACACCACTTTCCATCACTTCTATTTTTCTTACATGGTATCTAGAGCTTCATTGATCTTAACGGGTCTGTGGAAAAAAAATCAACAAGAAAATATTTACAAAAACCTTTAAACACCATAAATGGCTTCCAACAATAGTTCTTTACCTCCACCTCCTATATTTGTAGGAGAAAACTATCATTTGTGGACTGCAAAAATGAAAGCTTATCTGAGAGCTCAAAGTTTATGGGATGTCGTGGAAAACGGAAGCAATCCACCACCTCTTCAAAATAACCCAACAGGAGCTCAAATAAAAAATCACAATGAGGAAGTGTCTAAAGAAGGAAAAGCATTTTCCATTATACATGGATCACTATATGATGATATATTTATCAAGATCTTGAATCTTGAGATTGCAAAAGAAGCTTGAGACAAGTTGAAGGAGGAGTTCCAAGGGAGTGAAATAACAAAGAAGATTCAAGTGTTGAACTTGAGAAGAGAGTTTGAAGCACTAAAAATGAAAGAAACTGAAACTGCTAGAGAATTTTCTGACAGAATTTCGAAGGTTGTTTCACAAATTAGATTGCTGGGAGAGGAACTCAGTGATCAAAGAGTTGTGGAAAAAAATTCTAGTGTGTCTTCTAGAGAGGTTTGAAGCAAAAATATCCTCTCTTGAAGAAACTAAGGACTTTTCTCAAATCACACTTGCTGAGCTTGTTAATGCTTTGCAAGCTACTAAGCAAAGAAGATCTTTAAGGATGGAAGAAAATGTTGAAGGTGCTTTCGTGGCCAATACCAAAAGCAAAAACCAAAGATACAATAGTTTTGAGAAAAAGTATTTTAGTGAGAAGAAAGGAAAAGGAAAAAGAGAGGAATTCAACAAAAAAGGAGAGAGTTGGAAAAAGAAGTTTCCACTTTATCAATGTTGCAAAAAGGATACTCATTTAGAAAAATATTGTTGGTACAGGTCGAGAGTTAAATGTAGAGTCTGCAATCAACTTGGTCATGTGGAGAAGGTTTGCAAAAACAAAGTAAACCAGCAAGGAAAACAAGCCCAAGTTGTTGAACACCACTCACAAGAGGAGCAATTATTCATGGCTTCTTTCTATTCTGTCAATAGTAGCAAAGAAACATGGCTAATAGATAGTGGATGCACTAATCACATGACTCACAATGTTGACATTTTTAAGGAACTTGATAAGTCATTCTACAGTAAAGTTACTATCGGCAATGGAGAACATGTCGATATCAAAGGAAAAGGTGTTGTAGCTGTTGAAACTCTCTCAGGTGTCAAATATATTTCATATGTTTTATTTGTACCTGAAATAAATCAAAGTCTTTTAAGTGTGGGGAAAATGATGGAAAAGAACTATTTATTGTATTTCAAAGGCATGAGATGTACTATTCTAGATCCTTCTGGATCTAAGTTAATGACGGTTGAAATGAGAGGTAAAAGGTTTCTAGTAGAATGGAAGCAAACAACCGTGCATGAATTTCCAAGTACTGTTCGCGATTCCTCCTTGTGGCATAAAAGGTTGGGTCACTTTAGTTACTCAACCTTAAACAAATGAGTTCTCCTGATTTGGTTGAAAATTTACCAGCCATTGATGATGTTGTTGACATATGTGATGTATGTCAATTCAGAAAACAAAGTAGATTAACATTCCCTGTTATGTCAACCTGAAAAGCTTCTGAAAAGTTACAGGTCATACACACAGATGTGTGTGGTCCGATGCCAACGACATCCTTAAATGGCAACAAATATTTTTTGCTATTTATTGATGATTTTACAAGGATGAGTTGGTATTTTTTCTAAGGTAGAAGTCAGATGTATTTGTTGCATTTCAAAGTTTCAAACTTATGGTGGAAAAAGAGGATGATTTTCAAATTAAAAAGCTCAGATCTGATAATGGAACTGAGTATATAGTGGGAGAATTTAAAACTTTTTGTGAACAAGCTGGAATCCAACATCAATTTACTGTTCCTTACACTCCTCAACAAAATGGAGTGAGTGAAAGAAAGAACAAGACAATCATGGAGATGACTCGATGTTTACTTTTTGAGAAAGATATTTCAAAAACCTTTTGGGTTGAGGCTGTCGACACCTTGGTATACTTGCTGAATTTGTTGTCTACCAAAGTCTTGAAGGGTAAAACACCCTTTGAAGCATGGTATAAAAGAAATCCGTTTGTTCAACATTTAGAAATATTTGGATGTTTGTGTTATGTCCATGTTCCAAATGTGAAAAGAGATAAATTAGAATAAAGTCTGTGGTCGGTATATTTTTGGGGTAATCAGTAACTCCAAAGGGTATCGAATTTATAATTTGGAGATCAAAAAAATATTGTTAGCAGAGATGTGAAGTTTTATGAGTTCTCTAAATGAAATTGGGAGAAAATTCAAGCTGAAGGTCCAAGTAAGGTATTGCCTATGGAGGATAGTTTGGAAAATCAAAATTTAGAAGGTGAAGGAGAAAATTATGATAGTGATGTTGATTTTCCAACCCGAGGTACTAGATCCTTGGATGATATTTATGTTAGGTGCAATATAGCTACATTAGATCCTACAAGGTATGATGAAGCTGCTAATGTTGGGGAATGGAAAACTGTCATGCAGGAGGAGATTAAGATGATAGAGAAAAATCAAATATGGCACTGATTGAAAAAATAGCAAGTGTACTATTTTTGCCGATGCATTTATAGTAGGAATTTCCCAAGATATCGATCTCGAGGACTGCGAGAAAATATTGAGCTATTTTAAACTCAACTGAACAAAAACTATGGTTTTTGTAATTTGCTGACTTCACAACTTCCGAAGAAATTCTAAAACGTTAAGATAAACTTAACCAATAGAAGAATAATTCTAGGCTCGGTGTCTGATTTAATCATGCAACGAAACTAATTATGATTTGCAACAACAGATTCAAACAATTGGTTACCAGTCCTTAAGAATCATTATCCCCAAGTCCTTAGAAATAATTCTTTAACAAGCCAACCTAATAACTATGTCCATAGGAAATTATGGTTGAAGTTAAGATCTCAAATAACAAGGATATTCTGATTATTTAAGGATAATCCTAGTCCTAGGTAAAATCTACTTAAACATATTCAACTACAGGTCATGATCAATAGCTGGTCTGACTTTATTATATCATGCTAAACAATCTTTGTTTGTCCGACAAAAGAAAGCATTAAGAATAGTAGAAGAAAAAACCAATATGAATCAAACCAAGTAGTTATTGCAGCATCACAATCTTATTTATTATAAATTGAAATCAGGGTAACCCCTAGCATTGGAGGGTTTAGCTACTCATAAACTTAAAAGAAAACATAGTATCAATGGTTGACATTACATATTAATGGTAGAAACCAGGCCTTCAATTGCAAAGGCTCTTGAAAATCTTCAACCCTCTCATCAAAACTGATGTTTTTCGTTGCTACAGTGTATTTTCTGTCCAAAAATAACCAACCCTTGTCCAACTGCGTTTTCCTCCTTTTATTTCCTTCTTTCTAGGCCTTTCAAGCAAGCAAGCCCAACTAATCACGTGAAGACGCATTATGGGCAGTGAGATGTGTCCTGGCAGAGGGTTTTTTTCCCTTTGTTAATACTCTTTGTGGCACGCATGTGGAGACGCGTTTGAGACCAAGTGCAGCATCTTGAAACGCGTTTGGGTAGATGAACTATTTTCTGGCTTGTCTTAAGGCAAGGGACGCGTCTAGGGTTGCGTTTGATCAGAGCAACATCATTTTGCACTTTTGCCAAGCTGAGGGCGCGTCTGGTGATGTGTGGGCAGAAGGGTGATTTTTCTCGCCATATTCAAGGCTTGGGACGTGTTTGTAGACGTGTGTGGGCAGGAGCTTGATATTTTTATTTTTTTCACATGCGTTTGAGGGCCCATTGATCAGTGTTAGCTCAATTCTTCATTTTCGCCTGCACAACACACAAAAACCTTCCAAACAAGATCAACAATGTCTAAAACAGTTAAATCACTTAACACTATAAACCAGGACATTTTATCACAATTCCCTCAATTTGTAAGACAACACTACAACATTTTAACTAAAATGACTCACAGAACATAGCAAAAATGTGATTGATCACAACACCAAACTTAGCTTGTTACTTGTCCTCAAGCAACTTTGTTGCCAAAGAAAATTTGTTCTCGCTTCACATTCATGCTTCATGTGCGCTACCATTCTAAATCAGAACTGATGACATTCCCTTTGCAGTTTTCACTGTATCCAACTGATTACAACCATAATCCCGCTCAGACTTATCGCATTGTCCGCCATCTCATATCACACTCTCACTACATCTCTCATATGGTAATATGTGTTTAATCGCTCAATATTCTTAGCATGCACATTATACCATAAGCTTTAAGATCTTCTTACCAGATTCAAGTATACCGACACACATACTTTTGAGGTCTTTTAGGGGTGTAACTGGGCCAGGGTTAAGGTGGGATTTTGAACGAGAAGGGAAAAACAGGTTTTTGGGTTCAGAGTAATTGTCACTGTTTTTGTGTTGTCCTCATTTCAAGGCATCACTGCAGGGCTTTTTCAAGCAGAAACCGAACTTCTTTTTTTTCTTCAGGATTTAACTTCGCGGTTTCTCAGGGTTTATTTCTGAAATTTAGTCTCTCAGTGAGTGCTTTTTCTTAGAACTTTCCCTTTGTGAGTTTTTTTCTCTTTCTTTTTTTTCTGAGACTTTGTTTCTCTTTTTATTCTTCTTTTTTTTGCACTCACTACATAACACCCCAAACTTATAAGTTGTTATCCCAACAGCAACCCCAAACTTAAAATGAAGCACAAAACCAAAAACAACAACTATTACTCTGAATAAGGTGGGGAAAGTGTATATGCCATGGGTTAAGGTATGTGGGAACAAAAAGAAAAGGATGAATAGGCCCAACGGGGTTAAACAACAAATAATCATAATAAACAGGGTAAGCTACAAGGCTCTGGGTATATATATATATATATATATATATATATATATATGTACAACAAAAAAACTGCCTCAGTGTATGTGTCAAGTCTAGTGTAAATCATGAAGAATAAATGCAAGTTCTGAATAATGTAATATACCAGAATTCCCACAAGATGACATGTAGTGTCTGGCTTTTTCTGAAACTCACCAAGTTGGGTAGAAATGAGCGGTTGATGCAACTTATCAAGCTCGACGCAGTGTCTCAATCAAATAGAGTAAACACGTAGTATTTTCATCAGCTTGAAATTTATCACAACAGAGCACAAAATTTATCAAAGGAAGCCGCAACAAAACACAAACAAGTGTTAGGACTAAAAATCACCAAGCTAGGGTGTAGCACGGTATACATCAGAGCTATGTTCTCTAAGTGCTGAAAATGGAAAAATAATAGATCACTGCATTAATTCAATTTTTGGATTACAAGGGAAAACAAACTCAAATCAAAACAAAGTGAAATAACGACAAACAAAAGTACACACAAAAGAAATAAAACGAAAACATAAACAAAAATAAAATAGGCAAAATACCCTTTTTGGTCCCTTAAGTATACCTCGGGGTCCATTCTGGTCCCTTATCTAAAAAAAGTGTCAAAGTGGTCCTATAATTGTACAAAAAGTTCCACGTTAGTCCTTTCCGTCCATTTTTTCAAACGACGTCAATTCTTTGACTAGGTGGCAGATGACATGGCTCATGTTTGTACGCGTGGAATCAGTGGCAGATGACGTAGCAATTGGTCATCAGACACGTGGCATAGTAAACATATATTATTAAATTTACATATATTATTAAATTTATAAAAATAATATTATTAATAATAATAATATTCTGGATTTAATAATATTATTAATATTATTTAAAAAAAATCCAGAATATTAATAATATTATTAAATTTACTTATATTATTAAAAAAATCCAGAATAATAATAATAATAATAATATTAATATACTAATATTATTAATATAAGTAAATTATTAATAATAATATTATTAATATAAGTAAATTATTATTATTATTATTATTATTATTATTATTATTATTATTATTATTACTTTGATTTAAAAATAAAAACTGAATAATATTATTATTTTTACCATTTTTTGCATGAATAAATTATTAAAAATAAATAAATAAATATTATATGTTTTTAAAACTGAATATTATATTTATAAAACCGAATATATGTTTAAAAATGGTATAATATATAAGGATATTATTATTATTTTTAAAACGAAATATTGTTAATATTATTTAAAAAAAATCCAGAATATTAATAATATTATTAAATTTACTTATATTATTAAATTTATAAAATAAAATTATTAGTAATAATAATATTCAGGATTTAATAATATTATTAATATTATTTTTAAAAATTCAGAATATTAATAATATTATTAAATTTACTTATATTATTAAATTTACAATAATTTCTGGATTTTCAATAAAATTAAATTTACAAAATATTATTAATAATATAAGTAAATTTAATAATATTATTAATATTCTGGATTTTTAAAAATATAATTAAATGTTCAAAATATTATTAATAAAAACTGAATAATATTATTATTTTTATAAATTTAATAATATATGTAAATTTAATAGTATTATTAATATTCTAGATTTTAAAAATAATATTAATAATATTATTAAATCCTGAATATTATTATTAATAATAATATGATTATTTTAAATTTAATAATATAAGTAAATTTAAGAATATTATTCAGTTTTATTTTTAAATCAAAGTAATAATAATAATAATAATAATAATAATAATAATATTAATAATAATAATATTAATAATAACAATAATAATATTAATAATAATAATAATAATATTAATAATAATAATAATAATATTAATAGTGTGAAATATATATATATATATATATATATATATATATATATATATATATATATATATATATATATATATATATATATATATATATATATATATATATATATATATATATATATATATATATATATATATATATATATATATATATATATATATATATATCATTTGTTAATGTAATACACATGAAGCAAAGTGGTTTGGTGGTAAGTGTAGTGTGTATTAATGAAGATGTCTTGGGTTCAAATCCTAGTTTGTGCAAAATTTTGAAATGTTTTTAAAAAGTTATGCTTACTGTGCCACGTGTTTGATGACCAATTGCTACGTCATCTGCCACTGAGCCATGTCATCTGCCACCTAGTCAAAGAATTGACGTCGTTTGAAAAAATGGACGGAAAGGACTAACGTGGAACTTTTTGTACAATTATAGGACCACTTTGACACTTTTTTTAGATAAGGGACCAGAATGGACCCCGAGGTATACTTAAGGGACCAAAAAGGGTATTTTGCCAATAAAATAGTAGAAAGAGTCTAAAGGTCATCATCGTCTAGTCTAAGATCCTTGTGCATGTTACGAAGCATATCATCATCTCCTGGTTGGGGTGAAAATGATGTTGGATGGGGAGATAGATGAGGTGAATGTGTTGTCGGGTCAGGTGGAAGCTGAGTGGCTAGAAATCCTCCTATCTCCATGTCATGTTGAAAACCTGGAATCTGATAGCGACCATGATGAGGGGCAGGTGCTGGATAAGTGGCACGGTTATGGTATCATTATGCAGTCGCCCACACGCCAGTCTCATGACACAGATAGAGTCCAGATATACCTAATCGAGCTCACATATCCTGCATAAAATAGAAGTTTCGCATCTCCACTCGGTGGGAATATGATTCCTCGTCAACCTAGGTGTGATTATGGTAGGTGGGAGTCACTCCTAGTGACGCATCAAACATAGTTGATCTTTGTGTCTTTACCTCCTCTACGGAGGATGCAGTCATCTGAGAAATCTAGGTGGAATCAATGGTTTTAGATGGTGCTATATGAACTCCTCCCGTGAGAGTAGCAACACCTGCCTATGTACACAACAAAAGAATTATAGAAGCATGACCTAAGGCTTTTTTCAAATTTGATTGAGAAATAGCCTCCATATCATCGACAATAATCCTTGCCAAGTTAACTAGCTCATTGCTCAGCATGTAGTACTCCGCCTGGGCTCTCAATGTAGTCAACTTCGACCTGCTTATGTCGGTGTCGAAGTTGTGGTGATTGTATGACACCCAAGCTTTTGGTATAAGTGCCAAATAATGAGTGAATATTTTCTTCGGCATATTTTCCAGATCAGAACTAGGCACGTAGCCATGCCATCCTTGGCCCTGAATTTCCAACTTATTCAACATCTCCGCATATGGCCAACCCCTCTTCATGGCTCCCTTGATTGCACCAAATTTACATTGAGGATATCTAAATTTGAACTTCAAAACTTTGTCAATCACTCTCCACCCAAAGTCAATTGTTTTGCCTCTAACAAAGCTAGTGAGTTGCGGTGCCTTTGGAGAAATCTTAAAAGCATTGGCATATAATTCCTTAACCAATTCAGAGAAAATTGGCTGAATTGAATTGTTGAAGGTTGAGAGCTTGTAGTTCTTGATTATGGAAGAAATATCCGAATACTCTCCCTTCTTCAAGTCAAACTTCCTCTCTACAATAATATTCATGTCATTCAAGAATTCATACCTCTGTTGGTGTAGGGAAAAAGAGAATTTGTTTGTGTCAAAAATAGAAGAGGAAGAAGAAGGCATGACTTCCTTGCCCTTGTTGGATCATTTTGCCATTGGATGAGACTGTGGTGAGGGATAGGTCTGCAACACAGGAAACGAGCACACACAAAAAATTGCACAGCAAAATGCAGGGTTAGAGAGAGACGCGTGTGTGCAAGTGAAGAAAGTATTTATAGTGTTAGCAAAAATCCAAGACGCGTAAAGGGACGCGTGTGACAGGAAGTGTCACGTCTCAACACGCGTATGGGCAAAAGGCCTGAATATTAGGATATGGGGACTCTTGGGAAGCATTTAGGCAGTTGACATGTGATTTCTGAGCCTGGAACGCATATGAGCACGCGTTTTTGCAGAATGGCCTTCCTTGGATACGAGGATGTATCTTGGAACGCATTTAGGCAGCAGGCCTGTGATTTTTGATCCCGGAACGCGTCTGAGCACACGTTTTTGCAGAATGGACTTCCTTGGATCAAAGGACGCGTCTTGGGACGCATTTAGGCAGTTGGCCTGTGATTTGGAGTAAGGAATGCGTTCTGGAACCCATTTGAACATATATTCCTTGGGTTGTCTCCCAAGAAGAACTTCGTTTAACGTCGCATGGTGTAACGGCAAAAAACTGTGAGTATAAGCCATTGAATTGACTTAACTCAAAAAAGTAACAAAAGAGTTGTCACCGCGCTTTTATTTTATTCAAAGGACTAGGAAAAAAGCAAATAAAATCCTAAAAAACAAGATAATAGATCTGAGACTGGAGGTTAGTTATGCAAAGGGAAGGTGTTAGGCACCGAAAGCATCTACGGTACTCCGCATGAACCTTTTTTAAAAATTTGTATATGTGTGCTAAAAAAGAGTATATGTACAAAATGGATGGTGGGGGGAGAAAAGAAGTATTTTTTTTTTATAATTTTTGATTTGATAGAACTTCCAATGAGTTCCAAGCCTACATACCAACAATGTGCAATGTTGAAATCAAAACCAAGTAGTTTGGCTAAAAAAAGCTAAAGTTGTGTGTTGGTTGATTTTAAGAAAATGTTTGTTAGAAAAGCCACAAAGGGCTCAAAAGGTTTGAGTGAGGCTAGGTGTTTTTTAGTATTATGAAAAGAAAAGTCAAAGTATTATTAAATGGATTGAAAGTTTATTAAGAAAACAAAGTTTGAAAATTCATGGACCTAAGTCCAAGTTTTCTATGAAAGTGGTTCGAGTTTTGAAAACAAGAATACTTTGAAAAAGAGGGAAGATTTTGAAAATTAAAGAATGGGGAGGAGATGAAGAGGCTAACCTAAGTTCATAAGTTAAAAGGTAAGGGTAAAGAAAGATTTAACCGGGTGAGAAGACTAGTACTTGACATCAAGAGTCAATACCATATCCCATCCTTTGGATTACCACATAAGCAAAAAATAATCGGACAAAAAAACACAAGCTTAAGATAAATCAATGCTTTTAGGTGAACTCGTGTCTTGAGAAAAACGGCCAGAGTAATAGTTGTATTTGGAAGAAATCCACTCTTAATTGAGTAGAACAGAATAACCTGCATACAAAGATAATAACCAGACAAAACAGAATAACACTAAGGGCACAAAAATCTCCAAGCTGAGGTAGAGGTCCTAATCCTAAGTCCAAAGATCAAGCTCTAAGCACAAGGATAATAACCACGTCTAATTAAAAGTTTTTTTTATGTTTAAGTTTAATTATTAAGTATTTTGGAAAAGGAAAATAAAGCTCAAGTGAGAAATTTCAAAATGGCAAGAAAATAAAATGCTCATGTGAGCAAAGGAAAAATGACAAGAAAATAAAATGCTTAAGTGAGCAAAGCAAAATTGACATGAAATGTAAATGCTAAAATTAAAGGTGCATAAAAATAAAGAGCATAAAAGTAAATGTGGAAAGTAAAGAGCGAAAAATAAAAAGCAATTAATAAAGGTTAGCAAGATGACCATCTTCAAACTTGTCAAGTATATCATCGAATTGTTAGTTGTTAGTCGTCAACAAGGTGACCATCTTGAAACTTACGCATGAAGACTTTCCAGAAACTTGATAGAATCAACGCAACCACACGAGAAGTTTCAATTGTTTTTTGTCAATTATATCACCGGTTTTGGAATTATCACATCACTTGATCAAAGATGGTCTAGAATTTCAAATGGGCAAGGTTCCTGGAAACTTGCCAGAAGCTTGATTAAAAATCAACGCGATCACACGACAAATGCCACAGGCGTTGAACCAAGATCAAAGCTCACGTCATCTTTTGGGTCTTATGTTAGAACATTAAAGTTTATGCCATCAATTGACCACTTTTTCCGAGTCGGGACAAAGAAAAATAAGATGAAGAAGAAGAAATGATGTTCAATTTTATTTTGCATCAGATGAATTTATTTTGGTCTTACTTCGTCAAAATCAATCAACTCTCTTGGTGGATTTGGTCAAGGGACCTATCAACACCCAAATTACATTGATGTTGAGGAAATTTGTGACTCTAAAATAAATTCAAAAGTGTCATACCCCAACATTTTCCCTCTTATTCCTCAATACATTCCATACCTCCATACTCAAGGATTTCACAAGGGTTGATCAGACAAACCCTCTCCTAGACAATTAACCCAAACTAGGGTTTGGCAATTCTCAGATCAAGGTGGTTCCCAACATCTCCAATGGTCATCATGTCTCCTCATATGCTTCAAAGAATCTCCATGTCAAGTTTCAAGCCGTACAAGTCAAGTTTCCTCAGACAATTGTTCAGATGGTTGAAAATCAGTTGTATCAGACAAAAAGTCAACTGTGGTCAACATACAGTCAAACTTCATGATTTTTGGTTAACATCCATATTTTGAAGTGAAATTCATCATTTGATCAAGGGTTGATCATGATTCATCAAGAAAACTCAAGATTTGGTCAAAAGTCAAACTTTCTAAATTAGGGTTTTCTAGAGAAAAGTCAACTGAACTTTGACTGAGCATAACTTTCTCATACTTTATCAAAAAATTTTCCACCACCTCTCATTTTGAAGATAATTCAATTCTATACAACTTCATATCTCATAAGAATGGTAAAAAAATGCTTCATTTGGAAGATATGGATCAAAACATTACATGTCCTTTTCAAAGTCAACAAAAAGTCAACTTTTTTGTAAAGAAGTGTTATTGAGCATAGAAACTACAATTGAGATGAAAAAAAAGAGGTTGTTTAGAGGACATCTAGACCTTTCTAAAAAGTCCAAGAACACTCAAAAATGTTAAAAATTGAGCAAAATACACCTTGCACAAGTTGGGCATTTTTGAAGAATTGCACAAAGAAAGATATTTGACAAAATCCAATTTTTTTCCAAATGGGCCTATAATTTTATGATCCAAACTTGATCGTAATATTATTTTTGACCTCTTGATGCTTTGCCACGTCCTCTTTATATTTTTTTGATTTATTTTTGAATTTAAAAGCATTTAATTCAAATTTAAATTAAATAAAATATGAAAACAAGGTATAATTTAAGTTGGGTTAGATTTTTATCAAGCTTGAGGACCAAGGAAGCCCACACAACTTGCCAAATTCGTGCTAGCTCATGCAAGGAAGGAAAAATCAAATTTTGAAAAAGATTTGATTTGAATTAAAAGAGAAAATATTTTTGCATTGAAGAGGATATCTTTTTTCTTTCTTTTTGCTTCAATCTTTCACTCTATAAATACTCATTGCATTCACAAGACCAAAGGACGAAACCCTAGCCTCTTGAAGCAACCCTAAAATTCCAAAAAATTCACAAAGTTGGCAAAATTCGAGTTTGATTTTTCAGCCACTTCCAGCCACTCTCAAGCCTCCCATCGTGTTCCTGAGGTAAGTTTGAGTAAGTACACACCAAAAACCATGGTTAAATATGCTTGAATCGAGCCATATATGAACATACATATTTATACTTTTCTTGAATTCAAATTTTTAATATCTGCTTGTTTTAATCAAAACTAATCATTCTAATGTGTTCATGACATGCCATAGGCAGGATCTGGGTCATCGTTCTCAAGCTTGAACGTCCAAATTGCGTTATGCCATAGTTAGGGTTTTCTGAACTGTTTGCTTCGAACCGGCTGATACAGGGATTTTCAGGGCAAACGGACACCACCATCGTGTTCGCAGCCCTCGATTTAGGGGGGTAGGGTCCCTCTTTGTCTTTTATTTTGCGTATTTTTGTAGGTTGAGTTTTTGGTTGATCGGAGAAGATGATCGGAGCTAGGGCTCCGACGTCGTTGACTTGTCTGAGACCGGCGAAGGCTGGCGTGGCGCAATAACGCGTTCTGATTCGTTCATCCGTTCCAACTGGGGTCCACGCGTGTTGACTGTGTTTGAATTGTATAATCATGACACGTTTTCCCTTTTAACCATTTGTTTCCAGTTCAAAACACCAAGGCGACCTAGCTCGATTGTAGCGTGTTGAGTAATTTCGCGAGGCGTGAGTTGAATCTGGCTCCAGCAATATAGTTTTACTCCCTGAAAACAAACTTTTTCTATTTTCTTATTTTTCTTAATATTTTTCATTCAATTTAATTTATCTTTAAATATTTTTCTCATGCATTTAAAAATCACCAAAAATATTTTCCTTTTGCATTTTAATCAGAAAAATACTTATTTAATTTTTGACAATAAAATCAATATTTTTGCATGCATATTTTAATTAATTGTTAATTAACCATTATATTGACTTTTAATTGCTTTTAATTATTAAAACCGATTCAGAAAATTACCAAAAATTTATTTTATCATCTAATTGTCATTACTAACTTAAAATATTTTTCCTCATTTAAACATCATATTTTTACTAACATTTTTCCTCTTATGCAATTTTCTCGTATTTTCCGATTATGTATTTGCTTACAGGTTGTAACGTTTCAGATGATTTTTCTCGCTTTTCTTTTCAATACTATGTAACTGCCTATGGGATGTAATAGTTTAATTAGGAATTTTACATTCCGCACTCCTATTATGTAACTTCCCCAAAGCCATGTAATAGCGTAGGACTTTATTTTTCCGCACTTTATTTTCCGCAATTTATTTTCCGCACCCTATAAACTGCTAGTAATTAGGCGTGTATGGCAAGATAAAAACGGATATAGCTCACTTCTAAAATGCAAGATAAAATACCTGAATTTGACACACTCTTTTCACACATGCACCCCTAGAGTATTCTCTCTCGTTGCCTTTCGAATAAATGGTCAAGTCCCTCAAACGTAGAGGTATCCTAGCACCATTGCCTACAAACATATCATCATAGTCCCTTCGATACAAAGATCATAGACCCATGATGTCGCCTACGAATACATGATCTCGTCCCTCGATTGTTGCCTACGAAAAGTGACGATCGTCCCTTCGAATGTGCTAGGATACTTCCTACAAGTTGCCTTCTATGACCATCCGATGTCCCTTCGAATGTCCCTCCTTACATCCAACGAATATGGTTACCTACCAACTAATAGTATGGATAGCACTATTCTAAAGGAAAGTAAAACAACACGAAAACGACCAATTCTGAGTAGGTAATAAGACTTTTAGTTGCTTGCTCTAATCAAAATACTTTTCACACCACACACTTTTTTGTCAAAGTTCAAACTCTTTTCAAAAACGAAACATTTCCGAACACTTTGTATACATTCCAACATGAATCATTACAAAGTCAAAGCGAAATGCCTTTTTCAAAACATTTTTTTCAAACACACAGAAAACACTTTTTAAATGATCTAAGAGCAACTAAGAGCCCGTAGATTACTACGGATGGAAAGAGGTGCTAATACCTTCCCTTTTCATAACCTTCTCCCTTACTCAGAAACTAACGAAGGTCTTTTCCTGTTCTTTTCACCTTCCCTTAATTGGATAAACGAAAAGTCGGTGGCGACTCTTGCTATCCGCAACATTTGCGATAAAAAGCAAAACAAAATTCTCAAAGTCAGTTCACCGTATTACAAAAAGTCAGCAAAATAAAAATAAAAATAAATGGATTTAAAATTAATTTTGAAATTAGGTTATTTAATTGGACTTTATTGACGAAATACATAAATAGTATTTTTTTCATCAAAATAAAATTTCAACAAAATTACCCAAAGTCAAACAGAGGTCAACAAGTGTTGACAAATTTTTTGAGAATTTTTTTTAAGTCAGAAAACATTTTTAGAAAATAATATAAAAGGTTAAATAAACCAAAAATGACATAAAATAGTAAAATAAAAAATAAAAAACAAAATGAGGTCACCAATATTTTTCAAATGACCATTGGATCCTTCCAGAATTTTTTCAGAATTTTAAAATGTCAAAAAGTATTTTAAAACAATTAAAAACCTCAAATAAAAGGGAAAAATCATAAAAAATATCAAATATGAAAATAAAATTATAAAAAAATAAAATTCTGGAAGATAATATTTCAAAATATTTTTGTTAATTTTTTCATAATTTTTGAGTCAAAAATGAATTTTATATGATTTTTTAAAGTTTAAAACATTTAAAATATAAAATCAAAAAATAAAAATAAAAGCCAAAAAATATGGGCCACTAGATCACAGTCAAAACGCGTTAGTAATCACATCCAATGGACATGACGCACTGTGCCTGATATGGACCTCCTAGGTTTTCACACCAGATCGTAAATTAAAAAAATAAAACCAGAAACAATGTCACGCATGAGATCGATGCTGACTAATAAACGAAATCAGATCCAAGGGCTCTAGAGACGCGTGCATGGTAAGGCGTTCTCACAAGATCCAATTTAAAAAAATAACATGGAGTGCTCTCATTGGTTCAGACGAGACATGTCATGGTCTTCAACCTCCATCCACTCCAAAATTGGAGTTCCTCAAACTGTAAAATCAATAATCATGAGTGGTATCCTTGGATTCATCTCTTTAAGACGATCTCAACCACATGCTCGCAAAAAATTTATTTAAACTGAGTGAATAGAAATTTGGAAAAAACTCAAATAATAATGAATAGGATTTTGATGAAATTCTTAGTCAATACTTGATGAAAATGCAAATGGTGAAGATCACAAGGATCTGGGATATGAGGAGAGTGTTCTGATGCATGTATAACAGGAAAGCAAAAAGTAAAGTATTATTCTTACCGGGTGATTGAAACAACCGGCTGAACATCATCAGATAACTATATCAATGAAGTCGCCATCGAACGTTTTTTATCTCGCAAAAGGAGAAAGGTAAACGCATCGCGAAAATCTGAAAGGGATAAGACACGGTCTTACGACCGAGAGATAGGGTAAGGGAATCTATTATGCGAAGGGAAGATATTATCACCCCACACGCCCATAGTAATCTACGGTATCCACTTCTATTTTCTATCTAATGGGTGTGATTATATCTATTTACTGCTTAATCGCTATATCTGTATGCTAAAAGAGAATGCATGTGAAAGAAAAGGAAAAAATAAAGAAAACACGGGGAAAAGAAGGAAGTATTTACAAAGTTTTCTCGATCGAGCCCCGTGACAAGATGCCTACGTATTCCCTCGTGCAATGGGAAAGTCAGAGTGTCGTAGTTCGGGTCATATGTTTTGGTGGGCTTTGTGTTTTTTACTTATGAAAAAGAGTTTTAAACACAAAAGAAAAACCCGTAGGCAAAAAAAAGAGTTTAAATTGGTTGGTTGCTTTTACTTTTGAAAAATGAGTTTGAACCATTATTAAGTGCTTTAATTTGCAAAGGAAAAAGAAAACAAGTTTTAGTTTTATTACATGCAAGGATGCAAAAGAAACTAGAAAACAATCAACGGGAACTATCTAACTCTATCCCTAATGTGATTATGCATGGATTACAACCTAAGGTCTAACTCGAATCACTACCTAAGATAGAATCGAGAGAATCCTAAGGGAATATGGCAAAATTTTACAACCTAAATCTATGTCTATCTCGAATCGCTAACTAAAGTAGAATCGAAGACGACAAAAAGGAATGGGAAAGGTTTGTAACCTAAATCTATGTCTATGTCGAATTACTACCTAACGTAGAATCGAAGACGACAACAAGGGATGAAGCAAATAAGTGCTTTGGAAGAAGCACACAAACAATGCAATGCAAACAAACAAATGTCACACAAGCGCAGGAAAAGGAGGAAGTCCCACAACCTCGAACAATAATGAGCATACCGTGAGTCAACCAGGAGCCGACACATCTGATTCCTGTGAATGCTATCACCGCATGACATGAATTGTCAAGTGTGAAGAGTAAATGATTCGAGCTCTACAATAAATGTGAACCCCGGGAAAGCGTGAAGAGTCAGAATAGGGAACTCTTGCCACTTTTTATTGACTCGATAAAGGAAGCAACATGATTCGCGTGTGCGGGCTGACACGAACTAGAACTTTGTGGGAGTCAATTACGGACTCCTTTCGCTTGCCCATCATATCATCATGACTCAATATTAGGAAATATAAAAAGCGGGACTTTGCTTGGTGGTGCCACGTCGGGTGTCCTAACCACTTCTGACCTATGCAAGCACAAATGTAAACACTTACTGAGAATTACCTCCCTATGCACGATGAAGGATTTTAAAAAAACCAAACACAATTAGCAAACAGAAGCACCCTAAACGGGTCTTTAAATAAAC
This sequence comes from Vicia sativa, assembly GCA_021764765.1. Classification (NCBI taxonomy): domain Eukaryota; kingdom Viridiplantae; phylum Streptophyta; class Magnoliopsida; order Fabales; family Fabaceae; genus Vicia; species Vicia sativa. The sequence continues at coordinate 81,075,860 of CM038797.1, forward strand.
CAGAGGGATTTCTGAACATGCTCCAACTACGGAAGCCCCTTCATACATCTCTATTCCTACTTCTCATGGCAAGGAAAGCGGTAAAGCCCTACTTCTCATGCTCTCTAGAAAAGTGGTAAAAGAATGCGGTAAACAAAGTAAAGTTACTACCAAACGGATAATAAAATCCGAAGAGCACTGCAAGCTAAAAATACTTTGGAAAACTTCAAGTACTGCTGGAACGCAATAAAGAAATCCAGTGAGCAATGTGTAGAGGCACCAAAAGCATAATCCGAATGTGTGTCATACACATCCGAAGCAAATACACCTGTATAAGATTGCAATCCAGACAATACAGATAAAGGATGTGCATCGATATGCACGGTCAAGAACATGTGTCTATACACATTCGACGTAAATCCAATGAACCTGCGAGAAACTATCCAGACAATACAGACAAAGGATGTGCATTGATATGCACGTTCAAGAACGTGTGTCTATACACATTCGACGTATATCTAATGAACCTGCAAGAAATTACTATCCAGACAAAGCAGACAAAGAGTTCACACCCATGTGTGCAAGAAACATATATGGATTCTACACATCCAAATCAAACAAGTAACCTGCAAGAAATGGTGAAAACCAAACAAGCAGATAAAGAGTGCACACACATGTGTGCAAGATCGAGATATGGATCCTACATATCCAAATCACAAGTTTAATGCTCCGTGTACCTCGCATAAACAACAAAGTGTTAGAAATAACAAGGTAGAGTGCTTGTCGGAAGCATGAAGCTCAAAAGCGATTATTCACAAAGAAATTGAAGTATGAAGGATGACTTCCTAGTAGGGGAAGCAACTAAACATCCTAATGCTAAGCTAAAAATCTCTAAAAAGTAGAGGAAAAGATTGCAAACAAACATGCAAGAGGAACTTAGAAGAACTATACAAATATCTAACTAGTTCCTAAGAGTTATACCGCTAAGAGTTAGCTTTGAAATTCTACTTACAAACCAATGGTAAGGTTTACATTAAGCTACAATTAAATGGGAGAACATATCCTAAAATTTCTAAGAAACACATGGTATTACACTCCTACAATTAGTCGATGCAAATGACAAAGGAGAAACATGCTTTTAAACCATACAACATAATCGAAACTTGAGAATTAAAAAATTATTGAGTTAAATTAAACATGAAATTCTACAAGTCAGTAGCTAATCCCTATTAAATGGTCTCAAACAAAATTTACAAGAAATATCATAATTGAAACAAAACTATGTGCAAAACTAACTCAAAACGATCAATCGTCGCTCTAAGGGTTAATTCTCATGGTACCCTAATCATATGACTCAATTATCAATTCTAAACCAAGGTATCAACTACCTAAACATGTCCACATGCTAATCAAATATTTATTCAAGGATTAGAATAAGTATTATACATTATATGCAAAAGATCAATTCCTAGCTAGATGAAATAGCGAGCAATTATACATCTTTGTGTTCACACAAAAGAAAAATCGGATAACAACCTGAAAAGATCTAAACAATTATTAGAAAAATACCTAAAGGCTCCTAATATGTCATAGAATCAGAATATTATTTTTAGGAATTTTTATTGTTAAGAAATGATCAAAAGTTGCATCAAAATGCGAAGTGTTATGGGAAAAATCGCTTCTAACATGTTATCGAAAACAATTAAAAAGGGACCTAAATTTAACTACAAAAAATCCCAAAAAAAAAGATGCAAAAATTACTAAGAATCTCTAAAGTCAGGAATGTTTTTATTCAGATTTTTATTGTCGAGAAATGATCAAAAATCACATCGAAATGTGCAAGGTATCATGGAGAAATCGCTTCTAAACATGTTATCGAAAATGGATAAAAAAATAAAAGAAATTAATTACAAAAAATTAACAAAAAATACCAAAAATATCCTAAGATACTAAAAAGTCAGAAACATATTTTTATGCAATTTTTATGAGTCGGCGGAATCAAAATTATAAGCAAAATCGGAATTGCATTAAAGTTGTGTAACATAGAAACATGGGGGTGCGATCCAAAATTTTCTATTGAACTAAACTTAGTTATTATTTTGAGGACTGGGCTTAGACAGGGGGTGAGAATGGAATTCGCTAAGCCCAGTTTGATCACACTAAATCACACTAAATCCATAGTCTAAACCAAAAATAAACCTGCTTATTTAGTATGAGTTTTCTTTATCATGTTATCTCAGCGGTGTCGGTAGACCCATCTAAGGTCGCATTACAAGGAAAATCCAAAATTAGTTGCGGGTATTAGAAGATTTTATGGATATAACTAGTAACAGTCGCAGTTTATTTGAGACGAGGTCAAGAATGATATACTCTTAATGAATGAGATGTTGGTATTAGTAAGAATGCGAAAGTATTAGAGGTGCAACTTATGTCGATTGAGGATGGATAAGTGACGTTAGCTTTTGAGGAAAAGATAAGTGATGTTAGAGGAAAAATAAATTCGATAGGAAATGCAATCATGTTTAAGATGTCAAAATATTGACATGTGTTAAGAAAATGTTGGAAGTTTCTTTTACCGATCATATGATGAGATGTATTACCGAGATTGCGTTTGAAATAAGATTCAGATTGAACATATATGGATCCTAGATGTTATGAGATTTAAAGGAAGACTAAGAATTGTGAATGTCGTTAAAATTCTCTGCATGGATAAGAACTTCAAATGGAAACAAAATGAGTTATGGTGTAATTGGTGTGTTAGCATCTCATGAGTGGGAAAAATACTTAACAATTGTGTGATGCTAAGTGAGTGTGAAGAAGAGTATGTAAATTGTTTGATCAATGGTATCTCATCGTCGATATCAAATGAGAAATAATTATGGAAGAAGTCGTAAACCTTAAAGGAAGATTATTGGACCATGGTGCTTGGGTGACTTCGAGCACGAGTTCTAAAGGAACGCTATTATAGTTTGGTACGGTGGTTTATACTCCATTGTGATTGCCGGCTATCTATTGACAAATTGAGGGACTGATCACCCTTAATCTCTTGTTGATAATAGACGGGATCGTGTTGGGTTGAATAGACTCATCTTGCAAGCTTGATAGTGTGTGAAGTGGTTGACGTTCTATTGAGAGGATAGTAGTTCATCAGTTCGCATGAAACTAAGAGGAAAAGGGCTATGAAAAAGGCTTGGAAATTATCCAGCAGGTCGGAGACTTGAGTGTGTATGCGAGTTGAAGCCGCGGAGTGGAAGGTTTAGAATGTAAAAAGGTGAACAATGATTTTCTGGTAGATATTAAAGAGAGTCTAAAGATAAATATGAAACTTGTAGAGCTGGTAGTTGATGAGAATCAAATGAAGATAGTGACCTAAGGTAAATGATCAGAGTCGCGTAGCGGAAGCGTAATGTGATGCACTTTGTTATGCGAGTATGATTTCTGAAGTCACAAATTAAACGTTAGAAGGTGTGGATTTTATGAAACTATTAGAAATTTCAAAATAGAATTGTTAGGTGAAGGGTTCTATGTCTTATTGGTGTTACATCCATTCTGATAGATGTATTAATTTGCAAGCTCGATCGTTGGAACGTAGCCTTGTGGTACTAGCATTGTGTATAAATGTTGTGGACATTGCGGTTATGTGGAGGTTCTTATAATTGTGTTGCGGTGTAATGAAGGGATAAATCATGTATCCTAGAGCGATGGGGTAAGAAGTGTGATGAACCGATGCATTCTTAACCCTATAGCAATGGATCGTGTGGGATTATGGCGGTTGAATAGGAAAGATATTGGTTAGTGGTATTGGAAATGATGTCAAACATGATGTGATAGTTGGAAGGAAGGATCCAAGAGTCGTATCCGCAGTTATTAGTATCAAGTGAATTTTCGAGGACGAAAATATTCTAAGTGGGGGAGAGTTGTAACACCCCATCTTTTCAATTATTATTAAATTGGAATTTGTAATTATGTGATTAATTAAAATTGGATTTTTGGGAATTATTGGAATATTAGAATTTTAGGAAAATAAATAAGAGGAGAGAATTTGAATTTATGGTGAAAAGAGTAGAAGGATGGGTGTATGGAGTAAAAGCCTCTAATAATTTATTCTATCATTATTATTATTATTATAGAATAATAATACAAGGAATAAATAAAGGAGGATAAAAAGGAAAAGAAAAAGGAAGGTTATTTGGAAAAGTCATTACACGTGAAGTTGGAGAAGAGGAAAAAGAAGGAGGAAAACCAATTTGTGTCGGAAGTCGAAGAACCCACAAGGTAAGGGGTGATTTCAATTAATTAATGCGTATTATGGGTTTTGATTTCAATTGTATGGATCATAGTATGTTAGGGAATCCCGCTCTAGAAATTCTAGGTTACCGTAGATGTGTCCCTATTGTGTCGGAATGGGAATAATCTTGGATTAGTATGATATAGAGTCAATAGGAATGAGCAATTCATGTTAAATTGCATGTTAATGAGGTTAAATGAGTGATTTTGCTGTGTTGGAATATATGGACACGTTTGGGATGGATAATAAAAATGGTTTTGGGAAATACTGCTGTAAAACTGATATTTTTGACTCTGATGGTCGTGGGAACCGGTTCCCCAGTGGGAGAACCTGGGTTCCAGTGTGTAAAATTGAGAAAAATGACATTTTTAAACTTAGGAACCGGTTACTCCCAGGGAGGAACCGGGTTCCACGTTGATTTTTCCAAAGAAAACAGAATTTTTCTCTGGGAACCGGTTCCCTACCTGGAGGAACCGGGTTCCCCATACAATTTTCCAGGGGCGTAGTTTTTGAACGTTGTGGGAACCGGTTACTCCCAGGGAGGAACCGGGTTCCATTGAAGTTTTTTTGAAATTTTTTTTAAACTTTGAAAATTCATAACTTTCAAACCGTAAGTCCGTTTTGAGCGCCATTTTGGATGTTGTTTCTTAAATTTAATGCTCTATCTTATAAAATGAAAAGATTTTCTAAAACTTGAAATTATTTTGAAAAAGAGTCAAATTTCGAAATAAACAATTATTGACTGACGCACATTGAGGTGTATGTAGCAGTGAAATTGTGGTGATGGATGTATTGATACGGAGTGAATGTAAAGCATGTTTATGCTGTTGTTATTTGTATGCATGAGGGTTGGAATATCATGCTTTTGGTTTGGATTCGGTTTAGGATAATTGGTGTATTTCATGATTGTATTGATATCATGTGTTTTGTTGGTGTTGTATATACCTGATAGCTGTTGATCTTAGTTGTTGTTGTGATATATACCGGTGATAGTCTTACCAATTGAAGGGTAAGTGTTTGGCATATTTATGCTTTGTGGTGAATTATTTCATGATAGGTGATTATATCATGTTGTGGTTGATGAGGGCTTATGATGTCTGATGTGGTCATAACCTGTGCTGAATGTTGCATGCTAGTGATGTGCGTGCATATGCATTGTTTTGGTGAAGTTAATTCCCATTGTGCGGAATTTGACTTGGATTGCCGATAACCGATACCCGAGTGAGGATGGGTGGTTAGGCTGGATTCGTGTCCGGGTGTTTATGGACGAATCGATGGTTACTGTATCCGGTTGATGATGGATCAGTGTTGGGTGACTTGGTCACGTGTTGGTACCACATGCATTGAGTCTGCATTGTATTTGCATGGAATTGTAACATGTTAGGATGTTTTCCAGTGTTACAATTCTCTGATTTTTAAATGTTGTGCATGATGATCGTATGGTTGTAACTGTGTATTGAATATGAAGTTATGCTAAAATGGGTGAATTAATATGCTTATGATATATTGTTGATTGAGAAGCTTATAATGTGTTTTAATTATGAGAAGTCTCACCCTTACTTTAACAATTTCAGATTAAAGTTAGCAGCTCAGAAGTTGGTGAGGATGGATCTAGAGCTTATCATTTAAGTCCGCGTGTCAGTGTCATGCTCTGATTAGATTGTAACACTGGGGAACGTTAGTTGAGGAATTAGATATTGTTTAATTGTTTCTTTAAATTTTGTTGGGAATAATAACGATTGGATTATTCCGTTTTGGTTATGATATTTTTCCGCTGTGTAAGACATGGTCTTCATTTGACTGAATTATCTGAAATATTGATCCTCAGTGTAGCATGGCTACTGTTTATTTGGAGGTTTTATTTTATCTAATAATTGTGGCATCCATGTTCCGTGTTAACTCTGATGAATTATGACTTTAATCATTGATATAATTAATATTATTCGGGGTATTTTAGAAGGGGTGTTACAATAGCATAGCAGGGGTGTTAACTCTGATGAATTTTAGAAGGGGTATTTCACAGAGCATAGCAAAAATGTGACTGATCAGGCATCTTGTAGACAAAGGAAATCAATTTGGAGCATTGCAATTCAGAAAATCAAATTGCATATATTATGACAAAAGTTCTTTCCAAGAGAAAGTTTGAAGAATTAAGATCAATGCTTGGAGTATTCAAGAAAAATCTCAAGGAGGAGTGTTAGAAATTGATATTTTTCTAACATGTTACTTTACTTGTGTGTTAGTTTGCTTGTTGCTGTTACTTTACTTATTGTTATTACTTTACTTGTTGTGTCACTTTACTTGTCATTGTCACTATAATAATTAGATTTTTTCTTGTTAAGATAGTAAAAGTAGACTAAAGTTTATTAAGTCTACTATTTAGAATAGTGTTGTTTTGGATTATATATTCACTCCAACAAGCAAGCTTATTGTTTGACTCTATATATTTTGTAGTGCTTTTCAACTTTATGAAATGAAAACAAAATGACATTTTTCTCTAAAAATTATCTTTATTATTTTGTGGTTTATATCCTTCTTTTCTACACCACTTTCCATCACTTATATTTTTCTTACAAACCCTAATATAAAAAGGGTGAGCTACCTCACTTTGAAGGTCAACTCAATCTTTGGTTAAAAAGTTAGCTCGTCCCAACCGGCCCGACACCAACATAGAGGAAACAACCAAATAAAGGGACTTTAACACATAGACGTCGGGGGTAGGTTGAAAATATATATTTTGAAGAAGTCCCACGTCGCTTATTTTAGTAAAGAAGAGGGAGTCCAAGACTATATATAGAATTAAAGTTTTTTCAAGTTCCACATCGCTTAGTTTAATGAATGAAGAGGGAGTCGAAGACTATATATAAGATTCAAACTTTTCTTTACAAGATTCACTAGTCAAAAGCACTTTGTTTTGGAGAGTGTCACTTTACTTTGTTTTGGAGGGTGTAGATGTATTGGGTGTCATTCTCTGGTTGTCTATTAACAACGCGGTGTATTTTTACTAGGACAATATCAAATTCATTATCCTAAAATGAAAAATCTAGCTACACCAATATGTCAGGTAGACCACGATTCTAAAATGCAGTATTTGTCCCGGTTAGGATGAAGATTTTGATATTTTGATGAAAGATGGCTTATGCTGCCACAATTGCTCTTAAAAATTGGGCTGAGTGTAATTTTATCATACAAAATCGATCAGAGATGTCTCTCACTCATAAATTGATTTTTATGTCATATCTCACCTAATATTGATATGTTAACAATTGTATTTTGGACACAGCTACACACTATAATTTAGAACTATTATTGACACCTCACACATTTTTGAACAGTGGCTCAAATCTGTTGGTCTATAGTTAAATATGTGAAGCTTGAGTGAAAGTATAATGAAAGAGAGGAATATTGACAACACTCTTTAATAATATACATATTTCAATACATTGTTACAGACATTGAACGTAAAACCGTAGATCCTGGTGTGAACGGGCACCAACATAAATAAATATTGGGGGTAGTATTTGTCTACATGTACCACTCTTGTTAGAATGGTATGAATAATTGCATCCAAAAGCATGATATAAGAAAGCCACCATGGTCAAATAATACTACCGTGTCTTAAGTTTTATCTTTATATTTTACAAAGATTAAATCTTATATAATAGAGTTGGTGGGACCCAATTTAAACTTTTGTATAAATCAATGTTTTAAAAACCGGACCGGCCGGTCGGACCGGGAACCGGACCAGGTACCGGTCTGGTTTGATTACTCGATCGCTTATGCCGTTGGACCGGAAGAAAACCGGCAAAACCGGACAGAACCGGTGGTTCCAGCGAACCGGCGGTTTGGAAACAAGTTTTTTTTTTTAATTTTTTTTCTCCTCAAAACGACGTCGTTTTGAGTTTAGGATTTTGGAAAACCAGAAAGGCAGAAACGCAAAACCGCCATCGCCGCAAACGCAAAACCAGAAAGGCGACTTGTTTCTTTAAGCTCTTGTTTCTCCTGTAGATCTTCTTGTCCGCCGCCGCCGCCGTTCAAAGAGAGTTGAGGCAACGCAAAACCGCCGTCGCCGTCGTTCAAAGAAGCGTCTAGTCTAGTAAGTGTTAGTTTTTTACTTTGCACATAAGAACAGTAAATTACAGTTCTACTGATCTACATGCATATCTTTATAGTTAACAATGTTCTTCAAGTTTTTGAAATTTGAGTAAACATAGTTTCAACATAGTTTCGCGTCGTGCTATAGCCTGCTAGTGATTCGATTTTGGTGCAAATTTTGGATTGAATTAAATAAACAACAACCAAACAACATAGTAGCGATAAATGGGATGAGCAAATACCGGTAAAAAATGAAGAAAATGTGCTCGCTTGCAAGGTGCTCGATAAAATGTCACAACCAATTTTCTTGATTCTTGTTCTTGTTTCGATTACACTTCTTGTATCTTCAGCATTGTGATTGAAGCTGGGAGTTTTGATGGTGATATAAATGATGATATTATGAGGGAGTTGAGTATACAAGTGAAGAGTGTCAGGCGATATTGTAGAGTAAAAATATTTAACTAACGGATAGATTAATGTCATGGATGTGAACATACTTAATAAGAGACCAAGAGAAGTCATGGGGGAATGAATGATTATATCCTTTAATTTGTGCATGATCAATATCAAATGATCAATTCAGTTGTCACATCTTAAAGATGCACAAGTGAATGATATGTATGGTTCTTGTTTTTGTTGGAAACAAATCCTCAATCTTCAACACAGTAACTAAGAGTCAGAGAACTCATAAGATGATGATACTAGTAATTGGTACAAATGTGAGTAAAGATCAAAGGATCAATTTTAGTAGTGGCTGTTAAACTATGCATGTGTATATCATATTGTATTTTTATTTCCGTTAGGTGGGGCAAATGCCTGAAAGAAATAGAGTAAGCATGAAAGTAGGCAAACTCAAAATGCAATGAAAGAAAATAGAAATATTCTATTTTTAAAACTATCACATTTAATATATTATATATATAAAAAAGTATTTCAGTTGGTCAGGAAGTCAAATTACAAATAGAATCTGTTTTATCCAAAAGTTTCTAGGTTATGAGTTTCAGGTACATCAGTATTAGTGCTACAAAGATTAACACAAGGATATAAGCCCTTGCAAGATTCCTAGAATATCTTAGTCTCCTATTGAATAGCTGTTTTCGTTATTAGGACTAAAAGTACGTACACTTTTGAAGTACACTACAAACTTATACACACTGACAGTACACCAGTACAGGTCAATTACCTATTTAATCAACTCTTAATTTCTTAATTTCAATTTTGTTGTTAATTTGATGTAATTTCTAGAGAAAGGTTAGGAGACAAATTCATAATTAATGACTTTGGAATCTATATGGGAAATTTGGGTATGAAAATTTGTAAGCATATACATTCCATGGAGGAACTGGTCATATAATTCAACATGCATGTGTGAAAATGATTCTCCTGCAAATAGTTGAATCTTGCAAGTGCACCATTGTGCTTATTGTAGGAAGAACTTTTTTCCCATACTGAATCATATATAGCGAGGTGAAGAACTGAAGATATTACATTTGCTGGTTTTTCAGGAGGGAATTGATGAAATGAATCACATTAGATAATAACGTTAAAATACATATATGTGTATTAAAATTACTACTACAACAATTGTTAAAGTTAAAAAAAATAAAAGTTGGAATGTACTAGTATATGCCTAGCTATGATATATACATGATTTATTATATAGAAATTTAATTGTTTTTGAAATTTGTTGTCCTTGTTTTACAGGAAAATGACATCTTCTGGAACACCTTCGTCACAACCACAATCACAAGAAGCCTCTTCAGCTCAAAGTTTAGTTCAAACTAATGTTAGAGGAAAAACTGATATAGCTTGGGCACATTGCACAAACAGTCATGACGGAAAATCTCTTGTTTGTATATATTGTCACAAATCTTTTGGTGGAGGTGGAATTCATAGGGTAAAGCAACACTTGGCTGGAATAGTAGGAAATGTTGAAATTTGTAAGAAAGTGCCTGCAGAAATTCGTTTTCAGATGAAACAAAATATCAATGAGCGGAGCAAGAAAAGAAAAACTTCAGATGTGGATGAAAGTGAGTCATTTTCTGCAGAGGGGCATGAATCCAAAAAGAATGTCGCTCGTATTGGTACTTATTTTATACCAAGAACAACTCCGGGAGCTCAACCTACTATAAAAAGTGTGATGCAAAGTAAAGAAGTGGTAGAAAAGTGTGATCTTGCTATTGCCAAGTGGTTTATTGATGCATCCATTCCTTTCAATGCTGCAAATTCACCGTATTTTCAACCCGCAGTTGATGCTCTTTGTTGTATGGGTGCTGGATATAAAGTTCCTACCATGCATGCTCTTCGTGGTAATTTGTTAAATAAGTGGGTTGATGACGTAAAGATACAGATAGAGCAATATCGTTCTATTTGGAAGGATACAGGTTGTACTCTTATGGCAGATGGGTGGACTGATCGTTGTAGGAGAACTCTCATCAATTTTTTAGTTTATTGCCCCAAAGGAACGATTTTCATAAAGTCTGTTGATGCCTCAGGTGCTTCTAAAACTGCAGAAACATTGTTTAAGCTTTTCAAGGAAGTAGTGTTGTATGTTGGGCAAGAAAATGTTGTTCAAATTGTTACAGATAATGCCGCAAATTATGTCGCTGCTGGAAAGTTGTTGGAGAAGGAGTTTCCTAAGTTGTTTTGGTCTCCTTGTGCAGCCCACTGTATTAACTTGATGTTGCAGGATATGGGGAAATTAGAGGAAGTAAGTGGAGCAGTGTCAAATGCTACAAAAATTACGAAATACATATATAACCATTGTTTTGCATTGTATTTGATGAGACAAATTACAGGTGGAAGAGAAATACTCCGTCCTGCTCCAACACGCTTTGCTACTAATTTCATTGCATTACAAAGTATTCTGTCTCATAAGGATGCACTAAGAGCCATGGTAACATCCAAAGAGTGGACAACCACAACTTACTCCAAAGATATCAAAGCAAAACAATTTGTGGAACATGTCTTAGACTCAAGCTTTTGGTCTACATGTGCTGACATAGTGAAAATTACAGAACCTCTTGTACGTGTGTTGCGTATTGTGGATAGTGAAGATAAACCGGCTATGGGATATCTCTACAGAGCTATGTATAAAGCAAGAGATGAGATTGAGAAGAGGTTTAGAAGGAATAAGCTGAAAGTGGAGCCTTATTTGAAGATCTTGGATAACCGTTGGGATGCACAACTTCGCAAAAATCTTCATGCTGCTGGTTATTGGTTAAATCCATCTTGTAGATTTGGTACGGAATATGAAAAAAACAAGTGCACCACCCAAGGCCTTTTGGATGTCATTGAAAAGTATGCTTATGATAGTAAGGACTTGCGATCTAAATTAACTGCTGAGATGAAGTTTTGCCAGGTAAAATTATATTTATACGATAAACTTTAATTATTTTATTACAATGTCAATATGTATTTTAAACTGCTTTTAATTTTTACATGCATTTTTAAGATCAATGGTGGAAACTTATGGAACCAGGCAATTTGCAAAAGTTAGCTATTCGGATTTTGAGTCAAACATGTAGTGCTTCGTTGTGAAAGAAATTGGAGTGTGTTTGAGCACATCCATTCAAAAAAAAAAAAGGTTGGAGCATCAAAAGCTTAATGATCTTGTCTTTGTTCATTATAACTTGCTACAAAATAGGTATTGCACTTATTACACTTTATATGCTATGGTTTAATAGTTAAGAAATATTGGTTTATGTTCGATACTCTGGAGAATATATGATATTTCTTGGGTTGTTGAGAATGTATTTTATTACTTGACTCGTTAAGTTTGTTTGGTTCTATGATTGAAGTTATCGTTAATGATTTATAGAACCAAGAAGAAACAAAATTATGATCCTATCAATTTTGAAACACTTGGTGATCATTCTAATTGGGTGTTGGAGGATTCACCACCATTCTTGACCATTGAGGAGGTGGAAGCACTACGCAAAGATCTTGCTAGTATGACAATCCAACCTATTTCAAATGATATTGGTATGGTATTAGTTATTGTGATTATAATTATGTTTTATTTTATTTTATTACTATATGTCAATTGGTAAACTTTTTAAATTGATGTTGTTACAGATGAATTAAATTTGGATGACCTTGATGTCGAGGAGATGCACAAAATTCGAGAAAACAACCAAAGTATTGGTATCGATGATGGGGAAGATGTTGCAAATACAATTGATTTTGGTGTAGATGGTTTTGATGTTGAAGGAGATCCCAACATTGAAATAATTTTACCTCCTTGGAACTAAATTTAGTAAACATTGCAATTAGACTTTATATTTTGTAATTTGTACTATTTTGTTTGTGGTAAAACTTATGTTTAAATTTGAATTTTAATTTATGAACTAGTGAATTTATGGTATGATATTTTTCAAAAATTTAAGTGTTATTTATATTTTTTGATATTGAATGATCCGGTTCGACCGGTTTTATACCTATATAGTCCGGTTTTATACCTATATAATGACCGGTCTATAAACCGAGTTATCCGATTTAATCCGGTTTGATCATGCGGTTCGACCAGTGACCCAATGGTTCGACCGATGAACCAGTGACCCAGTACCCTTACCGGTTTGATGACCGGTCCGGTTTTTAAAATATTGGTATAAATGGTATGGATATTTACAAATACTAAAGTGACTTAAAATTAAATAGGACCCATTTAAGACACCAAAATAAATATCATGGATATTGATGCTCTACATGACAATATATGACATGTGATATAATGTAGTAAAGTTTATACAGTAAAGATATAGGAATTAATTGAGTGAAACATATGCAAAAGACAGTATATTAATAATTGAATTAAAGAGATAAATGCATATAGTTGATACAGAGAAGAGAACTAGAGCAGTGCAGGGGACCATCCACATATATTTAACTGCATACATGATTCCAAATATGAGAATAGAAACAAATATCCATTCTGTCTCTTTGTGGTATATGGATATATACTAATCATCATCTATCAGTGATGAGTGAATGAAGCGGCCACCATCGCTGCGTCACACATATGATGTGTACCTTATTAGGATTCCATAGCCATGCATGCTGAACAATGTCATTCACATTCTGTCACACGTGTTACTCTCTCACTCTTCTCCTCTTCCTATAAATCACCACACCACACCTTCTCCACTTCACCACTTCACTCACAATCCTTCACTAGTAGTGTATGATCACAGTCACAATGTCCAAACATTTTCTATCTTTGGTATCACTTTCCTTTCTACTCTTTGCAGGCGCATGTTTAGCAACTAGCTCTGAGTTTGACAGACTCAACCAATGCCAGTTACACAACATCAATGCATTGGAACCAGACCACCGTGTTGAGTCTGAAGCTGGTCTCACTGAGACATGGAATCCAAATCACCCTGAGCTAAGATGTGCCGGTGTGTCTCTCATCAGACGCACCATTGACCCTAATGGCCTTCACCTCCCCTCCTTTTCACCTTCTCCACAGTTGATTTTCATCATCCAAGGAAAGGGTGTTCTTGGACTTACACTTCCGGGTTGTCCCGAGCCTTATGAAGAGCCACGTTCATCACAATCTAGACAAGGATCCCGGCCGCAACAACCTGACAGTCACCAGAAGATTCGCCGATTCAGGAAAGGTGATATCATTGCCATTCCATCGGGAATTCCATATTGGTCATATAACAATGGCGATGAACCGCTTGTTGCCATTAGTCTTCTCGACACTTCTAACATTGCAAACCAGCTCGATTCAACTCCAAGAGTAAGTAATAGTGTAACTATACATTACATTACATTGTCTGTTATAAATTGTTCTTACTACGGTATGCGGTATGCTCTTGTGATTACAACTTTAAAATTTTCTGCGTGTAAAATATGTTATACTCAACCAGTTCACATGTAAATATGTGTTTTTCAGGTATTTTACCTTGGTGGGAACCCAAAGGAAGAGTTCCCTGAAACACAGGAAGGACAACAAGAAAGACACAGTTTACCCGTTGGACGTAGGGCTGGACAACACCAACAAGAAAAGGAATCGGAAGAACAAAACGAAGGTAACAGCGTGCTGAGTGGCTTCAGCTCAGAGTTTTTAGCACAAACATTCAACACTGAAGAGGATATAGCTAAGAGACTTCGATCTCCACGTGACCAAAGAAATCAAATTGTGAAAGTTGAGGGAGGTCTCCGCATTATCAACCCTGAGGGGCAGCAAGAAGAAAAAGAAGAAGAAGAAGAAGAGGAGGAGAAGCATAGAAGTGAGCAGGGAAGGAATGGTTTGGAAGAAACCATCTGTAGTTTCAAGATTCGTGAGAACATTGCTAACCCTGCACGTGCAGACCTCTATAACCCACGTGCCGGTCGTATCAGAACTGCAAACAGTTTAACCCTTCCAATCCTCCGGTATTTACGCCTCAGTGCTGAATATGTTCGTCTTTACAGGGTACGTATAGTATTAACTATTTAACCAATTTCTATATTTCCATGCTATGATTAGTTAATAAACTAACCAATAACATGCATATGCAGAATGGTATATATGCTCCACACTGGAACATAAACGCAAACAGTCTGCTATACGTGATAAGAGGAGAAGGAAGAGTTAGGATTGTGAACTGCCAAGGAAATGCAGTGTTCGACAACAAGGTGAGAAAGGGACAGTTGGTAGTGGTACCACAGAACTTTGTGGTGGCAGAACAAGCTGGTGAGAATGAAGGATTAGAGTATGTGGTGTTCAAGACAAATGACAGAGCTGCTGTTAGTCACGTACAACAGGTGTTTAGGGCCACTCCTGCAGATGTTCTTGCAAATGCTTTTGGTCTTCGTCAACGCCAAGTCACCGAATTAAAGCTCAGTGGAAACCATGGCCCTCTGGTTCACCGTCAGCCTCAATCTCAATCTGATTGAGATCATGCTAAGGAGTGCAATAATGACATGGCCATCACATCTTAAATAATAAATTTTGAATGTATTGTAGGAAAGAACTTGAGTTCCCATAATAAAACAATAAAGTATGGCCTTATTATCCCGATCTTAATCTTGATTTTAATGCATTTGCAATCTAATTGAGATCATGTTATGGAGTGTAATAATGAGGATGGCCATTTTATCTTAAATAATAATAAATTTTGAATGTAATGTCAAGAACTTGAGTTGAGATAATAAAACAATAAAGTATGGCCTTATTATCCCAATCTTAATGTAAATTTGTTTGCATTTATAAGACTCTCTTTCTCAAGCAAAAGCAAATTTTGTAGCAACTGAGAAAAAAAATCTCTCAAGACCTTACCAGTAGTTACAAATCATGAGGCAGCTGGAAAGGAGGAAAGTTTCCCATGATCCATTTCCTATCTTGAAAAAGAAAATGGAGGAAACTTCATCATTTACACAAACTAAATTATCGTAGAAATGGCTAGCGAAGGGCAAGGAAAATAGACACCAGAATTGAAATGGTGGAAGTAATCAAGGACAAAAGAGTTAATCGGTTATGTGCACATATGTAAATTTTTTTCTTCTTTCTCTAAAATAATTAATTCATATTTTTCATAATTCCTGAACAATGAAGATTAAGTGTTCTTTCATTCACAAATACTTTCTCTCTCAATTCAAATTCAAAGATAATTTTCCTTGAGTGTTGATTTCATAAGTTTTGATTACTGTTGTGTGAGATTCGAATTGTGGCTGCGGCTACTGTGGTTGCTGCCGATCACTTCGAATCTCTTGAATATTTTTCAAACATACTTTAAATTTGTGATTTATGATATAAATAGCAAGGAATGTAGACCAAATAATTTTTGCAAACAATGCACAAATTATTACATGCTGATGCGGCTATTGCAGTGTTATGTGCAGTTTTTATTGTGATTTGCCATCACACTGCAATTACAGCGTGACGTGGATACAGACACTACTACAACCGCAATATTGCGGCTGCATCATGTGATGCGGACCGCAATTTAAAACTCATATGATCTGAACATCTATCATGTTCAACCTTTAGCCAAAACCCCTATTGTTTTGGTATGATCAAGTGAAGATCACCAAGCTTGGATTTGGATCCTTTATCGTCATTTCTCTCATGTTGTTGGTGTTGCTATCATCTCCACCATTCATTTTTATTATTTTGTTTCAAAGTTATTTAGCCATTGATTTAAGGACGACTTAGATGGCAGAAGCCATTCTGCAAGAGAGGATCCATACACCCAAGCCTTGGAGTTTCTGACTCATTTAGCAATTCAAAGACTAGACAAGAGAGTTCTAATGGGATCGAGTGAAGATCGTTGTAGATAAAATTTTGAAGTGTTTTGCCTCTAAGAAGGTGATTGGCTCAAGATCTGAGTGTAGATTTTGAAGAATTGGCAGCTTTGTGGGATGTGTTCAACTGAAGAAAAATTAAGATTCAGATTTGTGCAGTTGAAGCACTTGGCCTTAACTTTTCCGAAACATTTGTGACTATTTGATGTAGAAAAGCATCTATTATATATTTACTCTATTGTCCTAAATTATAAGTTATTTAGTCAAAAATATTTGTATTAAGTTATAAATTATTTTAAAATCTCAATACGACTTTTTGCTTAATATATTATCTATTATTTATTTCTTTTTCTTCTTTCATTCTTTTGATTTCGCTTTTTAATAAATTATTGAAGGTCATATTTATAAAGTGATACAACATTTTACTTTCTTATAAAGTAATAATTAAATTTCTAAATTCTCGTAAAATGACTAAAACGTCCTATAATTTAGAACAGAGGGAGTATCTATTATCTATCTATCTATTTATCTATTATTATTATTATTATTATTATTATTATTATTATTATTATTATTATTATTATTATTATTATTATTATTATTATTATTATTATATATTAAATTTAAAGCGACAAACTATATAATGACATGTCACATAATTATATATTGTCATGTCAATTAAAATTTCATGTGGAACTATAAGAATTTATCATAAGATTATAATTATGTGCTTCACAAGTAAAAAAAAATTATGTGCTTCATAAGAGTTAATCATAATTAAATACAAACTAGATCGTCGATCCGTGCTTCACAAGTAGAATATATTAGATATAAAACTATTTTTTTATAATAGTTAATATTTATTTTTTATTTGTATATAAAATTATTTGATAGGTTATTAAGATTATGTTTTCAATTATACTATTAAATTTTTAATGTGAAAGATAATAAATTAAGAAAAATTATTTTTTAATCAATAATATGTGAGATTAAATTACACATATTTATATTATATCTACTTACATAAAAAAATTATGTAGACCTTTATTTATAAAAAAATCGTAAAAAAATCGTAAAATTAAATTTCAACTTTCCCTCCAAGCAACCACCACCACAAGCCGCCACCGGGCCTCCTTCTGACAGTTGTCACCACCGCAGACCGCGCTAAGCGCGTCGTACCACGCTAAACGTGCCCTATGATTTCTCTTCTTCTCATTGAAGCTCTCTCTCTATAGGATCTTGCTCCTCTTCTCCTTCTTGTGCTCGAATCTGACCTAGAAGGAGCCAATTCCTCTTGATTTTTCTTCAATTTCAAGAATTAAGCAATTCTTCTTCATCTTCTTCAATTCTCCATTGAAGATTCCAAGTTCTTCAAGAATTCAAGCTTGATTTCGAATATTATCATCAATTCGACGTTGATTTGGTATTTTCTTTGAAGAGCACAAGGAATTCCTCTTCAATTTGATTCAAACTTCAAGTTCATGTAAGTGTTTAGTTCAATTAAGCACTTATTTTAAGCTATTATTGACTTTTAGCTTTTCTTGAAGTTGAATATTGTCATTGCTTGCAAATTCCGTGTGGATTCCGATTCTTGAATGTTCATCTTTGAATTCGTTGAATTTGATTGATTTTTGCAACGTTATTTGTGTCGGTGTGAAGACTTTTGTACATAGCACACACATACACTTGCGCATTTGTATTCTCCTTGCATCTATGCCACAAATTTGTGCATCTTGCATCATCCATTACATGCTTATGTATTAGAGATCATTTAAATTGATTGAATTCCATTGATTCATGATGATTTGAGGTATAATTCACATTCGAAAGTCCGTCGATATGTAGATTCAAAGGCATTTTGATCACTAGGCACATTGTGCATTGTACATAGTTCATGCATATGCATCTCAAGTGTTTGTATTAATGTACAAATTAGATTTGACATAATCTTTCATCACTTCTTTGTGGCATGAATTGCTTGTGTTGATCCTTGCATATGAGCATTAGAATTGTTGATTCAACTTGAATTCTTAACATGTTCATGCATAAATTTGCATATAATGAGCATTAGAATTGTTGATGCAACTTTCATTCTTAACATGTTCATGCATAGCTTTGCACATGTGAGCATTATAATTGTTGATTCAACTTTCATTCTTAACATGTTCATGCATAACTTTGCATATAATGAGCATTAGAATTGTTGATGCAACTTGCATTCTTAACATGTTCATGCATAACTTTGCACATGTGAGAAGTAGAATTATTGATTCAACTTGTTAGTGTTTTAAGTTGGCATCAATTTTGGTAAAACTAGGCTTTAGAAATGTCTTGATAGATGTCATGACATTCAGAGATTGAAGATAAATCCTACTGGACAAGGATGATAAAAGTACACCGTAATGGAAGCTAAAGTCAGCCGGAAATTCTCAGAAATACCGATGTCATAAGATGTTATGACATTCAGGTGACATTCTGCTCAGAATCGCTTTTTCCCGAGATTTTCGGAAGTTTGTTGAGCATTTTATTTATGTTTTTCTGTTATTAGAAAGCATGCTCACGTGGCTGCTAGGTTAACCTTAATTAAACCTAAATTGGTTGTTGAACAAACCATGTTTTTAGGAGAAAATTAAGTGAACCCTAGCTATCTTTATGGAAGCCCAAAACTGAAGATTCAGGACTGCTTCTATATAAAGAAATCAACCCTTACTCTACAGCCACGCCTCCAGAGTTTATTGAAGATATTGCAGGTTGTAATTTGTGTACTGTTAAGGTTAGTAACAGTTGGTATTGTGTAATTCTAGTTTCTCTTGTGAGCCAAGCAACTATCAATTGATAAGTGCATTGGACTAGGATTTGTTGTAAGTAGTTTATCACCAAAGCTTTAAAGCACGAGTGTTTGTCTCTTGATTAAAGTTTTGAAGCAAGATCAAGATATTTTATTGAAGTGTGTCTTCACAATTCAATTAAACAATAGGTTGATATCACTGCGGTGATTGAGGGGGAGTGAGTAGGAACTCATATCTAAGTAGGACTTAGGTAAAAGGGTCATTGGGTAGTGATTAAGTGAGAAGGTCAATGTATGTTGGTAGAGTCTTTGAATTGATACTACTAATAGTGAACTTTATCCTGGCTTGGTAGCCTCCACGTAGGTTTGTTAGAACCGAACTGGGTGAACAACTTATTGTGTTATTTACTGCTTTCTATATTTACTGTGTGAATTGTCAAAGCAGTGTCAGATACTGTGTCATAACATTCTCTGTGACATTAAGTATCTGCTGCCAGGAATTTCACAACTTACATTCTTAACATGTTCATACATAATTTTGCATATGACGAGCATTAGAATTGTTGATACAACTTGCATTCTTAACATGTTCATGCATTGATCTTTGACATATGAGCAATATAATTGTTGATTAAACTTGCATTCTTAACATGTTCATGCATAGATTTTCACATGTGAGCATTAGAAAATGGTTGTAGCAAGATTTTGCAGAAAATGACAGAAGGTATGGAGAAATCGGTTATGGAGATGAAGTTTCCGATTGACGAAGGTGATGTGACGATGAAGAGCGATCTTGGTGAGTTTTTCTGTTGAATAATTATGCGGAGCGAGAGAATGTGAGAGCTATGTGTTCTTGATCGGTTATGGATAGCGGTTGTTAGAAAGACGGCAGTGAGGAAAATGTGAGGAAGAGTGAGTTACGTGATTCCTGTGAGATGGTGAGAAAGAGAAAGAAAAATCTAGTGATGGATGAGAGAGCAAGAGAGGGTGCTGTCAATGGAAGTTTGTTACCGGTTGCCGTTATGGTTTTTTTCTGTTCCTTTTGTTATCTGTTAGTTTGATTTTAGGTGAAAAGAAGAAAAAAATGGTTGGAGGTTGTTAATGGTGGAATGGTTATGGAGAGGTTGTGTATGAAAGGTTGAAGAAGGTGATGGGAGGGAGATGTTATGCTGTTGTCAAGAGAGAAGAAGAGAGTGTGGTACTGTGATAGAAGATTGAAAGGATGGTGATTGAAAGTGGAGGAAAGTTGTTACAGTGAAAAAAGAAAAAGAAGTTGTTATGAATGGTGATGGCTTTTTGGTTGAGAGAGAAAGAAAAAAGGTGAAGGTTGTTAGTGTGGATGATGAGAAAAAAAAATGGAAAAATCGTTACTGTTATGGTTTATTGGAGAAAGAAACGTTGGTTCTTGATGAGGGGAAGTCCTACTGTCATCGATCATGCTACAATATACACACAGCGACGACATTTGACTCATGTCCAAACGACTCTTTTCTGAGATCAATAAATTAGAATGTACGTACTTTCGGAAAAAAAGTTCAAAACTCAAAGTCGAAGAGCGCATTTCTCCGAACAATTTTCGTGTTGACAACTTTTCGAAACAGAGCCTGTAGCTTGCTTAAAAACAGCCTTGAAGTCATGAGATCATAACTGAAAAATTACCAGCAATTTCGGCAACTACTCACCAATTACATTTTTCAAACTTTATGGCTTTGTAACTCTCGAATTGAGCTCCGAATGGATTTGAATTCTTCGACAAAGTTCGAGATTGCGGCGAAGTGAACAACTTTGTAGTTAAATGTTTTCGGATACGGAGTCAATAGCTATGAGAAAATCGACCCTGAAGCTGTCGGCCTGACCATGTTGCCAAACATTTCAAATTTTTTCTAAGTGTCGTGTCTATTACATCAATCCACATACACCACTTTACGGCTCTATAATTTTTCCGATACTCAAACAAATGACACAAACTTTACACCATCGGAAAGAGCATGCGTGATAGAACAACTTTATAGTTCGACAAAAATCCAAACGAAGCCTTTATCATCGAATAAAAAGTGTTTGAAAATTTCCGAATGAGTGTTCGACGAAAATCCTGGCTGGCTGGGCAAGTTTTGTGCATGATGTTTAGCAATTTTCCAACTTCAAGTTATCACTTACGGCACTTCGTATCTCCCAGCTCCGACGTCCAAAACGAAAACATTTCTAAACGAAACTTGTAGAATATACGGCAAACTCCAACTTTCATGTTTGGAGTTTTTCCGTGCAGCGACCGAATCGACGAGAAAACAGCCCCGAACATACGCACGAAAACTGTTCGATGAAATGCTTCCGTATGCTTTGGCAAAAATGCATGTGCTGTCTTGCGTTTTAGCAATTTCACACTGACACTTACGGCGCTCCGTATCTTCCAGCTCTGACGTCCGAAACGGAAAAGTTTCTAAACGGAACTTGTAGATGGAATTACGAACTCAAACTTTCGTGTTCGGAATTTCTTCGTGCGGCGACCGAATCATTGACAAAAACAGCCCTGAACATGTGCACAAAAACTTCTCGAACTTTACAAACATAATGAGTTCTTATTTTCCGAGCTTTACAACTTCCGATCCGAGTCCCGAATGAATTCGATTTCTTCAGCAAGGTTTTAGATTGCCGTGAAATGAACAACTTTTCAGTTAAACACTTTTTAATTCGGAGCCACGAACTATGATAAAATCGAACCTGAAACTGTCAGCATGAGCATAGAAGCAAACACTTCGAAATATTTCTAAGTGTTGATATTTTGAGAAATGATAAACCGTAACTTCCAAGCTCCGTAATTTTTGATCTGATTCCCAGATGGATTCGATTTCTTCAGCAAAGTTATAGATTGCCACTAAATGAACAACTTTGATTTTGAACTCGACTCGAATCGACGCCTTGAAACACGTGTAAAATACCTCTGAAGTCGAGCGCTTGAATACATTAAAAACACTCAAAATTTTCACTGAGTGTAAACTTCAAAAGTTATGAACTTCAAACTTCGGAGCTTTATAACTCGAAATCCGGGCATTTCTGGAAAAATCTTCACAATGACAAAGTCAGAGTACGAAATGCGCTCTTTCCAACGACTATCAATTCACAAATTTCTGACCACAGACGGGCAAGATACGGATGCGGCAACATGGTTCCGTGAACACAAAATGCTTAAAACTTAAAAAAAATTTCTAAGTCCAAGATTACTTAAAATGCAAGAAACCTCATTTTCACCCGATTCTTCCGATTTTTCTCAACAAATGATCGCATTTTCTCAAATGTCGACTTTGGACCATAATTTTGACCCGAAATTTCGCCCGGTCAAACTTTGACTTTTGTTGACTTTTTGATACATGCACTCAAATATCATTTTATCCGTCCGTTCTTAATTTTATGATGAATCATGCGGATCGATAAGCCGCATACAGATGCTTTACCACTCCCAAAAGGCCATATAATCAATTCGGGCTCAAATATTCGACCACCACACACTGTAGCTCGAAACTGTAATCAATATCCACCTGATAGGCGATCAGAACCTCAAAACTCCAATTCTCGATAGATAATCAGAAGCTTCTAAACACACATATCTTGCGTATTGAAATGACGCTCGAATTGACAGAACCTCAAATATCCAGAACTAAACCTTTTCTTCAGAATTGTACAGATTCATACGATTTAGAAAATCTCGAACCCGTGATCAATGCATGAATGATATGTATGCGATGCACCTATTAACTAAGTGTTAGCCAATTATTAATTAACAAAATGAAGAGGGCGAATTTTGGGGTGCAACAATGTGTCCACAGATCCAGGGCGTAGGGTAGTGAACCAAGTGAAAGCGTTCTTTGTTAAAGAACTTGGGAAATATTTTATCCTAAGATTCTCATTATTTGATATATCACCCACTTCGATTAAATATCTCGCTATGTGCTCTACTATTGACTCACTCGTGTCACCAGCAAATTTCGTGAATTTAGGGACTTTAAAGCCCCTGGGTAACTCTGTTTGCAGAACGTAGTCTACAATAGGGGATGTGTAATTTGGCCTCCTGAATCCTGAATTTAGACCATTCTGGGCCATTATTCTTTCTATCATGGTGGTTAGATTATTTTCTGCCACTAAATTATCATTTCTAATCCTGTGGACAATTTCGTCTGCATTTTGGTCCCTGTTAACAACCATTATTGGTCTAGGTTGTTCATTATGATCTTCTTGAACTTCTTATTGCCTTAATCTTGCCCCTACGTTTCTCTCTTCGACCACTCGGATAGGGGTCGAATTGTTCGACCGTTCTTTCTTCAATCACCACCGGTTTTACGCCTTGCAGCGCATCGGAGCGCCAAAGAAATCTGCTATTCTAGTCATCTGGACTGCATTTTCTTGGTTTGTTCTATTTATGTTCTGGATTAAGGGACCAAAATAAGCATTCATTTCACGGGCTAGGATTCCTACCATATCATGGTTACTATCATCCATCTGTTGCCTAAGCGCTGCCTGATTGTTAGTTGTAAGGGTAGGCAACTGGGTATAGTTTCCTAAATTTTGGGAGTTTGCACCCAAATGGTTCATTCCTGAACCAGACCCTTGGACTGGGGACGAAGTGGATGCATTATGTAATCCTGCCATAAACGAAGTTGGCATTCCATATGAAGGATTTCTGGGCCTCAAAGGTTCGAAACCTGGAGGCCTAGTGGGGGTCGAATACAATTGATTCTCTATGTGTGGCACAATTTGCACTGATGACATGTTAGGTGGTATTTCTAATGTACTAATTGGGACCGTATTCGAACTACCAACAGGGATGATATTGGAGGCATCAATCGAACTTGAAACGATTGTTGAAGCCCCCTGTGGGGGATTTTGTCCCCTATCTTGGTTAGTTGTGTTAACCATTGTTTTGGTACGTTGTCTTCTGGGTATATGTGGATTATTGTTTTTTATTTTGCCACTTCGAAGGTTCATATACCAAAACGCACTCGAAACTCAGAAAACTACAATTTTCAAACAGTTTTGATAAAAAGTTTCTAATATGACACTGTCCCACCAGGTGTGCCAATTTGTTTACCGTGATTTCTAGTAAATAACCGCTAGTCTTCCAATTTTACTATTTATTATTGGTTACTTGCAGGATCGACTAGATTGATCCTAGGACTTTATATTGTAGAATGTAAGATTCTTAAGTAGTTTCTCTAAGATTGTCTATGTAAACATACTAATCAAATGTATAAAATATACTGACTAAATATACAAAGGAAATGTGCTTCGAATTAAACTTGGGTTTAAATGCAGAGATAAAGAGTTTCTGAAAGTATAAAAGTTCCTGGAAATATAAAGTGTTTGATAAAAAGATAAAATAAAAGTGGAGTTTCTGGAAATATAAAGGTGTTTAAAGGCAAGTAAAATAGGGACATGAAAAGAAATCGAAGGATTCTAAGAGTAAAAGTGCAGTAAAAGTGAAAGAAATGTAAAAAGACTTGTATTTAAATTGTAAAAGATCATGATGTTCAGTACGTACATTTTGTCTTTTTGACTCGTTTCCCTTCAATTACGGTATTTTGAGTGTTTAAGATTTTTACTACATGAATTGAACACCCCAAATTTAACATAAAAACACCTATTTATAGTGTCTTGACCCTAACGGTCCTACTCTAAAATCACGCCACGTTCGAAACATGCAAGCTTCCTTCGTTTACTGGCGCTCTTATTTTGAAATTCGAATCTTGCATCTTTTGAAATTCTAATTCTGTATCAGTCCTTTCAATTTTGAATTAATCTTCTGCCTGGACCATTTCCCATACTGGCACCTTCGTCCAAAGGAGCTTCTTTTATATTTTAAATGCTAAGATCTCAAAATCGAACCCACCATCTGTTGCTTGGAAATAGAAAGCTTCTTTTAGAATAAAGGCTCTATATTCCTCATCAATTTTCATCATTGATATTAACTTCCTTTTCTACGCTGATTCAAAATATTGTTTTGACATTCCAATTATTCTTTAATCGAAATTGCCAACTAACAGTGAGATATGACATAAAAATCAATTTATGAGTGAGAGACATCTCTTATCGATTTTGTATGATAAAATTACACTCATCCCTAATTTTAAGAGCAACTGTGGCAGCATAAGCCATTTTTCATCAAAGTATCAAAATCTTCATCCTAACCGGGACAAATACTGCATTTTAGAATCGTGGTCTACCTGACATATTGGTGTTTCCAACTTGATTTTTCATTTTAGGATAATGATAATTTGATATTGTCCTAGTAAAAATACACCGCGATGTTAATAGACAATCAGAGAATGACACCCAATACATCTACATCCTCCAAAACAAAGTAAAGTGACACTCTCCAAAACAAAGTGCTTTTGACTAGTGAATTTTGTAAAGAAAAGCTTGAATCTTATATATAGTCTTGGACTCCCTCTTCGTTCACT
Source organism: Vicia sativa (assembly GCA_021764765.1). Lineage (NCBI taxonomy): Eukaryota > Viridiplantae > Streptophyta > Magnoliopsida > Fabales > Fabaceae > Vicia > Vicia sativa. Next base: position 81,101,694 of record CM038797.1, read on the forward strand.
AAACTAAGCGATGTGGAACTTAAAATAACTTTAATTCTATATATAGTCGTGGACTCCCTCTTCTTTACTAAAATAAGCGTTGTGAGACTTCTTCAAAAAATATTTTTTCAACCTACCTCCAACGTCTATGCATTAAAGTCCCTTTATTTGGTTGTTTCCTCTATGTTGGTGTCGGGCCGGTTGGGACGAGCTAACTTTTTAACCAAAGATTGAGTTGACCTTCAAAGTGAGGTAGCTCGTCCTTTTTATATTAGGGTTTGTAAGAAAAATATAAGTGATGGAAAGTGGTATAGAAGAGAAGGATATAAACCACAAAATAATAAAGATAATTTTTAAAGGAAAATGTTATGTTGATTTCATTTCATAAAGTTGAAAAGCACTACAAAATATATAGAGTCAAGCAATAAGCTTGCTTGTTGGAGTGGATATGTAACCCAAAACAACACTATTCTAAATAGTAGACTAAATAGTAGACTTCATAAACTTTAGTCTACTTTTACTATCTTGACAAGAAAGAATCTAATTATTATAGTGACAATGACAAGTAAAGTGATAATAAAGTAAATGACAACAAGTAAAGTAAAGTAAGTAAATTAATATCAATTTCTAACACTCCTCCTTGAGATTTTTCTTGAATACTCCAAGCATTGATCTCAATTCTTCAAACTTTCTCTTGGAAAAAGCTTTTGTCTAATATATGCAATATGATTTTCTGAATTGCAATGCCTCCAAATGAATTTCCTTTGTCTACAAGATGCTTGGTCAGTCACATTTTTGCTATGTTCTGTGAGTCGTTTTAGTTAAAATGCTGCAATGTTGTCTTACAAATTGAGGGAATTGTGATAAAATCTCTTGGTTTTATAGTGTTATGTGATGTAACTATTTAAGAAATTGTTGATCTTGTTTGGAAGGTTTTTGGGTGTTGTGCAGGCGAAAAATGAAGAATTGAGCTGACACTGATCCAATGCGCCCTCAAACGCATGTGAAAAAAAGAAAAATATCAAGCTCTTGCCCACACGCGTCTACAAACGCGTCCCAAGCCTTGAAGATGGCAAGAAAAATATCCCTTATGCCCACACATGTCACCAGATGCGTCCTCAGCTTGGCAAAAATGCATAATGATGCTTCTCTGATCAAACGCGTCCCTAGACGCATCCCTTGCGTTGAAAGAAGCCAAAAAACAGTTCATTTGCCCAAACGCGTGTCAGGACGCGTGCACTTGGTCTCAAACGCGTCTCCACACGCGTGCTAGGAAGAGTATTAGCAAAGGAAAACCCCCTCTTCCAGGACGCGTCCCACATCCCAGAACGCGTCTCCAAACGCGTCTTCACGTAATTAGTTGGGTTTTCTTGTTTGAAAGGCCCAGAAAGAAGGAAATAAAAGGAGGAAAACACAGTTGGACAAGGGTAGGTTGTTTTTGGACAGAAAATACATAGTAGCAACGAAAATCATCAATTTTGATGAGAGGATTGAAGATTTTCAAGAGCCTTTGCAATTGAAGACCTAATTTCTACCATTAATCTTTAATGTCAACCATTGATATTATATTTTCTTTTAAGTTTATGAGTATCTAAACCCCCCAATGCTAGGAGGTGACCCTAATTTTGATATGTAATGAATAAGATTATGATGTTGCAATAACTACTTAGTTTGAGTCATATTGGTTTGTTCTTCTACTGTTCTTAATGCTTTGTTTTTTCGGACAAACAAAGATTATTTAGCATGATACAATAAAGTCGGACCAGCTATTGATCATGACCTGTAGTTGAATATGTTTAAGTAGATTTTACCTAGGACTATGATTATCCTTAAATAATCGAAATATCCTTGTTATTTGAGATCTTAATTTCAACCGTAATTTCCTATGGACATAGTAATTAGGTTGTCTTATTAAAGAATTATTTCTAAGGACTTGGGGATAATGATTCTTAAGGACTGGTAACCAATTGTTCGAATCAGTTATTAAAAATCATATTTAGTTTCATTGCATGATTAAATTAGACACCGACCCTGGCATTATTCTTGTACTGGTTAATTTTATCTTAACGTTTTAGAATTTCTTCTGAAGTTGTGAAGTCAACAAATTACAAAAACCATAGTTTTTGTTTAGTTGAATTTAAAACAACTCAATATTTTCTCGCAACTGTAACTGCATCGGCAAAAATTGTACACTAGTTATTTTTCCGATCAAGTATTTGGCGCCGTTGTAGGGGACTGCCAAAATAAAGAGTTGATTTATGTTCAATTGAAATTTTATTCCTCTGCAATTAAAATTTTATTTTATTTTGTTTGTTTATTTTATCCGTACTAATATTTTGTCTAATCTTTTATGTGAGGTCAGGCCTCAACTGAACTTCTTTTTGACGCAGAGATAGAAGGAACATTTCACGCTCGACGAAGGAAAGTAAAGCAAGCAAGAGTGGAGGAAGAAGGAGACAGAGAATCAGTGCACTCATGTTCAGAATTAGAAGTTGAAACCATGGATCCACCACAAGAGAGACTGCTGGGTGACTACGGAGGCACAAATGCACCGGGTGGAAAATTGACCATCGTCAACCAACCGGTGAATGTTCCTAATTTTCAGCTCCACCCGAGCACTATTACTCAGCTGGAGAAAAGATACTTTCCTGGAAGGGTTAATGAAGACGCTAACAAGCATTTGCAACAATTTCTAACAATGAGAACCACTTTAAAAATAGATGGGCATACTGAAGAATAGGAAAAGTTGCGAATTTTACCATTCACCCTAGAAGATGAAGCGGAAGAATGGTTCTATTCTCTTCCAGTAGGCAGCATCACATCTTGGGAAGAGATGGAAACAACCTTCCTCAACGAGTACGGTCCAGCGTCAGTGTTCATGAGGAAAAGATATGAGATACTAAATTTCAAGTAGAATGAGGGTGAATCATTAGGGGAATCTTACAAAAGATTCAAGAGACTCCTAGTGACTTGTCCTACTCATAACTTAGATCACACTAAGAAGATGCAGATGTTCGTGAATGGCCTTAGGATCAAAACAAATCAACTAATTGACAAGACAGCTGGTGGCTCATCTAATTTGTCAACAGCCATTGGCATCAAGAAGATCATTGAAGTTATAGCTGCAAATGAGCATTTGGAATTATATGACAGGGTTGCAAGCAAGCCAGAGGGAGTAATTGATTTAAAGTTAGAGGCTAATAAGCAGCTGAAAATTGAAGAAACAATAGCAGCCGAAGTAGAAAAGAAGTTGAAAGCAATGAATATTAACACTCAGCAAGTGGCTCAAATTCAACAAGGTCAAAATGTTGTTTGTGAAATTTGTGGAGGACCCCATTTGACAGTGCATTATCTTGCAACCGCGCAACAGATTGAAGACATCAAGTTCCTAAACAAAATAATCCGTATTCTAACACATACAATCCAGGGTGGAAGAACCATCCAAGTTTTGGGTGGAGAGATAAAAAAGGAAACACTCAACAGCAAGGCCAAAGTCAATACCAAAACCTGTATCAACAACAGCAGCAAACTCCGAAGAAAGCAGTTTGGGAGTTAGCCATTGAAAAAATGGTAGCTCACAATATTCAATTTCAAGATGAGACGAGAAATAACCAAAAGAACACTTCCTCCTCTATAAAAAATTTAGAGGTTCAGATGGGCCAAATAGCATAACAACTAGAAAATGCTCAAGCATCGGGCTCTCTGCCTAGTGCAACGATCACAAATCCAAGAGATAACCATAGTGTGAAAGCTATTGTGACAAGAAGTGGTAAATTTGTTGGAAATGTTGAAAAATAGGTAGTTGAAGATGAAGAGTTACTTGAAGTTGATTTCGAAATCATAGATGACTAGAGAAAGACTGAGGAAACTGTGATACCTCTTATGGGTGAGAAAGAAAAACCTAAGGAAACAAAGCTTAAGATTATTCTTCCTTATCCTGCAAGAACAAGGAAGGAGGATCTTAATAAGAAGAACTTTGAGAAATTTTTAGAATTATTCAAGAAGCTTGAGATCAACATTCTATTTGTTGAGGCGTTAGAACAAATGGCAATTTATGTCAAGTTCATGAAAGATATCATCTCAAAGAAGCGCTCCATAGAAACTAAACCGGTTATGCTAATTGAAAGGTGTAGTGCTATTTTGCAGGGTCTGAAAGTTCCTCTGAAAAAGAAAGATAAAGGTGCAGTTACTATTCCCTGCGCCATAGTGGATAGATCATTCAAAAAGGCTCTTATTGATCTTGGTGTCGGTGTAAGCCTTATGCCGCTTTCCATCTATAACAATTTGGGGATTGGTGAAGTAAAAGACACAAGGATAACATTGAAGTTTGCTGATAATTCAATGAAAAGACCTTATGGAATCGCAACAGACGTTCTTGTGAAGATTGACAAATTTGTGTTTCCAGTTGACTTTGTGGTTCTTAATATGCCTGAGGATGATGAAATCCCAATAATCTTGGGATGACCTTTCCTCGAGACAGGGAGGGTGATGATATATATGAAAGAAGGTACTATGAACCTCAAAGTCTATGATGAGGTACTGAAGATCAACGTTAGAGAGTCAATGAATTTCAAAGAAGAAATAGGCACAAGCAAGATCATAGAAGTATTGGACACCGTGTTCATAAAATCAATAAATTGTCACGTACCTGAATTACCTCTTGAAAGAGTTTTGAGTTTATCTATTTTTGAGAAGGATGAAGATACATATGAGAAAGAATTAGAAGTGCTAGACATGATGGAAGCCCAGCCTCAGTGGCACAAATCTAAACCACACCGGTGGGGGGGATAAAGAAACAAAGAAGGGGACAGAGTTGAAACAGTTGCCTGAAAATATGAAGTACATTTTTCTTGATTCTGAAGAGAAGTGTCCAGCTATTATCAATTCTAATTTAAAAATTTTCCAGGAAGAAAAACTCATCCAAGTACTCAAGAGATACAAGGGTGTTATTGGATGGGATATTGAAGACTTGAAATGTATCAGCCTTACAGTTTGTATGCACAAGATCTTAATGGAAGATGATCAGAAACCAGTGGTTCAACCTTAGAGGAGACTTAACCCAGCCATGAAAGAAGTTATGTGCAAGGAAGTGGTTAAGTTTTTGGATGCATGTCTTATTTACCTGATATCAGATAACTCGTGGATGAGTCATGTTCATATGGTACCGAAAAAAGGAGGAACAACAATTATCATGAATGAGAAAAATGAGTTGATTCCGACCAGAACAGTTACAAGATGGAGAGTTTGCATTAATTATAGAATGTTAAATACTTCTACAAGGAAGAATCACTTTCCCTTACCCTTCATTGATGAAATGCTCGAGAGGTTGGCCGGTCATGACTACTACTGCTTCTTGGATGGGTATTCGGGCTACAATCAAATTGCATTACCCCTGAAGATCAAGAGAAGACGGCTTTCACATGTCCATACGGTATATTTTCCTATAGAAGGATGCCATTTGGCTTGTGCAATGCGCTGGCAACTTTTCAAAGATGTATGGCATCCATATTTGCAGACATGCTTGAAAAACATATGGAGGTGTTTATGGATGATTTTTTTGTGTTCGGTGCATCATTTGAAGATTATTTAACCAACTTGTCTCATGTGCTAGAAATATGTCAGCAAACCAATCTGATCCTCAATTAGAAGAAGTGCCACTTCATTGTACGAGAAGGAATAATGTTGGGTCACCAAATTTCTCATGGAGGAATCGAAGTTGCAAAGCCAAAGTGGAGGTGATAGCAAAGTTACCCAGTGAATGAGAAGGGTGTAAGAAGCTTCTTAGGACACGCGAGATTCTACTGCAGGTTCATAAGAGACTTCTCCAAAATTGCGAATCCATTGACTAGTTTGCTTGTGAAGGATACACCTTTTTTGTTTGATAAAAGTGTGATGAAGGCTTTGAAACTTTGAAGAAGAAGCTTGTATCTGCCCCTATAGTGATTTCGCCAAATTGGTCATTACCCTTTGAGATCATGTGTAATGCAAGAGATATAGCAGTGGGGGCAGTGCTCGGTCAGAGAAGAGAAAAGCTCTTGCATGTGATATACTATGCAAGTCATATGTTGAATCCATCTTAGATGAACTATGCAACCACTAAAAAAGAATTGTCAATAGTGGTTTATGCCTTTGACAAATTTAGGTCATACTTGTTGGGTTCGAAGGGAATTGTTTACATTGACCATGTTTCTTTGAAATATCTCTTTTCTAAACAGGAATTGAAGCCAAGGTTGTTGAGATGGATTTTATTATTGCAAGAATTTGATCTGGAAATCCGGGACAAAAAGGGATGTGAAAATACTATTGCTGATCACTTACCTCGTATGTTCCCGATAGAAGAAATAGAGGATAACCACCCTATCAAGGATGAGTTTGTCGGCGAACAAATCTTAGCTGTGATGGATGTTCCATGGTTTGCAGACTATGCGAATTATTTAGTAGGGGAGTAATTCCTGACGATTTTTTATTCTAACAGAATGAAAAAGTTTCTACATGATTGCAGGTTTTACTTGTGGGACGAGCCATTCCTATACAAAAAGGGAGTGGACAGATTGGTTTCCAGATGTGTCCCAGAAACAGAACAAAGAGATGTCTTGAAAGCTTTCCATGACTAAGAGTATAGAGGACACTTTAGTTGGGACAAAACAACAACAAAAGTCCTCCAATATGGGTTGTATTGGTCTACCCTATTCAAAGATGCTCAAAGCATAGTGAAGGAATGCGATAGATGTCAGAGGACAGGTAACATTGCAAAGCACAACCAGATGCCTCAGAATGCCATGTTGGAGGTTGAACTGTTTGATGTATGGGGGATAGACTTCATGGGACCTTTTCCACCCTCATTTGGAAAGAACTACATCTTGGTCGTTGTTGACTATGTTTCTAAGTGGGTGGAAGCAGTAGCATTGCCTACTAACTAGGCTAAAATGATGGTGAAATTCCTCAGAGACAACATCTTCTCCAGGTTTGGGGTACCGAGAGCGCTAATCAGCGATGAAGGTACCCATTTTCTAAATAAGCTAATGGAGAATTTGTTAAGTAAATATAATGTAAAGCACAAAATTGCAACTCCATATCATCCGCAGACAAGTGGGCAGGTGGAAGTGTCTAACCGACAAAATTCTTGAAAAGACTGTTAGCGCTTCTAGGAAAGATTGGGCGATGAAGTTGAATGACGCATTAAGGGCATACAGAACGACATTCAAAACCCCAATAGGAATGTCTATGTATCAATTGGTGTATGGTAAATCATGTCATTTGCCCCTCGAACTCGAGCACAAGGCATTTTGGGCCTCTAAATTCCTAAACTGTGATCTTTTGAAAGCAGGCGAGTCCCAAACTCTTCAACTCCATGAGTTAGAAGAGTTTAGGAATCGGGCTTATGAGAATGCTAAAGTCTACAACGAACAAAAAAATGGCATGATCAGAAGATCCAGAAGAAGGAATTTTGGGAAGGCCAGCCTGTTATTTTTTTAATTCCTGGTTGAAGTTGTTCCCTGGAAAACTGAATTCGAGATGGTCTGCACCGTTTGTGGTTCATAAAGTATTCTCACATGGAGCAATCAATATCAAGAACCCGGAAAACAGGGACATCTTCAAAGTGAATGGACAAAGATTAAAATAATATTATCAAGGTCAAGAGAGCGGTCTGATAGATGATGTTCTCCTTACAGGATAAGTTGGGTGACCTTCGATCCATGTGTTGTACCCCAATTTCCCCCCTAAGATTCACTCATACTTCATACCATTGCATTACACAAAGATCAATTGGTCTCTCTCTCTCTCTCTCTCTCTCTCTCTCTCTCTCTCTTGCTCTCTCTTATCTTTGGGTTTGCCTTTGGGAGATCACCAAGCACCATTGGATGTATGTGATGATTGATATTTGACTAACAATAATGTTTATATACTCCACTCTTTAAATGTTCTCGGTGAATGGTGCACAAGCCTCTTATTCAAGGAGTCAATAGGTTCATGTGTTTATTTTCATGCCTTCTCTCCTCAATTCTCAAGATTTTTGAAATTATTATCTCCCATTTAAGATTTCTCTTATTATAAACTATGGTTTCTTATATTGAGTATATGATTCATGCTTGAAGAAGATCATCAAATTCAAATAATTCACCATTCTATGGCCATCTACCTTGAATTAGGGTTTTGGACTTTTGAGGATCATATTTTGGTATTTGTGTGAAGTTTGTGGATGATTTCAAAGTCATTTTATTCTTAAGAGGACTTCTAATATAAATATGCTTGGATCAAAAGAGTTTGATTAATGAGAAGATTTTACTAGAAGTCTATGATTGCCCACTCTCTCTATTGATGCTTCATCTGTCTTGTATGACTTCAAAGGATCATAACTTGGTCATCCCCTGTCTCCTTCAGCTTATTTTTATTTCACAATTAACCTAAGGATGTCTAATAAAACTTAGTTCAATTGGTAAGAATAGAAAATGCTTGGAAATTTTCCTATGAAGTCAAAAGATTACAAGTCCTTGATGAATTTCTCAATTGTTGGTCAATAACATTCAAAAGATCATATCTTGATCATTATTTATCATCTTGAGGTCATTCTTTTGCATAACAATCTTGAATACATGAACTTTATCTTCATACAATTTTTGAAGATTGAAAGTGTTTGGAAGTTTCTTAAAGAAATCAAAAGATTATAGGTCATTTCACAAATTGCCCTAAACTTCACAAGGCCATAACTTGCTCAATTTTTGGAGTTTTTGGTTGGTTCTTTTTGCAAAATGCTATTTGAGATATCTAATTCATTTCATCTTTGAAAATTAAGAGCAAATTTTTAATGGAAGGCCATGTTTGAATTGAAAATGTTATAGGTCATTTTTTGCCAAACTTAAATTTTTTTTAAGTGTGTAAAAGTCAGCGTGTTTTTGGTGATTTCAAAAGATCACAAGTTTTATCTCAAGTTGCCAAATACTACCTTTCCAAGTGCATTTTAAAGTTTGTAACCTCAACTTTTTAAAGATTCCAAGATTGTATCATAAAGGTCCTTGGGTGATGAGAACCATGGTTGCAAAGAGGGTGCCTTGAAACTGACGTTTCCATCGAAGTCATATTTTGTTTTCAATAATGTGGCTTCTAATGATCAAATTGATGCTCGTTTTTGACTTAAAAATGATTAACAAAGTTGCCAAGCTTGATTAGAAGGAAAAACTGTAAGTGTTTGTGTATTGGCTGTAATTTTTGGTAAAACCAGATTGATATGACAATGTCCTGACTGATGTCATGACATTCTGGCTTGAAGACAAATGCTATGATCAGATGTACTGGATTCTGCAATATCAGTATGTAGAATGTGTGATGTCATGACCAATGTTAAGACATCCTGTACTGAATGAGTCATTATGCAGGTTTTTATTTCCTGAGACTTTTCAGGATTCCGTTGGGCTGTTCTGAGCTGGATTGTTAAGTTCAGATCCTATGCTCACGTGGATATTAGGTTAACGTTTCTTAACCCTAATTTGTTATGTTGCAAACCCAAGACCAAGTCCTTAGGTTAACTTTGGTTAACCCTAGCTACTTTTGTGGAAGCCCAAGATAAAGTCACTACTGCTTCTATATTATCTCATGAATCCTGATTGTGTTAGATGTGCTTTTAGAGAAGAAGAGGATAGATGGAATAAGCTGTATAAGGGTTTTTAGTAATTCTTGTGAGCCAAGCAATTATCTTTTGATAAGTGCATTGGAGTAGGACTTTTCTGTAAGGGTAGTTTTATCACTCAAATCTTTGAAGCACGAGTGTTGTGTCTCTTGATTAAAGCTTTGAAGCAAAATCAAGTATGTGTATTGAAGAATGTCTTCACAATTCTATTAAGTGTTAGATTAGTATCACTGCTGTGATTGAGGGGGAGTGAGTAGGTTCTCAGGTCTAAGTAGGACTTAGATTGAAATTGCATTGGGTAGGTCTTAAGTGAAGGAGATAAACTGTTGGTTTATTCCAGAATTAATACCTCTTATAGTAGATTTCCTCCCTGGCTTGGTAGCCCCCAGATATAGGTGTAGTTACACACTGAACTGGGTTAACAATTGATTGTCTTCTTTACTGCTTTTGATTTATTATTTAGATTCTTAAACAGTTTGTCAGATACCAGTGTCATAACATTCACTTTGACATCAAGTATTTGTTGCCATAAATTTCAAAAACGCACAATTTGGCTGAGTTTTGACAACTTGCAAGTCACACTTTGCTCATGATGCAAGTGTGCACGATTTCGCTCCAAATTGCATCACACACCCTCCATTCTGATTCCATTTTCCTCTCCTATAAATAAGCAAGCTATTCAACTCATTTCCTCAAGCTTTGATATCCAAAAAACCCTTGCCAAACTCTCTCTCGAACCATATGTTCTGCAATTTTGTTTTCACTCTCAAAGCCATTCCAGTTTGAAATTAACCATTCATTCTTCTTCCTTGAACCTCACTGAAGCTAATAGAACAAGAATCGTGCCTTGAAGCTTCCTGAATCGTGCTATCCAAGTCCAGTTTCAAAGCTCTGAAAGTGAACTTCGTTCAGGTAGGAATCTCCATCAAACCTTGTAAAATATAGCATCATTGTACTCTCCTCATCTCCCTAATCCTTGTGATCTTCACCATTTTCATTTTTATCAAGTATTGACTTAGAATTTCATCAAAATCCTATTCGCTATTATTTGATTTTTTTTTCCAAATTTCTCTTCACTCAGTTTAAATAAATTTTTCGCGACCATGTGGTTGAGATCGTCTTGAAGAGACGAATCTAAGGATACCACTCATGATTATTGATTTTATAGTTTGAGGAACTCCAATTTTAGAGTGGCTGAAGGTTGAAGACGATGACATGTCTCGTCTCAACCAATGAGAGCACGCCATGTTATTTTTTAAAATTGGATCCTTACCATTCACGCGTCTTTGGAGCCCTTGGATCTGATTACATTTATTAGTTAGCATCGATCCAACACATGACATTATTTCTGGTTTTAATTTTTTTATATTTACAATCCGATGTGAAAACCAAGGAGATCCATATCAAGCACAGCTCGCCATGTCTATTGTATGTGATTACTAACGCGTTTTGACTGTGATCTAATGGCCCATATTTTTTTGCTTTTATTTTTATTTTCTTATTTTATATTTTAAATGTTTTAAACTTCAAAAAATCATATAAAATTCATTTTTAACTCAAACATTATGAAAACATTCACAAAAATATTTTGAAAAATCATCTTTCTGTATTTTAGCTTTTTATAATTTTATTTTCAGATTTGATATTTTTTATGATTTTCCCTTTTATTTGAGGTTTTTAATTGTTTTAAAATACTTTTTGACATTTTAAAATTCTGGAAAAATTCTGGAAGGATCCAATGGTCATTTGACAAATATTGGTGACCTCATTTTGTTTTTATTTTTTATTTTACTATTTTATGCCATTTTTGGTTTATTTCACATTTTATTTTATTTTCTAAAAATGTTTTCTGACTTACAAAAATTCTCAAAAAATTTGTCAACACTTGTTGACCTCTATATGACTTTGGGAAATTTTGTTGGAATTTTATTTTGATGAAAAAATACTATTTATGTATTTCGTCAATGAAGTCCAATTAAATAACCTAATTTCAAAATTAATTTTACATCCATTTATTTTTATTTTCATTTTTATTTTGCTGACATTTGAATTTATTTTAGAGTCACAAATTTCCTCAACATCAATGGAATTTGGGTGTTGATAGGTCCCTTGACCAAATCCACCAAGAGAGTTGATTGATTTTGATGAAGTAAGACCAAAACAAATTCATCTGATGCAAAATAAAATTGAAAATCATTTCTTCTTCTTCATCTTATTTTTCTTTGTCCCGACTCGGAAAAAGTGATGGCATGAACTTTAATGTTCTAACATAAGCCCCAAAAGATGACTTGAGCTTTGATCTTGGTTCAACACATGTGGCGCTTGTCGTGTGGTCACATTGATTTCTAGTCAAGCTTCTGGCAAGTTTCCACTAACCATGTCCATTTGAAATTCTCGATCATCTTTGATCAAGTGATGTGATAATTCTAAAACCGGTGATATACTTGACAAAAAAAATTAAAAACTTGTCGTGTGGTCGAGTTGATTCTATCAAGCTTCTGGCAAGTCTTCATGCGTAAGTTTCAAGATGGTCACCTTGCTGACGACTAACAACTAACAATTCAATGATATACTTGATAAATTTCAAGATAGTCATCTTGCTAACCTTTATTAATTGCTTTTTATTTTTCGCTCTTTACTTTTCACATTTACTTTTATGCTCTTTATTTTAATGCACCTTTAATTTTAGCATTTACATTTCATGTCATTTTTGCTTTGCTCACTTGAGCATTTTATTTTCTTGTCATTTTTCCTTTGCTCACATGAGCATTTTATTTTCTTTCCATTTTGAATTCGCTCACTTGAGCTTTATTTTCCTTTTCCAAAATACTTAATAATTCAACTTAAACATAAAAAACTTTTAATTGGACGTGATTATTATCCTTGTGCGAAAAATAAAAAGCAATTAATAAAGGTTAGGACCTCTACCTCAGCTTGGAGATTTTTGTGCCCTTAGTGTTATTCTATCTTGTCTGGTTATTATCTTTGTATGCAGGTTATTCTGTTATACTCGATTAAGAGTGGATTTCCTCCAAATACAACAGTTACTCAGCCCGTTTTTCTCAAGACAAGAGTTCACCTAAAAGCATTGATTTATCTTAAGCTTGTATTTTTTTGTCCGAGTTTTTTTTGCTTATATGGTAATCCAAAGGATGAGATATGGTAATGGCTCTTGATGTCAAGTACTAGTCTTCTCACCCGGTTAGATCTTTTCTTTACCATTACCTTTTACTTTATGCACTTAGGTTAGCCTCTTCATCTCCTCCCCATTCTTTAATTTTCAAAATCTTCCCTCTTTTTCAAAGGATTCTTGTTTTCAAAACTCGAACTGCTTTCATAAAAAAGTTGGACTTAGGTCCATGAATTTTTAAACTTTGTTTTCTTAATAAACTTTCAATCCATTTAATAATACTTTGACTTTTCTTTTCATAAGACTAAAAAACACCTAACCTCACTCAAAATGTTTGAGCCCTTTGTGGCTTTTCTAACAAACATTTTCTTAAAATCAACCAACACATAACTTTAGCTTTTTTTAGCCGAACTACTTGGTTTTGATTTCAATATTGCACATTTTTGGTATGTAGGCCTGGAACTCATTGGAAGTTCTATCAAACCAAAAATTATAAAAAATACTTCTTTTCTCCCCCACCATCCATTTTGTACATATACTCTTTTTTAGCACACATATACAAATTTTCAAAAAAGGTTCCTACGGAGTACCGTATATGCTTTGGGTGCCTAACACCTTCCCTTTGCATAACTAACCCCGAGTCCCAGATCTCTGATCTTCTTTTTTAGGATTTTATTCGCTTTTTTCCTAGTCCTTTGGATAAAATAAAAGTGCGGTGGTGACTCTTTTGTTATTTTTTTGAGTTAAGTCAATTCAATGGCTTATACTCGCAGTTTTTTGCCGCTACACCATGCGACGTTAAACAAAGCGCTTCTTAGGAGGCAACCCAAGGAAGATCTGTTCAAATGGGTGCAAGAACGCGTTCCTTACTCCAATTCACATGCCAGCTGCCTAAACGCATCCCAAGATGCGTCCTTTGATCTAAGGAAGGCCATTCTGCAAAAACGTGTGCTCAGACGCGTGCTAGGCTCAGAAATCATAGGCCCGCTGCCTAAATGCATTCTAGGCCGCATCCTTGTATCCAAGGAAGACCATTCTGCAAAAATGCGTGCTTAGACGCATTCAAGGCTCATAAATTACAGGCCAATTGCCTAAACGCGTCCCAAGACGCGTCCCCATATCCTAATATTCAGGCCTTTTGCCCATACGTGTGTTGAGACACGTCTCTTCTTGTCACACGCATCCTTTTACGCGTCTTGGATTTCTGCTAACACTATAAATACTTTCTTCACTTGCACACACGTGTGCCTCTCTCTAACCCTACATTTTGCTGTGCAATTTTTTTGTGTGTGGTCGTTTCCTGTGTTGCAAACCTAGCCCTCACCACACTCTCATCCAATGGAAAAACGATCCAACAAGGGAAAAGAAGTCATGTCTTCTTCTTCCTCTTCTGGTTTTGACACAAACAAATTCTCCTATGCCCTACACTAACAGAGGTATGAATCCTTGAATGACAGGAATGTTATTGCAAAGAGGAAGTTTGACTTGAAGAAGGGAGAGTATTCAGATATTTCTTCCACAATCAAGAACTCCAAGCTCTTAACCTTCAACAATTTGATTCAGCCAGTTTTCTCTGAATTGGTTAAGGAATTATATGCCAATGTTTTTAAGATTTCTCCAGAGGCACCGCAATTCACTAGCTTTGTTAGAGGCAAAACAATTGATTTTGGTTGGAGAGCGATTGACAAAGTTTTCAAGTTCAAATTCAGATATCCACAATGTAAATTTGGTGCAATTAAGGGGGCCAATAAGAGGGGTTGGCCATATGCGGAGATGTTGAACAAGTTGGCAATTAAGGGACAAGGATGGCATGGTTACGTGCCTAGTTCTGATCCAACAAATGTGACGAAGAAAATACTCACTCGTTGTTTGGCACCTGTACCAAAAGATTGGGTGTCATACTATCACCAAAACTTCGACACCAACATAAGCGGGTTGGAGTTGACTATATTGAGATCCCTGGCGGTGTACTACATGCTGAGCAATGAGCCAGTTAACTTGGCAAGGATTATTGCCAATGATATGGAGGCTATTGCTCAATCGAAGTTGAAAAAAGCCTTAGGTCATGCTTCTATAAGAGGGGTTGGCCATATGCGGAGATGTTGAACAAGTTGGCAATTAAGGGACAAGGATGGCATGGTTACGTGCATAGTTCTGATCCGAAAAATGTGCCGAAGAAAATACTCACTCGTTGTTTGGCACCTGTACCAAAAGATTGGGTGTCATACTATCACCACAACTTCGACACCAACATAAGCGAGTTGAAGTTGACTATATTGAGATCCCTGGCGGTGTACTACATGTTAAGCACTGAGCCAATTAACTTGGCAAGGATTATTGCCAATGATATGGAGGTTATTGCTCAATCGAAGTTGAAAAAAGCCTTAGGTCATGCTTCTATAATTCTTTTGTTGTGTAAATAGGAAGGTGTTGCTACTCTCACAGGAGGAGTTCATATAGCACAATATAAAACTGTTGATTCCACATGGATTTCTCATATGACTGCATCCTCCACAGAGGAGGTAAATAGACAGGGGGACATAGCTCAACCTGGTGAGAGTGTCCAGGAAGACTACCCTATGCTTGATGCGTCATTGGGAGTGACTCCCACCTACTGGAATCACACCTATGTTGACGAGGAATCATATTCCCTCCGAGTGGAGATGCGAAACTTCTATTTTATGCAGGATATGTGCGCTCGATTAGGTATACCTAGACTCTATCTGTGTCATGATACTGACGTGTGGGCGACTACACAACGATACCATAATCGTGCCACTTATCTAGCACCTGCCCCTCATCATGGTCGGTATCAGATTCTAGATTTTCAGTATGACATGGAGATTGGAGGATTCCTAGCCACTCAACTTCCACCTGACCCGACACCACATTCACCTTATCTATCTCCCCAGCCGACATCATTTTCATCCCAACCAAGAGATGATGATTTGCTTCGTAACATGCACAAGGATCTTAGACTGGACGATGATGACCTTTAGACTCTTTCTGTTATTTTTTTTTATGTTGTTTATGTTTTTGTTTTATTTCTTTTGTGTGTACTTTTTTTTGTCGTTATTTCACTTTTTTTTTTCATTTGAGTTTGTTTTTCCCTTGTAATCCAAAAATTGAATTTATGCAGTGATTTATTGCTTTTCCATTGTTAGCACTTAGAGAACATAGCTCTGATGTATACCGTGCTACACCCTAGCTTGGTGATTTTTAGTCCTAGCACTTGTTTGTGTTTTGCTTCGGCTTCCTTTGCTAAATTTTGTGCTCTGTTGTGATAGACGTCAAGCTGATGAAAATACTACGTGTTTACTCTATTGATTGAGACACCGCGTCGAGCTTGAGAAGTTGCATCAATCGCTTATTTCTACCCAACCTGGTGAGCTTCAGAAAAGCCAAACACTACATATCATCTTGTGGGAATTCTGGTATGTTACATTATTCAGAACTTGCATTTATTCTTCGTGATTTACAGTAGACTTGACACATACACCGAGGCGGTTTTTTGTTGTACATATATATACCCAGAGCCTTGCAGCCTACCATGTTTATTATGATTATCTATTGTTTAACCCCATTGGGCCTATTCATCCTTTTCTTTTTGTTCCCACATACCTTAACCCATGGCCTATACACTTCCCCCACCTTGTTCAGAGTAATAGTTATTGTTTTTGGTTTTGTGCTTTATTTTAAGTTTGGGGTTATTGTTGGGATAACAACTTATAAATTTGGGGTGTTATGCAGCGAGTGCGAAAAAAAGAAGAATAAAAAGAGAAACAAAGTCTCAGAAAAAAAAGAAAGAGAAAAAAAAACTCACAAAGGGAAAGTTCTAAGAAAAAGCACTCACTGAGAGAATAAATTTCAGAAATAAACCCTGAGAAACCGCAAAGTTAAATCCTGAAGAAAAAAAAAGAAGTTTGGTTTCTGTTTGAAAAAGCCCTGCAGTGACGCCTTAAAATGAGGACAGCACAAAAGCAGTGACAATTACTCTGAACCCAAAAACCTGTTTTTCCCTTCTCGTTCAAAATCCTACCTTAACCCTAGCCCAGTTACATCCCTACAAGACCTCAAAAAGTGTGTGTGTCGGTATAGTTGAATCTAGCAAGAAGATCTTCAATCTTATGGTATAATGTGCATGCTAAGAATATTGAGCGATTAAACACATATTACCATATGAGAGATGCAGTGAGAGTGTGATATGAGATGGAGGCCGATGCGATAAGTCTGATCGAGATTATGGTTGTAATTAGTTGGATACAATGAAAACTGCAAAGGGAATGTCATCAGTTGTGATTTAGAATGGTAGCGCACATGAAGCATGATTGTGAAGCGAGAACAAATTTTCTTTGCTAACAAAGTTGCTTGAGGACAAGCAACAGGCTAAGTTAGGTGTTGTGATCAGTCACATTTTTGCTATGTTCTGTGAGTCGTTTTAGTTAAAATGTTGCAGTGTTGTCTTACAAATTGAGGGAATTGTGATAAAATGTCATGGTTTTATAGTGTTATGTGATTTAACTATTTTAGACATTGTTGATCTTGTTTGGAAGGTTTTTGTGTGTTGTGCAGATGGAAAAAATGAAGAATTGAGCTGACTGATCCAATGCGCCCTCAAACGCATGTGAAAAAAGAAAATATCAAGATCCTGCCCATACGCATCCACAAACGCGTCCCAAGCCTTGAAGATGGTGAGAAAAATCACCCTTCTACCCACACACGTCACCAGACGCGTCCTCAACTTGGAAAAAGTGCATAATGATGTTGCTCTGATCAAACACGACCCCAAACGCATCCCATGCCTTGAGACAAGCCAGAAAATAGTTCATCTACCCAAATGCGTGTCAGGACGCTGCACTTGGTCGCAGACGCGTCTCCACACGTGTTCCAGGAAGAGTATTAGCAAAGGAAAAACCTTCTCTGCCAAGACGCGTCCCACTTCCCATAATGCATCTTCACGTAATTAGTTGGGCTTGCTTGCTTGAAAGGCCCAGAAAGAAGGACATAAAAGGAGGAAAACGCAGTTGGACAAGGGTTGGTTATTTTTGGACAGAATATACACTATAACAACTAAAAAAATCAGTTTTGATGACAGGGTTGAAGATTTTCAAGAGCCTTTGCAATTGAAGGCTTGAATTCTACCATTAATATGTAATGTCAACCATTGATGCTATGTTTTCTTTTTAAGTTTACGATTAACTAAACTCCCCAATTGTAACACCCCAAATCTACCCATCGAACATTATTCAAATAAGAGTACGGAAAGATAAACAAACAAGGGATGTCACAATTTCTTCGCAAAACTACGTGCATTTAATCACAATTATACAGATACATAACACTTAGATCAAGGATGAACTTATAAAAATACTTTTCATTTAAATCAACTAACCACAGAATCATAATTCTTCAATAGTAACAACTATACATCTTTTATTCAACCTCAAAACATTTCACAGTATTATTAATATTATTTAACTTCACTTAGCATAATTATTCAACTAAACCAACTTCAATAATCAACATGATCAAGTATTAAACAAATTCATAAACTTCAACAATTTAAGCAACGTTCATCCCCCCGAGTGTTACGTATCAGAGCAATGACACCAATTCAAACTAACAGCAACTAACGACTTCATAATACTACTTCGAACATCCACGGCTATCCTTGAGGACCTGCCAATTTCCCATGGTAGGGGAAATATTAGCAGAAGGGGTGAGATACCCAACAATATAAACAAGTGTATGATAAGTAATATGCTAGGATTAAATCATACAAAATTATCACATCGCAGTTAGCACATTACAACAACTTCCCAATTAACAACAACATGAAATCACTTCACCGTTAAACAACAACATAATTCACTTCACAGTTAATCAACAACATAATTCACTTCACGGTCAATCAACAATATAATTCAAATTCACAGTTAACAACAACATAATTCACTTCACAATTAACAACAACATAATTCACTTCACAGTTAACAACAACATAATTCACTTCACAGTTAATAACAACATAATTCAGTTCACAGTTAACAACATCATAATTTAAATGAGACACAACAATGCATATGTATGTGGTACCAACAGAGCTTCAGCTCCCTTCACTATTGCCAATTAATACAGGCACAAGACATAAGCCTTCTTCACAATTCCACCAATACAGGCCTTGACAAAGATGCAAATGTAATGCAACACTAACAACATATAACAACAACATGAATTCACTTCACGAGACATACGCCTATATCACTGTTATTACCAATAATTAGAGGTAATCATCGTCACTGAAAACACCCTGCAACTTCACATAAATAACAACTATATACAACAACATATTCTTCACCAATAAATCACAAACAATTCAACAACACGATGCATTTAACACAAATCAACAAAATAAAATAATCGTAATCACCTACTAAAATATACGAACCACCACGACAAATTTCGGTTAATTCCACACAACTAATTATACCGCTTAATTTTCTAATTCGGCTACTTCGGTACTATTTTTATCACTTACAGTGTCTTCTAACACTGTTATTATCCTTCTTACTGCTAACTTATAATTATATTCGAGAATATCGCTGCTGCCAAAAAGAAGGTAACTAGATTCCTGGTAGATTATTTACGCTGCTCTTCTATAATTCCGGTAATATACTATTGTCATAGAACATTCAGCTACAACTAATCCAATCCTTGTAAACTGCAACTAAGGATTATAATTATCAGCAACTATAAATTTTACTACCAATTCCACTTTTTTGTAAACTTACTGTATCAGACTTGCATTAGATAGTTAAATTAGTTACCTATATCAAACTAATCTCTACAGGAATCATCACATTACTTAAATATTATAAGTAATCAAATTAATTTCAAAATCTATTATACGCTACTAATCACAGAAACCAAGCCATGACCATGGGGCGCTCGCCTCACACGTGGAGGTCCCCACCTTAAACTACAAGACGTCCGCCCTCCCCTTCCTTTTCTTCCTTCATCATATCCTGCATCGATCAGTTTCCCAGGGTATTCTTTGCATATCAATGACAATCATACCATTTTAAATAATTCAACCCAACACTTTATTCTCATAATCACTTCATTCACAATATTCAATTAAATCAACAATCCCAATTTAACAATTCATAATTCACATCAAAAATCAAATCGGTTACAGAACAACAACAAATCATGGCAAGCGTTTTTGTAACCTAAATCCCACATATGATTCATCATAAACCCATTTAGAGAGTTAGAACTCCACCCTTACCTGGATTCAAAAGTTGTTCAACTCTTGGTTTGCTTCCTAATTTTCGGTCGAGTTCCGATTTGGCTTTCCGGTCTACAATTCCTATTCCGGCGGCAGTTTCCTCCAAACCCTTGTTCCATTTTTCTTTCTCCCACGTACAACTTATTCCCAAAAATCTTCACTAAACCCTTATAATTCTCCTTTTATATCTCTTATAAATAAATCCAACTTATAATAGTAATAATAATGATAATAATAATAATAACAATAATAATAATAAAAATAATAATAATAATAATAATAATAATAATAATAATAATATTGCTATTATTTCTTTTTGACTTAATTTTCACACGTCATTTCTACTAGTTCTAACACCAATTAAATAACTATATTAATCCACACTTATTTCTAATATTATTTCCAATAATATTCTATAATAAAATTAATTCATCACTAACTAATCTCATCTTCCGATAATTCACTTAATCACCATAAATCAACTTATCAATTTATTAATGCTCCTTATAATTCCACTGATAAATCCAACTTCGACTAAATTCCAATAAATAATTCCTTATATAATTTAATTAAATAATTAATTAAATTCTGGGCGTTACAACTCTCCCCCACTTAGGATATTTTCGTCCTCGAAAATCCATCCGACACAACCATCCGTAACACCGCATCCACATCCAATCCGTCAATTCAACAATACAATCACAGTTTAAATCCAATACTTTATGATTAAATCTTTCAGTTACTCTTGCAACATAATCGTCACAATTCTCCAACCATTCTAGCAATACCTTGAAACAACATCTTACAAAATAGTAGCAACTACAACTCGCTTAATTTCTTGTACACCATGGTATCCTCACCTTAACAACATTCTCGTCATAGCATCCACTACTTACCTTCCATTAAGATAGCAAAATAATTTTATATCATCCAACATGATCCCGTCTATTATCAACAAGAGATTAAGGGTGATCAGTTCCTCAATTTTTCAATAGATGGCTGATAACCATAATGGAGTATAAATTGTTGTCACTAACATTAACAGTGTCTTTTTTCCAAATTACACCCACGGTTCAAAGATCCCTACAACTCCAACAACTTCTACAACTTTTAAATCAATCCCAATAATTCCACAGCATGGCCTACTTAAACAACAACTTACTAAATTCCATCTCATAACAACTATTCGTTTCCAATACATCCCAACTTGTCAAACAAACAAATCTTAAATCTATATTACATTTGAATTCGAGAAACAACAAGCTCCTACAACGTTTGCACTGTATCCATCAGTAGCATACTAATCTGATATCTCTCAACCAAACACATCCGAGAAGCAAGGCTTCTCCCCCACTTAGCTTCAAATTAATTCCTGCGAACAGTCAACCAAAAAGCAACAAGTACCGACAGTGTTCCACACACTTGTCGCGTACGAAGGAAGTAAACAACGTTAGACAACACTGGCCGGACAGACCGACCTGCTCTGGTACCACTATTGTAACACCCCAAATCTACCCATCAATATTATTTAAATCAGATTGCGGAAAGATAAACATACAAGGGATGTCACAATTACTTCGCAAAACTATGTGCATTTAATCACAATTATACAGATACATAACACTTAGATCAAGGATGAACTTATAACAATACTTTTCAATTAAATCAACTAACTCCAGAATCATAATTCTTCAATAGTAGCAACAATACATCTTTTATTCAACCTCAAAACATTTCACAGTATTATTAATATTATTTAACCTCACTTAGCATAATTATTCAACTAAACCAACTTCAATAATCAACATGATCAAGTATTCACATTATTCATAAACTTCAATAATTTAAGCAACGTTCATCCCCCCGAGTGTTACGTATCAGAGCAATGACACCAATTCGAACTAACAGCAACTAACGACTTCATAATGCTACTTCGAACTTCCACGGCTATCCTTGAGTACCTGCCCATTTCTCATGGTAGGGGAAATATCACCAGAAGGGGTGAGATATCCAACAATATAAACAAGTGTATGATAAATAATATGCTAGGATTAAATCATACAAAATTATCACATCGCAGTTAGCACATCACAACAACTTCCCAATTAACAACAACATGAAATCACTTCACCGTTAATCAACAACATAATTCACTTCACAGTTAATCAACAACATAATTCACTTCACGGTCAATCAACAATATAATTCAAATTCACATTTAACAACAACATAATTCACTTCACAGTTAACAACAACATAATTCACTTCACAGTTAACAACAACATAATTCACTTCACAGTTAATAACAACATAATTCAGTTCACAGTTAACAACAACATAATTTGAATGAGACACAACAATGCATATGCATGGGGTACCAACAGAGCTTCAGCTCCCTTCACTATTGCCAATTAATAGAGGCACAAGGCATAAGCCTTCTTCATAATTCCGCCAATACAGACATTCCCAAAGATGCAAATGTAATGCAACACTAACAACATACAACAACAACATAAATTCACTTCACGAGGCATACGAGTATATCACTGTTATTACCAATAATTAGAGGTAATCATCGTCACTGAAAACACCCTGCAACTTCACATAAATAACCACTATATACAACAACATGTTCTTCGCCAATAAATCACAAACAATTCAACAACACGATGCATTCAACACAATTCAACAAAATAAAATAATCGTAATCACCTACTAAAATATACGAACCACCACGACAAATTTCGGTTAATTCCAGACAACTAATTATACCGCTTAATTTTCTAATTCGGCTAATTCGGTACTATTTTTATCACTTACAGTGTCTTCTAACACTGTTATTATCCTTCTTACTGCTCACTTATAATTATCTTCGAGAATATCATAGCTGCCAAAAAGAAGGTAACTAGATTCCTGGTAGATTATTTACGCTGTTATTCTATAATTCCGGTAATATACTGTTGTCATAAAACCTTCAGCTACAACTAATCCAATCCTTCGAAACTGCAACTAAGGATTATAATTATCAGCAACTATCAATTTTACTACCAATTCCACTTTTTTGTAAACTTACTGTATGATACTTGCATTAGATAGTTAAATTAGTTACCTGTATCAAACTAATATCTACAGGAATCATCACATTACTTAAATATTATAAATAATCAAATTAATTTCAAAAGCTATTAGACGCTACTAATCATAGAAACTAAGCCATGACCATGGGGCGCTCGCCTCACACGTGGAGGTCCCCACCTTAACCTACAAGGCGTCCGCCCTAACCTTCCTTTTCTTCCTTCATCATATCCTGCATCGATCAGTTTCCCAGGGTATTCTTTTCATATCAATGACAACCATACCATTTTAAATAATTCAACCCAACACTTTATTCCCATAATCACTTCATTCACAATAATCAATTAAATCAACAATTGCAATTTAACAATTCATAATTCACATCACAAATCCAATCGGTTACAGAACAACAACAAATCATGGCGAGAATTTATGTAACCTAAATCCCACATACGATTCATCATAAACCCGTTTAGAGAGTTAGAACCCCACCCTTACCTGGATTCAAAAGCAATTCAACTCTCGGTTTGCTTCCTAATTTCGGGTCGAGTTCCGATTTGACTTTCCGGTCTACAATACCTATTTCGGCTGCAGTTTCCTCCAAACCCTGGTTCCTATTTTCTTTCTCCCACGTACATCTTTTTCCCAAAAATCTTCACTAAACCCTTATAATTCTCCTTTTATATCTCTTATAAATAAATCCAACTTATAATAGTAATAATAATGATAATAATAATAATAAAAATAATAATAATAATAATAATAATAATAATAATAATATTGCTATTATTTCTATTTGGCTTAATTTTCACACCTCGTTTCTACTACTTCTAACACCAATTAAATAACTCTATTAATCCACACTTATTTCTAATATTATTTCCAATAATATTCTATAATAAAATTAATTCATCACTAATTAATCCCAACTTCCGATAATTCACTTAATCACCCTAAATCAACTTATCAATTTATTAATGCTCCTTATAATTCCCCTGATAAATTCAACTTCGACTAAATTCCAATAAATAATTTCTTATATAATTTAATTAAATAATTAATTAAATTCTGGGCGTTACACCAATGCTAGGGGGTGACCCTGATTTTAATTTTTAATGAATAAGATTGTGATGCTGCAATAACTACTTGGTTTGATTCATATTGGTTTGTTCTTCTACTGTTCTTAATGCTTTATTTTGTCGGACAAAAAAAGATTGTTTAGCATGATACAATAAAGTCAGACTAGCTATTGATCATGACCTGTAGTTGAATATGTTTAAGTAGATTTTACCTAGGACTAGGATTATCCTTAAATAATCGGAATATCCTTGTTATTTGAGATCTTAATTTCAACCATAATTTCCTATGGACATAGTAATTAGGTTGGCTTATTAAAGAATTATATCTAGGGACTTGGGGATAACGATTCTTAAGGACTGGTAACCAATTGTTTGAATCTGTTGTTGCAAATCATAATTAGTTTCGTTGCATGATTAAATCAGACACCGACCCTAGCATTATTCTTCTATTGGTTAATTTTATCTTAACATTTTAGAATTTCTTCTAAAGTTGTGAAGTCAGCAAATTACAAAAACCATAGTTTTTGTTCAGTTGAATTTAAAATAGATCAATATTTTCTCGTTGTCCTCGAGATCGATATCTTGGGAAATTTCTACTATAACTGCATCGGCAAAAATAATACACTTGCTATTTTCCGATCAGTGCCATATTTTATTTTTCTCTATCATCTTAATCTCCTCCTAAATGATAGTTTTACATTCCTCAACATTAGCAGCTTCAGCATACCTTGTAGGCTCTAATGTAGCTATATTGCACCTGGCATAAATATCATCCAAGGATCTAGTACCTCGGGTTGGAAAATCAACACCACTATCATAATTTTCTCTTTCATCTTCTGAATTTTGATTTTCCAAACTATCCTCCATAGGCAATACCTTACTTGGACCTTCAACTTGAATTTTCTCCCAATTTCATTTAGAAAACTCATCAAACTTCACATCTCTGCCAACAATATTTTTTTGGTCTCCAAATTATAAATTCGATACCCTTTGAAGTTACTGTTGTACCCCCATAATATACCGATCACAGACTTTGTTTCCAATTTATCTCTTTTCACATTTGGAACATGGACATAACACACACATCCAAATATTTTTAAATGGTGAATAGACGGCTTTCTTTTATACCATGCTTCAAAGGGTGTTTTACCCTTCAAGGCTTTGGTAGGAAACAAATTCAGCAAGTATACCAAGGTGTCGACAGCCTCAGCCTAAAAAGTTTTGGAATATCTTTCTCAAAAAGTAAACATCGAGTAATCTCCATGATTGTCCTGTTCTTTCCTTCACTCACTCCATTTTGTTGAGGAGTGTTGTAAGGAACAGTAAATTGATGTTGGATTCCAGCTTGTTCACAAAAAGTTTTAAATTCTCCCGCTGTATACTCAATTTCATTATCAGATCTGAGCTTTTTAATTTGAAAATAATCCTCTTTTTCCACCATAAGTTTGAAACTTTGAAATGCAACAAACACATTTGACTTCTGCCTTAGAAAAAATACCCAACTCATCCTTGTAAAATCATCAATAAATAGCAAAAAATATTTATTTCCATTTAAAGATGTCGTTGGCATCGGACCACACATGTAACACCCCAATTCTACCCAAAGTTTAATATGCAAAAATCAGAGTAATTTTAAATTTTCATAAATTAAATACTGAGGCGTTACACCATCAAAACAACTCACTTTAAAACAGTTTACTGTAAAGTATAAATTTCGGATACATAGCATCGCAGGAAAACATAAATTGATTCATAGAAATCAAAACATCTCCTTTATTAAACTTCCTCATCAAAATCATGTTTTTATGAATTATGATTCTTATTCGCAAAAGGAATAATAATAAAACAACAACAACAAGAGGACATAAATATTTCCCCCCGAGTGCTACGTATCAGAGCGACACCGACTCGACTAACAGCAGCTATAGACTTCGTCTTCATAACCTGCACGTTACCAATATATAGGTAACGGTGAAACAAGTAAAGGGTGAGATACTCCAAAACATATAATTAAGGCATGATAAAATATATATATATATATATATAGTGTCGGAATTATAAAGGGGTATAGATTAATAAGTGTAATCCCCACACATAATCAAAACTCACTTACTTTACTCGTCATCCTAATGTGTATAATCTACATTATATCACCGTAACCTCATCGGCATAAAACGTCGCAACAACACATAACCCTCCGTCACCACGAAATCGTCACGAGCTAATACATCACTAATTAACACGGTAGTCTTAAACAACAACATCAACCAACAACATTAAATAATGCTAGTAATATAAGCAACATAACAAATCATCATAAATTGGCTAAAGCCCATCTTCGCTTTTGGCATAAATCCCATCTTCTCTTTTGGCATAAAGCTCATCATCACAATATCATCACAAACATCATCACATCATATATCATCGCAATTCAATATCATCCATCAATCAACAACAACCCAACGCCAAACAACTCAAACATAAACATAACCGACTCCATGAGACATGACTATGTTATGCATGTGGTACCCATCGCTTTGTCCGTAATTAGGGACACTTGGCATAAAGCCGATCTTCGCTCGGATAAAAGCCATCATCGCTTGGCATAAAATCCATCATCGCTTGGCATAAAAGCCCTCTTCGCTTATGAAATGTATGTGACTCGACAATAAAATAACACAACACAAAAACAACATCATCGCTCATCCAAATTGGCATAAAGCCCACATCGCCATAATTTATCCAAAGCAAGATAAATATATCATCGCATCATAATTGCATTATGCAAACATCACTAATAAATTCATCAAAAGTCATGCATTCACAAATCGAAAGCATTTATTAACAACGTCAATTTAATCATCACATCATCATGTACAAAACATATATATCATCGCATTGTGTATCAACAAGTATTCATTAATAAATACACCGTCGCAATTCTTACGTTATTCACACTACATCACTATTAATTAATTCACTAAATTCCGAAAACGGGAAAATAGTCAAACACCTATAATTGTCATGAAAGCCATTCCTAACAACCGGTATTAATCATAATTGTCGACGTCGAAAACGGAATGTCCATACGTGCCTTAAATCTACTAAAACACAATCCTATTCAATTTTACCGTAAAAATGGCTTGTTTCGGGTCGTCTCGTGAAAATTCGTAATTGATAAAAACTAACCTCACCACTACGTTCTACACGTCAAACTTAGCTAGCACGTCAATTTTCGTTGAATTTGGAGCAACTTGCTCCGTCGTCGAATTTACCGAAATCGGAAAATCAAAACATAATCGGGTTCTAAATTTAATCGGCTATCTTATCCCCTAATTATATTTTATGGTTACAAATATTACTAAGTGGATTTTGGAGTTTTTTTATTTTTAAAAGAAACAGAAGCTCTTTATCAAGTAAATTATGCAGGTGGTTTGTTGACAGCAAAATAGAAAAAGAACAGAATACAACAGGCAAGCAGAAACATGTCAAATATGCTACTGCGATCAAACTTGAATTAATATGACACTTTTATTACTACTTAATTAATTCTACCTTAAACTACATAATACATAATTTCTACCACTTAATAATAGAAGTATCTATATTAAATAATATACTACTTTTTGTAGTTTTGGTAAGTTGCATGCAGCAAAGTAGAAAACGTGCGTGTGTGCGCCGTGTGACACCTACACCATTCACACCAACTAATTAATTCTAGTCAAGTCTTGCTACCTTATTGTTCCACTATTATTTAATAAACTACATACTCATTTCAAGTGGCCATTTCTACGGATTAGTACAGTATAGCCAAGGTTTGGCTTTTTCACGGTTTATGCACCATAGATATTCCAATTCCTTTGATAAACTAACACTATTATTTACTAACTCAGGAACATAACTCTCTAATTCCATTAATGAACAACAATATTTCTTATAGAAAAACCCAATTGCAATTTTAAGCAATATCACAACAAAATCAACACAACACAATAATCCATCTAAACCTAACAAGATGAAAAGGAAATCAAACCATCAAACACCCAACTCAAAACCCCAACACCAATTTCCATCACAAATTCACAATATATGTATCAAAACCCTAACTATAGGAAGTGGAGAATCAAACCCCTTACCTCTAGTTTGGGTTGATCCATGGTGATGCTACAAAGCTCAACCTCAAGCTTCCTCTCTTGCTCTCTTGCTCTTCTTCTTCTTCCTCTTCTTCTTCTTCTTCTTTCCAAAACCCTCTCTTTTCTATCCCAAGTTTCTATTCTTGGCTTTGTTTTTCAAATGGGAAGAAATGAGGAAAATGACTTATATAAGTTATGTTTTTACTAACTCCCCCTCTTGCCCTTGTTTGGCTTTGGTATGTTGAATGGAAGGAAAATAAGGGAAGTGTTTGGATGGAAAGAAAATGAGGAAAGTGGTTTTTATGATAACCTTACTAGTAAACTAAGGTGTAAACCCAATTCCTCTCAATTAATCCTCACACGCCTAATTTATTAATATAATTAATTCAATCAATTAAAACAATTCCGGGAAATTAAAATATCGGATCCGAATATTATATACCGAACCGAACCGAACGTCGCCAGATAAATTAATAAATATATTAATTAACACAAATATCCTCGTCGCAAAATAAATATCGATCGGTAATTCGAAAATATTAATATAATATAATATTAATAAAAACGGGCGTTACAACACACATCTGTGTGTATGACCTGTAACTTTTCAGAAGCTTTTCAGGTTGACGCAACAGGGAATGATAATCTACTTTGTTTTCCGAATTGACATACATCACATATGTCAACAACATCATCAATGACTGGTAAATTTTCAACCAAATAAGAAGAACTCATTTTTTTTAAGGTTGAGTAACTAAAGTGACCCAACCTTTTATGCCACAAGGAGGAATCAAGAACGGTACTTGGAAATGCATGCACGGTTGTTTGCTTCCATTCTACTGGAAACCTTTTACCTCTCATTTTAACCGTCATTAACTTAGATCCAGAAGGATCTAGAATAGTACATCTCATGCCTTTGAAATACAGTGAATAGTTCTTTTCCATCATTTGTGCCACACTTAAAAGACTGATTTATTTCAGGTACAAATAAAACATCTGAAATATATTTAACACCTGAGAGAGTTTCAACAGCTACAACACCTTTTCCTTTGACATCCACATGTTCTCCACTGCCGATAGTAACTTTGGTGTAGAATGACTTATCAAGTTCCTTAAAAATGCCAACATTGTGAGTCATGTGATTAGTGCATCCACTATCTATTAGCCATGTTTCTTTGCTACTATTGACAGAATAGAAAGAAGCCATGAATAATTGCTCCTCTCGTGGGTGATGTTCAACAACCTGGGCCTGTTGTCCTTGCTAGTTTACTTTGTTTTTCCAAACCTTCTCCACATGACCAAGTTGATTGCAAACTCTACATTTAACTCTCGATCTGTACCAACAATACTTTTCTAAATAAGTATCCTTTTTGCAATCTTGATAAAGTGGAAACTTCTTTTTCCAACTCTCTCCTTTTTTGTTGAATTTCTCCCTTTTGTCCTTTTCCTTTCTTCTCACCAAAATACTTTTTCTCAAAACTATTGTATCTTTGGTTTTTGCATTTGGTATTGGCCACAAAAGCACCTTCAACGTTTTCTTCCATCCTTAAAGATCTTCTTTGCTCAGTAGCTTGCAAAGCATTAACAAGCTCAGCAAGTGTGATTTGAGAAAAGTCCTTAGTTTCTTCAAGAGAGGACATTTTTGCTTCAAACCTCTCTCGAAGACACACTAGAATTTTTTCCACAACTCTTTGATCACTGAGTTCCTCTCCCAGCAATCTAATTTGTGAAACAACCTTCGAAATTCTGTCAGAAAATTCTCTAACAGTTTCAGTTTCTTTCATTTTTAGTGCTTCAAACTCTCTTCCCAAGTTTAACACTTGAATCTTCTTTGTTCTTTCACTCCCTTGGAACTCCTCCTTCAACTTGTCCCAAGCTTCTTTTGCAATCTCAAGATTCAAGATATTGATAAATATATCATCATGTAGTGATGCATGTATAATGGAAAATGTTTTTCCTTCTTTAGACACTTCCCATTGTGATTTTTTATTTGAGCCACTGTTGGATTATTTGGAAGAGGTGGTGGATTGCTTCCATTTTCCACAACATCCCATAAACTTTGAGCTCTCAAATAAGCTTTCATTTTTGCAGCCCACAAATGATAGTTTTCTCCTACAAACATAGGAGGTGGAGGTAAAGAAGTATTGTTGGAAGCCATTTATTGTGTTTAAAGGTCTTTGTAAATATTTTCTTGTTGATTTTCTTTCCACAGACCCGTTAAGATCAATGAAGCTCTAAATACCATGTAAGAAAAATATAAGTGATGGAAAGTGGTGTAGAAGAGAAGGATAGAAACCACAAAATAATAAAGATAATTTTTAGAGGAAAATGTTATGTTGTTTTCATTTCATAAAATGGAAAAATACTACAAAATATATGAAGTCAAGTAATAAGTTAGTTTGTTGGAGTGGAAATAGAATCCAAAACAATATTATTCTAAATAGTAGACTTCATAAACTTTAGTCTATTTTTACTATCTTGACAAATAAGACAAGTAAAGTGACACAACAAGTAAAGTAATAACAACTAATGCAATAACAAGTAAAGTAATAACAACAAGCAAACTAACACACAAGTAAAATAAGACACACAAGTAAAGTAACGTGTTAGAAAAATATCAATTACTCAGCAGAATAATGCAAGCAGTTAT
This sequence comes from Vicia sativa, assembly GCA_021764765.1. Classification (NCBI taxonomy): domain Eukaryota; kingdom Viridiplantae; phylum Streptophyta; class Magnoliopsida; order Fabales; family Fabaceae; genus Vicia; species Vicia sativa. The sequence goes on from CM038797.1 coordinate 81,132,656, forward strand.
GTGTATTTCACATTTGTCTCCAACTAATGCAAAACTGCTAGTCAATTGGGGTGGTCTTAAATTGCAGTTGTGGTTATGTTGTATTATGATATTCAACCTTTCATAGAGACTATTGTAACATTTATCCACTCCTGCTTGATAGTGATCGTGAGTGCCTTGCCGTTAACAAGAGCTACCGAACCGCGCAAAGCAATCATGTTGAGCAAGAGCGGCCTGCAACGCTGTCACTCACGTACCAGGAAAAGAAGCTCTAGCGGAGCTCTCAATTGTGTTTTTGGGTTAATTGATGAATCATAAAATTTTGTTTCAGCTTAAAAAGCCATACTTGTTACTTCCTATTTCAGCACAAGAAGTTAATGCATTTGATTTTACAATTCAAATAAAAGTGAAGAAGGTGAAAATGGGATGTTGGTTCGAATCTTAAATTCTTTGAGTCATACAATCTGGTATAGTTCATTAAGAGGCAGAAAGTGACCATACAATTTACGGCTTGCGTATCTGTCAAGATACATGTCATGTTCAATTTTGATTCTAATCAAAGTTACCTTGCATAAATCTACAATTAAGGGCTTGTTTTTCTGTCAAGATACTTGTCACATTGCAAAGGAGTATTTTGGCGTTGGAGTTCTTACGTGTAAGGTAGAAGAAAATGCAGTTTGAATTGTTTTTAAGAAAATAAGTTAGTTAGTAGGTCATATTTACTTGGAGTCATGTTTATGTTTAAAGCCAATTTTTATGAACAGGGCTTTGCATTGCATAATGTTGTAGGCTTGTAGCAGTAGTGCCACTTGGAGTTTTTCAACCAAGGTATTTGCTGGATTTTCTTCATAAACTCAGTTTCCTGCAATTTATTCAAAATCTGAAGGAAAATGCAGATTTCTAGTTGTATTTTTTATATGATTCAAACAACCATATAAGCTTTAGTAAAAAGTGTATGCATTTTATTATAGCAATCGTAAGGTGATTAAAACTATTGTTCTTCGCCACTTATAAATGCATTAAAATCAAGATTAAGATCGGGATAATAAGGCCATACTTTATTGTTTTATTATCGGAACTCAAGTTCTTTACTACAATGCATTCAAAATTTATTATTTAAGATGTGATGGCCATGTCATTATTGCATTCCTTAGCATGATCTCAATCAGATTGAGATTGAGGCTGACGGTGAACCAGAGGGCCATCGTTTCCACTGAGCTTTAATTCGGTGACTTGGCGTTGACGAAGACCAAAAGCATTGGCAAGAACATCTGCAGGAGTGGCCCTAAACACCTGTTGTACGTGACTAACAGCAGCTCTGTCATTTGTCTTGAACACAACATACTCTAATCCTTCATTCTCACCAGCTTGTTCCGCCACCACGAAGTTCTGTGGTACCACGACCAACTGTCCCTTTCTCACCTTGTTGTCAAACACTGCGTTTCCCTGGCAGTTCACAATCCTAACTCTTCCTTCTCCTCTTATCACGTATAGCAGACTGTTTGCGTTTATGTTCCAGTGTGGAGCATATATACCATTCTGCATATGCATGTTATTGATTAGTTTATTAACTAATCATAGCATGGAAATATAGAAATTGGTTAAATACTTAATACTATACGTACCCGGTAAAGACGAACATATTCAGCACTGAGGCGTAAATACCGGAGGATTGGAAGGGTTAAACTGTTTGCAGTGCTGATACGACCGGCACGTGGGTTATAGAGGTCTGCACGTGCAGGGTTAGCAATGTTCTCACGAATCTTGGCACTACAGATGGTTTCTTCCAAACCATTCCTTCCCTGCTCACTTCTATGCTTCTCCTCCTCTTCTTCTTCTTCTTCTTGCTGCCCCTCAGGGTTGATAATGCGGAGACCTCCCTCAACTTTCACAATTTGATTTCTTTGGTCACGTGGAGATTGAAGTCTCTTAGCTATATCCTCTTCAGTGTTGAATGTTTGTGCTAAAAACTCTGAGCTGAAGCCACTCAGCACGCTGTTACCTTCATTTTGTTCTTCAGATTCCTTTTCTTGTTGGTGTTGTCCAGCCCTACGTCCAACGGGTAAACTGTGTCTTTCTTGTTGTCCTTCCTGTGTTTCAGGGAACTCTGCCTTTGGGTTCCCACCAAGGTAAAATACCTGAAAAACACATATTTACATGTGAATTGATTGAGTATAACATATTTTACACGCAGAAAATTTTAAAGTTGTAATCACAAGAGCATACCGTAGTAAGATCAATTTATAACAGACAATGTAATGTATAGTTACACTATTACTTACTCTTGGGGTTGAATCAAGCTGGTTTGCAATGTTGGAAGTGTCGAGAAGACTAATGGCAACAAGCGGTTCATCGCCATTGTTATATGTCCAATATGGAATTCCCGATGGAATGGCAATGATATCACCTTTTCTGAATCGGCGAATCTTCTGGTGACTGTCAGGTTGTTGCGGCCGGGATCCTTGTCTAGATTGTGATGAACGTGGCTCTTCATAAGGCTCGGGACAACCAGGAAGTGTAAGTCCAAGAACACCCTTTCCTTGGATGATGAATATCAACTGTGGAGAAGGTGAAAAGGAGGGGAGGTGAAGGCCATTAGGGTCAATGGTGCGTCTGATGAGAGACACACCGGCACATCTTAGCTCAGGGTGATTTGGATTCCATGTCTCAGTGAGACCAGCTTCAGACTCAACACGGTGGTCTGGTTCCAATGCATTGATGTTGTGTAACTGGCATTGGTTGAGTCTGTCAAACTCAGAGCTAGTTGCTAAACATGCGCCTGCATAGAGTAGAAAGGAAAGTGAAAGCAAAGATAGAAAATGTTTGGACATTGTGACTGTGATCATACACTACTAGTGAAGGATTGTGAGTGAAGTGGTGAAGTGGAGAAGGTGTGGTGTGGTGATTTATAGGAAGAGGAGAAGAGTGAGAGAGTAACACGTGTGACAGAATGTGTGTGACATTGTTCAGCATGCATGGCTATGGAGTCCTAATTTGGTACACATATTATGTGCGACGCGGCGCTGGTGGCAGCTTCTCTTATTCTTTACAGATAGATGATGATTTAGTATATATCCATATGCCACAAAGAGACAGAATGAATATATGTGTAGCGGCAAATCTTTAGTTCTCTTCTCTGCATATCTCTGTCTTAGTTCATTTAGATTATTTACTGTCTTGAGCATATATTAATCCAGTCGGCACTGCTTGTTTACTACAACAATTGGCCTCCTCCATCAAATAAATCAATGTGTATTACTTGTTAATATGATTTAGATAGACTTGTCATTCTTTTTATGACTTTCTTTTCCTAAAAAAATAACTTATTTATTTTAACTGTATCATGCACAAGTTTTGTTTTATTATTGAATTAATAAGTTTTATACAAGTGCAACTTTGAATCAATGTGTCAAATTCGAAAGTATATGGCATACATTGGTGTTTCCACTAACTTATTTAAGTTTGGGCAATGACTATTTGAAACCCTATATACCATTGAGAAGAAAAGATACAAGAAACATAGATACATATATAACATTTAAAGGTTAAGAAAGTAAAAGTTAGCACTTTGTTTATGCCTTTGTCACTATGGAGTTTAATCAAGGTAAACTGAATATTAAATTTCACATATAGAACTTTTCGGTTCTCTTAGCATCAATCACTTAATCCTGATACATATGTGGTGTATTAAATATATTCAGGCAATATATTTTGAGAATTTCTTAATGTACTCGGGATATTTTTTAGACATCAATGTAAATTTATTTTTAAATGTCTTCAAGAATGGGAGATACATCTTCGAGACGCATATTTTTTTATGAAAAAACATATAAATTAGAGATATGTCTCTGGTTCTCAACTGAAGTATAGAATGTGTGAAACCACATCCTACAACGTTGGTTGCAACCGAAAATACAACTACAGTTCACAAACCGTAGTTGTATTTCCGGTTAAACATTTAACATATACGCGTCACGCCTCTTCCCCTTTCTCATTTACAGGAAACTTAAAAAAACTAAAAATTTTCATTGTTCCAGAAATCAAATTGTTTCAAAATCTATCAGTGCATATCAACATAGAAGGATATCATCAAGCATTATCAAAGCTAAACAACAACAATCATCAATTGTAAGTTTGATTTTGAGCATTATTGAGTTTTTTTGATTTTACATTCAATTTGTGTTATAGGTTAGTAAACTGAATTTTTGTAAATTATTGCAATATTTGAACTCAATACGGAAGTGTTAGACATTTAATTTTTCCGATCAATGAAAATTTATTGACCTACATTAAGGTTCAGCAATGCCATTGACGTTGCTGTGATGTTGCAGGTCGTACCAGAAATACATTTTCGGTTTGTTCATAGTAGAAACCAGAAGTACATTTTCGGTTTTGTAGCATTTGTTTATCCTTCTTCTTTGCCCTCATTGTGTTTTTGTTTATTAATTGGTTCGTTTATTCTACAGGTATTATGGATGATAAACCTTCAAAATTGCGACATGAAAGAGTTTCATAGCACACCTCTGTGCTTAGGGAACATACAAAGGATTTTCAGGCTCCTAGACCTTCTGTGTTGCATACACTCGTTGTTGATGGTGTTTCTACTTGCGCTCTACCGACTAACAGGAGAGAGTGTAACATCCTGATTTTTAAATAGCTAATTATTAATTATTATGATATATTATATTATGTGATAATTAATTCAATTGGGTGATTTAATTGAAATTTGAATTATTTGAATAAGTGTGTTATTTAAATAATTGTGTTTTATGAATAGAATTGTGGTTAATTAGTATTGGGCCTATTTATGAGAATGGAAGTAATAGAGAGGTGTTAAGTATTAAGCTCAATACGACAATCCTAGTAAGTAAGGATTAGAAGGGAATCATAATTATAATTTTCATTTGGAGAAAGAAGAGAAGATAAGAGGAGAAAGAAGAAAAGTGAAGAGGAAACCCTAGAAGAGGAATCTTCAAGAGGTAAGGGTGGAGAATCCATGTTAGTGTTTGATTGTATGTTGTGGGTAATGATTAGGAACATGCTAGGTTGTTCAATTTCAATTTCTAGAGTCTTTGAATGTTAGGGTTTGAAAGGAAATTGTGCTTTTCAACTCAGAATTATGACCCATGACTAGAAACATGTTAGGATACCCTTTAATGATGTTATTTGGTTGATTGGAATGGGTTTTATGTGATAATTTTGTGGGAGAAAGAAGCTGGTTCGTAGCAGAAAAAATGCAGTATCGTAGACCGCGCTTAGCGCGAAGAGAAGCCTGCTTAGCGTGAAATGTTTTGACTTTTGTGTTTGTTTGTTCAAGGAGGTACGCTTAGCGCGATAGGCCGGGCTTAACGTGATCTGGAATGAAAAGTGTTATTTTTAGGATATTTTTACATGAAATCATATATGATTATATTTATTGTAGTATTTTCATGTATGTGATTAATTGATTCGATCGTGATTAAATGTGCTTTGGATTGGTTCGAATACTATTTCAATGTATGGGTGATTACTTGAATATAGTGTGTGTTATTCTTAATTGAATATTGTGAATAAAATTGGTGGAATGATATGTCATAATGTTATTGGTTATATGTGATGATATGTATATGATACATGTAATAATTTTGTTGTTGGAATATGATGATGTGAAATTGATGGATAATTCACATGAGTTGAATGGTGAGGATATGCTTGGATAATTGAGGTTTTGTGAATATTTTTAATTTGCATACGTTGTCTTGATGAGTTGTACATGCATACATTTGGCTTGATCCTTGTGTGGATAAGTTGCGGTGAAACTTTGAGTTCACAATTGGCTCGATCCATGATGGATAAGTAGCGGTGAAACGTTGAGTTCACACTTGACTGAATCCTGTAACGCCCTGTTTTAATTAATATTATATTATAATAATATTTTCGAATTACCGATCGATAATTATTTTGCGACGAGAATAAATATATTAATCGATATATGATAATATATTTGGCGACGTTTTGTTCGGTCCGGTTTTTATTCCGTTCGGTTCGGTAAAATATTATTCGAACCGATATTTAATTCCCCGGAATTATTTTAATTAATTAAATTAATAATATTATTAGATATTATTTAAGTGTTAATTTATAAAAATAAGTTAGGGGTGTGGGGAGAAATTGAAGAGATTGGGTTTTACACCCTTGTTGCTAGTAAGGATACATATAAGCCATTTTCCTCATTCTTTCCATTTTACAACAAAAACCTAACATAGAAGCATGAAGAGAAAGAGAGGGTTTTGGGAAGAAGAAGAAGAAGAAGAGGAGCAAGAGAGGAAGCCTTGGTTGGTTGTGGTAGAGGAATCATGAAGCTTTGCAAGAACAAGATGAGGTAAGGGGTTTGATTTCTCTATCTCATATTGTTAGGTTTTGATGTTTATGTTTTGGATTTGGGGGAAAGTGGATAAGTTGATTTATAGAGTTTTGGTTGATTGTTTGATTGAAATACGTTAGAAGAGTTGGATTAGGAGTATGGTTTGTGGGTATATTAGATGCTAGCTAGTAGGAAAACATAAGTTATAAAACCATTTTCTTTCCCTTTTCCTTCCATTTTCCTACACCAAGCAAACATAGAGGCATGGAGAGAAAAGAAAGGGTTTTGAGAGGAGAAGAGCATGAGGAGAAAAAGAGGAAGAATATGAGCAAGCTTGAGGATGGAGTCTTGTAGAATCATCATGGATCCTCCAATCACTTCAAGTAAGGGGTTTGATTCTCCATCTCATATTGTTAGGTTTTGATGTTTATATTTTGGATTTGGGGGAAAAATTGATAGATGGTTTATAGGGTTTGGTTGGTTGATTATTGAAAATATTTAGAAAAGTTGAATTAGGTGTAGGGATTATGAGGTTGATGATGATTAGAATTAATGGGAATGGAAAAAAATGAAGTTTTCACACGCGTCGATCAACACGGGCCGTGTTGATTAACACGGGTGCCCGTGTTGACCTCTTGAATAAGGAATAATTGCTGCCAGGTCAATCAACACGGGCCGTGTTGATTAACATGGGTGCCCGTGTTGATTCACTGACTTTGGTGTTTTTGCATTTTCTAGTGGCTTTTAGACACGGGCCGTGTTGATTAACACGAGCCGTGTTGATTAACACGGGGGCCCGTGTTGATGTATCTGTAGTCTCCCATATTCTGATTTTTGCACTTCTTTTGCCCCGATTTGTCTCATTTTATTCTCTGGACCCTGAAAACACTCAAACACATAACCAAAGCGTAAAATGCCGGTTGTTAGGAATGGCTTTCGCGACGATTATTGATGTTTTGACTATTTTTCCGTTTTTGGAATTTGATGAATTAATTGATAATGAAGCGGTGTAAATAAACATAATGTTTGCGACGGTGTTTTTATTAATGTATACTTGTTGATATGCAATGCGATGATATATGTCTTTGTACATGATGATGTGATGATTATATTGATGTTGCTAATAAATGCTTCCGATTTGTGAATGCATGATTTTGATGATGATGAATTATTTGGTGATATTATGCATAATGCAAATATGATGCGATGATATATTTATCTTGATGTGGATAAATTATGGCGACGTGGGCTTTATGCCAATCTTGATGAGCGATGATGATGTTTTGTTTGTGTTGTTTTAATTGTCGAGTCACATACATTGCATTGGCGACGATGGGCTTTTATGCCAAGCGACGAGGCTTTTATGCCAAGCGACGAGGCTTTTATGCCAAGTGTTCCTAATTATGGACAAAGCGATGGGTACCACATGCATAACATAGTCGTGTCTCATGGAGTCGGTTATGTTTATGTTTGAGTTGTTTGACGTTGAGTTTTAATTGATTGACGATGATTGAATTGCAATGATATATGATGTTTTGTTTGGTGATGACCTTTATGATGAACATGAAATGAATATGATTTGATAATTTCATGATAACTATGCGATGAATATAAATGATGAGTTTTGCGATGATTTAACTTGATGAAATGCTTAATCCAAATATGATGTGATGATGTTTGTGACGATGGGCTTTTATGCCGAAAGCGATGATGGGTATTGAGCCAATTTTGGTGATTTTATCTAGGTTGCTTAAGTTATTAGTATCGTTTGATGTTGTTGTTTATAATTTCCGTATGGATTAGTGACATATTAACTTGTGATGACTTCGTGGTGAGGAACGTTTATGTGTTGTTGTGACGATTTATGTCAAGGAGGTTATGGAGATAAAGTGTAGGATTATACACATTAGTATGGCGATTAAAGTAAGTAAGTTTTGATTATGTGTTGGAATTACACTTATTAATCTATACCCTTTATAATTCCGAAACTATACATATTTATCATGCCTTTAATTATATGTTTTGGAGTATCTCACCCTTTACTTGTTTCGCCGTTACCTTTATATTGGTAACGTGCAGGTTATGAAGACGGAGTTTATAGCTGCTATTAGTCGAGCCGGTGTCGCTCTGATACGTAGCACTCAGGGGGAATTATTATGTTGTCTTGTTGTTGTTCTTTTGTTGTTTTCCTTTGTAAATAAGAATCATACTTTATGAAAATATGATTTATTAAGGAAGTTTAATAAAGAAGATGTTTTGATGCTTTTGAATCAATTTATGTTTTCCGACGATGCTATGTATCCGAGATTTATACTTTAAAGTAAATAGTTTAAAGTGAGTTGTTTTTGAAGGTGTGATGCCTCAGTATTGGATTTGTGAAATTTTAAATTACTCTGATTTTTGCATATTAAACATTGGATAATATTGGGGTGTTACAGATCCCATTGGGGATAAGTAGCGGAGGCTTTTGGTCTTGTCCGGATCGGAAGTGGCTTGGATTCTATGATAATGAATCAGAAGCGGGGTTAACAAAATGTTCCCAAGATTGGTACCACATGCATATCGAGTCACATTTCATTGTTGTCACATGAGTCATTATTGAATATGCGATGTGTGTAATGAAATTATGATGTTTAATCGTATGGATAATTGAATCATTTGGATGGATGACATTTATGCTATGGGTAATAAATATGAATATGTTATACTTGGAATATTTGTATAATCCCGTTCTCTTAGAATATCACTAGAAGTGTGTGGAATCCGTGAATAGATCTTGTTTTTATATTATTTTTATTTATATACTTTTGGATAATGATGTGAATTCCCACCCTTCTATTTTGATGTTGCCTCTATGTGGATAATGTGCAGGTTTCGAGGATAGCGATGCTTCACACGAGACTAGTTGAGGAGTCTAGCTAGTTTATCCTTTACTAGGTAGTTGAGTCATTGCTTTGGTCATGTAACACAGGATTTATCTGGATTTCTACTTTGATGAGATTTGTTATGTATTCTCATATATTTTTATTTGTATGATTGAGATACTATGTTGATGTGGACTTGGTGCCGATGCATGAATTCTGATGACTTAGTTATATTATGGATTCATTATTTTTTTCATCTAATGATTATAGTATGAGATGTAATCATTGATAGTATATGTGAATATTAAATGTTCTGCTGTGAAAATGAATGAATTATTCTAAAGCATGAGATTCAAATATGTGTTATGATTATGACCAGTGTGCATGTATGAATTTAATATTGAAAGAAATATCATGTGACGCCCTCTTGTTATACGTTCTATTTACTCTAATTTTATAATATATATATATATATAATATTTGGGGAATTAGAATGGGTGTTACATTATGGTATCAGAGAAATGGTCGGTCAGATTTATTTGCCCAAGTTATTAATTGATTTAATTCCTATTGTATTTGATTTGTGTTTCTGACACAATCAATGATGTTGTCTGTTGTTGGATGTCTTAAGACAATGGTTGCAGTAAGAAATGATGATGCTATTGTTGATGCTTTGAGATTGTTGGTTGGATCTCTTGGGCAGATTCCACAAGCGAATTTTGGACACCGAGCTGAGGAAGATGAGTTCCGTGATTTGGGTAAGTTTCAAAGAAACAATCCTCCTATATTTGATGGTGAGCATGAACCTGACAAAGCTCAAGCATGGTAGAAGGAGATTGAGAAGATCTTCAAAGTTATCAATTGTACGGATGCGTAGAAGGTGCAGTTTGGTACTCATATGCTGGAGAAGGAAGCTGAAGATTGGTGGAGCAACACTGTTCAGAGATTTGATGAGGAAGGTATTAAAGTTTATTGGGCTCTTTTCTGTGATGTATTTTTGGAGAACTATTTTCCAGAAGACGTGTGTGGAAAGAAAAAGGTGGAATATCTTGAGTTGAAGCAAGGTAATGGAACCGTGGCTGAGTATGCTGTAAGATTTTAAGAGTTGATTAAGAATTGTCCTCATTACAATACTATGAATGTTGAGAGACCTAAGTGTCTGAAGTTTGTGAATGGTTTGAGACCTGATATCAAGAAGGCTATTGGATACCAACAGATTACTCGTTTTGCTGAGTTGGTGAACAAGAGTAGGATTTATGATGAGGATAGTAGGGAGAGTGCTTCTTACTACAAGAATGTGAATGATAGGAAGGGAAAAGGTCAATTTCGTGGGAAACCTTATGAGGATAAGAAGAAAGCTAGTGGTGGCAAGAAGTCAAGTGGGGGAGGATCATCTGCTCCGCTTAAGTGTTACAAGTGTGGCGTGGAAGGGCATCGTGCTTATGATTGTGAAAAAGAGGTGAAGAAAGATGTTATGAAATGTTTTAGGTGTGGCAAGGCCGGTCAGAGAATTGTTGAGTGTATATTTAGTGCGTATGTGACTTGTTACAATTATGGTGAATGAGGTCATATTACTACTAAGTGTGAGAAGCCAAGGAAGGAGCAAGCTAAGGGGAAAGTGTTTGCATTGTCTTGTGCTGAGACTCCAGTTGAGGATAGGCTTATCCGAAAGATCTTCTCAATTACTTTCAACCATGTTTGCGCCTTGTCAGGTTCATGCTCACCCTCAAAGATAGGAGGATTGTTCCTCTGAAATTTCCCCAAAGCACAGAACTCATCACCCTCATCTCTGTTACCAGAATTCTCCTGCGGAATCTTCCCAAGAGATCCATCCAACATCCTCAAGGCTTCAGAAATAGCATCATCATTCCTTCTGTAACACCCAATATTACCCAAGGTTTTATAAGTAAAATCAGAGTAATTTAAAATTTCATAAATTCAATACTGAGGCGTCACACCTTCAAAACCAAATCACTTTAAACAGTTTGCTTTAACATATAAATCTCGGATACATAGCATCCTCGGAAATCATAAATTGAGTCTTATAAATCAAAACACCTTCTTTATTAAACCTCCTCATCAAATCATATTTTCATAAAGTATGATTCTTATTCACAAAAGGAATAACAACAAAAGAATAACAACAAAAGAACAACAACAAGACAACATAAATATTCCCCCCGAGTGCTACGTATCAGAGCGACACCGACTCGACTAAAAGCAGCTATAATCTCCGTCTTCATAACCTCGACGTTACGATAAAGGTAACGAAACAATTAAAGGGTGAGATACTCCAAAACATATAATTAAAGGCATGATAACACACACACACACACACACACACACACACACACACATATATATATATATATATATATATATATATATATATATATATATATATATATATATATATATATATATATATATATATATAGTTTTGGAATCATAAAAGATATAGATTAATAAGAGCATTCCAACACATATCTTAAACTCACTCACTCTAATCGTCATTCTAATGTGTATAATCAACACTTTATCGCCATAACCTCATCGACATAAATCATCACAACAACACATAAACTTTCATCACTACGAACTCATCACAAGTCAATACGTCACTAATCAACATGGCAATCATAAACAACAACATCAAACAATGCTAATAACATAAGCAACATCATTACAAATTGGCTAAAGCCCATCGTCGCTTTGTCATAAAAGCCCATCGTCACAAACATTACCACATCATATTTGAATTAAGCATTTCATCAAAGTCAAATCATCACAAAACTCATCATTTATATTCATCGCATAGTTATCAAGAAATTATCACGTCATATTCATTTCATGTTCATCATAAAGATCATCACCAAACAAAACATCATATATCATCGCAATTCCACTTAATCCATCAATTAAAATCCAACGCCAAACAAGTCAATCATAAACATAACCGACTCCATGAGACACGACTATGTTATGCATGTGGTACCCGTCGCTTTGTCCATACTTAGGAACATTTGGCATAAAGCCCATCGTCCCTTGGCGTAAAAGCCCTCGTCGCTTGGCATAAAAGCCCTCGTCGCCTATGCAATGTATGTGACTCGACAATAAAAAAACAACATAACAAAAACATCATCATCGCTCATCAAAATTGGCATAAAGCCCACATCGCCATAATTTATCCACATCAAGATAAATATATAATCGCATCATAATTGCATTATGCAAAACGTCACTAATAATTCATCATCGTCAAAAGTCATGCATTCACGAATCGGAAGCATTTATTAACAAAATTAATATAATCATCACATCATCATGTACAAAGACATATATCATCATTATCAACAAAGTCATTTAATCATGAACAAATCGTCGCAAAAGTCATGTATAACCATGTAGCATCGTCATCAAATAATCACTCAATTCTAAACATGGAAAAATAATCGAACATCAATAATCATCGCAAAAGCCATTTCTAATAACCGGCATTAATCATAATCGTCAACATCGCAATCGGGTTGTCCATACGTGTCTTAAATCGACTAAAACGCAATCCGATTAAATTTAACCGTAATTTGGCCTATTTCGGGTCGTTTCGTAAAAACTCGTAATTTCGAAAAACTAACCTCACCACTACGTTCTACACGTCGAACTTAGCTAGCACGTCAATTTTCGTTGAATTCGGAGCAACTTGCTCTGTCGTCGAATTTACCGAAATCGAAACATAATCGGGTTCTAAATTTAATTGGCTAACTTATGTCCTAATTATATTTTATTAATACTAACTAGTAGTGTATGGAATTGGAGAATTGAAGAGAAGCAGAAGCAAATTATGCAAAAAATAAATTCTGCAAAAAACAGAAAACATAGCTTACAGAAAAACAGAAACAGCAAATTTTTGTTTCATTCCCCCAGCCAAAAGGGACGATCGTCCCTTGCTCATTCTTGGATTGAGGCATGCGCCCTAGGGAGAGGGACGGCCGCCCCTCAGCTTGAGGTGGGCGCCTCCCCCATGTTATAATCTCTACCAAGTTTCCTTCTTCCCTACGGTTCAAGTTACAGGCATTTATGGTTTTTTCTTTGTTTTACAGTTTTCATATTTTCTTCATTCCATAACTTCTAATTTCTACAACTAGCAATGAAACACCCAATAATCTATACTCCTAACTCAACCTTTTTAAGCTATTTCAACAATCAACCAACCAAAACCCATGAATTAACCTATCAATTTTTCCTAAATCCAAAATATATCAACCAAAACCCTAACTATATGAGATGGAGAATCAAACCCCTTACCTCTAGTGATTGGATGATTCTTGATGATTCAACAAACCCAAAACTTGCTCTTGCTCTTGCTCTTGCTCTTCTTCTTCTTCTTCTTCTTCTTCATCTTCCAACACCTCAAGCTCTCTCTATGCTTCTATGTTGGTTTTGTGTGGAAAATGGAAAGAATGAGGACAATAATGTATTTATGTTGTTTTCTTACTAGCCAAGGGTGTAAACCTAATCCTAGGAAATTAGTCCTCACACCCCTAATTTATTTTATTAATTAACACCTTAATAATATATAGTAATATCATTAACTCAATTAATAAAATAATTCCGGGGAATTAAATATCGGTCCAAATAATATTTTACCGAACCGAACGGAATAAAAACCGAACCGAATCGAAACGTCGCCAAATATATTAACAAATATAACGATTAATATAAATATTCTCATCGCAAAATAAATATCGATCAGTAATTCGAAAATATTAATATAATATAATATTAATTAAAACGGGGCGTTACACCTTCCACAACCATCGTCCTACGACATCCAACAATAACAGCCAACAGTATCGATCGTGTCAGATACATAGATCAAATACAACATGAATTAAATTAATTAATAACTTGGCCAATCCGACCAACCATTGCTCTGATACCACTAATGTAATGCCTCTTTTCTACCCCATAATAAATATAGTAAACATCAGAGTAATTTGTCATGCATCACATAAGAGGCCTCACATTGGTTACACAAATATTTGTAGATACCAAATTGCATATTGGTCATGGTCATAACACGTATTTAAATTCACGTTTTCATATAAAAATACGAAGCATGCATCTCACAGCGGAATAATTTATTCACCAATAAAATATAAATAATTGATATCACATACTACCAATCATATCACAAGTACTAGGCACTAAGGACAAACATATCATCATCTCATACATAACCAAAATAAAAGGGAGTGATAACAATATCTCTCACAAAACCAATCATAACATGAATTCAAATACCATCCCATATGTTACATAGACCAGAGCAATGACTCACTACCTAAGGAAAGTAGCTAAAATAAACTAAGCTTCTCCACTAGTCTCGTGCGAAGCACCACTATCCTCGGAACCTGCACGTTACCCACTTAGAGGCAACATCACAACAGAAAGGTGAGAATTCACATCATTATCAAATTGTATATAAACTGGAAGTAATATAGAAACGACATCTATCAAAGAATCCTCCACACTTCATGTGATATTCCATAAAATAAGATTCCACAATCCAAATGTGAAAACAAGCTTCCTAAAATGTTTTGATGAAGACAAAATTTCATGAATAGATTGGTCGCAAAAATGGAATGGCTCAAGTCATCTAATAAATCAAGTCTTGAAATAAATCTTTGAAGAATAAATCAAATATCAAGGTATAATGTATTCAACCTCTCTATGTGTGCATACAAGTGTTCATAATAATGTCTCATACATACCATAATTTTTAAAACATGTTTTGGTCACAAAACCATAGCCCTTACATAATATGGCACAAATTCTTTGGCTTAAGCAACAACTCTGTGATTACGGACTTGATCTTGGATGCATTCCTCTTCGATGCGACAATACAAGTGTTATCAATATTACAAAGAATCTGGTTATGCACTCAAGAACCAAACACATTGACATACGACACCATTTTCTCCGTGATCATGTCCTTAAAGGAGATGTCGAAGTCACCTTTGTAGATACTCACAATCAATTCGCAGATATCTTCACAAAACTTCTTGCAAAAGAACCTTTCTACAAAATTCGAAGAGAGCCTGGAATTTTAGATGAAGGTGATGTTTGACTGTTTAATTTTTTTTATTTATTCATTAATATTCTAATGAATCAAAGGTACACCTCTCTTAAAACTTATATCGCCAAAATTTTTTGCATTGTGTGTTATATATGATTTTGACATGTATAAGTATATAAAATCTTGTTTTCTTAAAATTTTCAAAAAAATTGTTATTTTGGCTAGGGAACCCGGTTACCAGGATTATTTTTCATGTACAGGTAACCGGTTACCCATTATTGGTAACTGATTCCCCCTGCGCCCAGCCTATACGTACAGGTTTTCTTTACAACTTGTCTTTTGTTTTTTTATTTTAACATTAATATATTTTATGTCATTTAAGTGCTTTTACACTTAGGTCAAAATCATTTCCTCATTCATCCTCTTGGCACTTTTCACTCTTCCATCTTCTTCAATCTTCATCCACCTCTATTAAAACCCCACCCACTCATTTTCTCAACCCAAAACTTAAAACCCCATTATATCTAAACTCTCTATAAACCTTCCTCACATCATTTCTCATATCCCAAAATCTCCTTCTACCTCAAATTCGAGAATCCATTTCAAAAACCTAACTTTCAAAAAAGCTTCATCTTCATCCATGGCTTCTTCTTCAAGATGAACTAGGGCATCAAAGGGAAAGAGCAAAGTTGGAGAGACTAGTGATATCCACCAAGATGCTGAGCTTGTTGAACCCACTCTCAAAAGTAGAAGACATACTTTCAACATTCGACAGCATCCTCTCTTGTCCTCTAAATATGGTAATCTGTCCACTTCTCCTTCTCACAGTTTTGATTTTCCAACTCTGTTGCATACTCAAAAAGTAGATGAATTTGTTGGTGACCGTGGGTTTATTTACCCGGATCTTGTTAAGAAATTTTATCATACTTTTGGTTTAGTTTTTGATGAAGATACCATTGCCCTAACAGCAATTGTTAAGAACATTGGTATTGTTATGGATGCTGAAACGTTTGGAAAGTGTTTAGGAATTCCCTCTACGGGACAATATCTCTTGCATGGTTCCACTCCAACATCTTGGAACACTTATAGTAAGCTTGAATATTATCTCTCTTTGTTCAGGCATCTCAGCTTCAGGGCGTAGTTAGGAAAAACTCCAATTCCTCGAAGTTTATTATGTTTGGCTCTAACCTGTCTATGTCTGATAGAATGCTTCATTATATGATTCCTTATGTGTTGCTTCCAAAGAACTCAAACCACTCCTGAATCAATGAGTTGGAATTGCAAATGATTTATGCTTTAAAAACTGGAATTCAGATTGATTGGGCCTTAACTATCATGTATCACATGAATCACCTCAAAGGTTTTAATGGTGGATTACCTCATGCTCGGGCAATTACTAAAATTATCAGGCACTTTGACATTAATTTGCAACGAGAACCAAAAGAATAGATGAAGGCAAAGTACTGTGAAATCACTGCCAAAACTGCTTTGAAGAACACCAGTATCTTTTTGGACCTTGAAGGAAAATATGTGTACAAAACAAATCCCTCTCCTAATGCTCCTCCATTGGTTCTGGAAGGTGGTTACACTATGGAACATTTGTTCAACAAAATGTGCTCTATGGAACAAAATATTTCTCGTAATCATCAAGAAAACCAATTTGAACATGGCTTTTTTAGGCATAAAATGAAGGAGCTTCTCAAACTTCAAAGAAATCAAGTAGTAGAAGTTGGTGATGGAGACGGCCAAGAAGAGGAACATCATGAAACTATGGAAGAATGATTTTCGCTTATGCTTTTTGTTACTTTCTCTATGTTTTATTTTATGCTATGTTATGTCGGTATTTATGTTTTTTGTTCATTATTTCCGTTTAAGACAATGTTTCTTTATGCTCGTTATGTTTAAGACAATGTTCTAACTTATGTGTTGTAATGTGTTTAAACCATAATGGTTTCGTATTGCGATTTCTTGTGTGTTCATTTTTGTCTATTTCTTTCCACATTCATTTTTGCTAATGACAAATGGGGGGAAGAATTATGTATTGTATGCATATGTTTGTGTCTATCTAACAGTATTTTGCAGCAAACATTTTCATTCTTTTCAAGAAGTCTCTCATTCATAAACTAAGGGGGGGGGCTTGATTTAGGGGGAGTCTCAAAATAGCTTCAACTGTTAGAGAAAACAAAATGGTTAAACATTATAATTTCCAAGCAAGGGTTGTCATCATCAAAAAGGGGGAGAATGTGAAATCAAGCTTCCTAAAATGTTTTGATGAAGACAAACTTTCATGAATAGATTGTTTGCAAAAATGGAATGACTCAAGTCATCTAATGAATCAAGTCTTGAAAGAAATGTTTGAATATTAAATCAAATATCAAGGTATAATGTATTCAACCTCTCTATTTGTGCATACAAGTGCTCATAATAATGTCTCATACATACCATAATTTTTAAAACATATTTTGATCACAAAACCATAGCCCTTACATAATATTTTTCAAGTATTTTTCAATTTGGGCCTATGGAACCCGGTTAACCATTTTTTGGTAACCGGTTACCCAACTCTGGTTTTGCTTCGCCCCTGTTTTTTGTATGGGCAACCCGGTTACCAATAAGTGGGAATCGGTTACCCAAGGCATATTTTGAAATTTTCTTAACATTACAATAGTCGAACCCGAGTACCCATATATGGGAACCGGTTCCCACTAAAGCAGTGCCAAAAAAATATTTACTTTCAAAACAGAAAAATATGGTGATCATTTTAAATGAAGAATGACATTCTTTCATATAATAATACACTTTTGTAAAGGTGTATAGAGCATATATAAATTGCATAATTTTCAAATTTAAATCACCTTCTTCATTTACAACTTCTAACATTCAAAATTATATTATCTTTCAAAATTCAAGTGTTGTAAAAACCAGAATTTTTAGTGAAATTTTCTACACTTATTTTTCATTGAAAATTAAGAGAAAATTCATATCATTCATTGAACACTTGTATTCTATCATTGAAAAAATTGGTTACTTGAAGAAGAAGATCAATCAAGTGATTGATATACTACTCTACATCTCTCAAACTATTGTAAAAATCATATATACTTGTTGTCCAGGATTGTTGGAAGCAAGTTGTCCATTGAAGAGAATTTTTCTTCTTGCACTTAGTGTTTTAGACCTTAAAGGTTCTAAGAGCCTTTGGTCTCCCTATAGGTTAGGTAGTAGGCATCACCATTGGTGTGAATAGGCTGTACAATAATTCTAACTATAGTGAAATTTCTTGCATGTTATAAAGGGACTGGAGTACTCTTGATCTGTGAGGGGAACTAGGATATATCCTTGTGTTCTTTACTTTTCTGCATTTACCGCTTTCATCAATACCTTAACCAGAAAAGAAAGAATCACTCATAACTTTCATACACCAAACCAAAAAAATATTGTATCAAGTACTCATAAAAACCGATGAAAAAATTAAAACACCTAATTCACCCCCTATTATACCCCAAAATTTTCCCTTTTACTTCTCAAGACATTTCCCATATCCATACTCAGGATTGGACCAGCCCTCCTAATTAACCAAACTAGGTTTGCCCATCTCAAATCAGGTGGGCCTCCAACATTTCAGTGGTCATCATGTCATCATATGCTTCAAAGAATCTCCATGTCAAGTTTTGCCTCAAGTCAAGTTTCTCAGACATTGCTCATGGTTGAAAATCGGGTATTGGACAAAAGTCAGGGTCAACATATCAAAATTCACAATTTTTGTCAACATCAATGTTTTGAAGTGGTATTTATCATTTGATCAAGGGTTGATCATGATTCATCAGAAAGTCAAGAATTGGTCAAAAGTCAAAGTTTCTAAATTAGGCTTTCTTAGACAAAAGTCAGAACTTTGACCAGGCATAACTTTCAAAAATTTTGAGGCAAACCGTGATCTGGATTTTTTGACTCGTGGAAAAAATTTTGATAAAGTATGTGAAAGTTATGCCTGTTCAAAGTTCTGTTGACTTTTGTCTGAGAAAGCCCAATTTAGAAACTTTGACTTTTGATCAATTCTTGACTTTTCTTGATGAATCATGATCAACCCTTGATCAAATGATGAATATCACTTCAAAATATTGATGTTGACCAAAAATTATGAAGTTTGACTGTATGTTGACCACAGATGACTTTTTGTCTAATACAATTGATTTTTAACCATCTGAGCAATTGTTTGAGAAAACTTGACTTGTAAGGCTTGAAATTTGACATGGAGATTATTTGAAGCATATGGTGGGGTATGATGACCATTTGAAGTGTTAGAGGCCCACCTTGATTTGATAATGGCCAAACCCTAGTTTGGGTTGATTGCTTAGGAGAGGGTTTGTCTGGTCAACCCTTGTGAGATCCTTGAGTATGAACATGTGAAATATATTGAGAAGTGAGAGGGCAAATTTTGGGGTATAACAGTTTCCCCTGTTCAATCTTCTTGTACTGGAAGGATTAGATTGGCATGCTTGCCTTTCGTGACCTGAAAGTAGAAGATGATTGAACACTCGAGTACACCTGAAAATTTGCACTCGTTGTTGGTTGATAATGCACTAGAATGGGCTTACATGTGCCATTTGGAGAAGCTGTGTCGGAGATTGAATCGTACGCTAGACTCGTAAATATCGTTCGAATAGGAGAAACATCGGAGATGGGCTTAAGATGCCACCAGGAGAGGCTGATGTTGGGGAATGAGCCGTACATTAGACTCTGTATGGGTTACTTGAGCAGAAGAGGCGACGGAGATGGGCTTAAAGATGCCATCCGGGGGAGGCTGATGTTGAGTCGTACGTTAGACTTCACGCTCGTCTTTGAATGAAGTTATTGGTATGTATTGATTTTTTAACCAAATATGCAGCATTCTGAAGGTGGAGAGATGCCGACAAATAGTCAGAGATGGGCTTAAGATGTCATCCGGGGCAACCGAGTCGTGTGCTAGACTCTGTAGTTGCTATTGATAATAAGAGAGAGTCAGAATAAACCTTCGTTTTGGCTTATTCTGAGGTGGATATTCGGCAGAATGTGGATAGCTTTCCAGTCTTGCATCGGGTATTGATCCAATGCCTGTTGCTGGAAGACAACTTGTATGGTCTTTCAGAATGGGTTCCTCGTCTTGTTTCGGGTATTAATCTTTGACCTGTTGTCGGAAGATAATTAGATTGGGTTCCCCGTCTTGTTTCGGGTATTAATCTTTGATCTTTCGTTTGGAAAAGATTTGTACGGTCTTTCAGATTGGGTTCCCCGTCTTATTTCGGGTATTAATCTTGGACCTTCCGTTTGGAACATATCTTTTACCTGCTGGGGAAATAACATCTTGATTGGATATATTATGATGCATGCAAGCATATGACAATGTACGTGAACGATATATGCACATGTCATGATTTTTATAATAATGTATGAATCTAGATGTTGTGGTATTTCAAAACCCTGACTTGGAGGGGAAAGATATGTCTTTGATTCCTCCGATGCACTATCTGACCAAGTTTCAAGCCTAGATATTAATGCTTGTTGGAAAGAATAACAGGTTCGAGGTACTCCGCTGGGGATCTTGTGCATAGATCTTGCTGGGGAGTATCCAAATACCGCTTGGAGACTAATGTATTGTGGCAACGCTGAAAGGGAGCGTGAAGCTGAAAAATCCTTTGAGGTGGTGAATTTGGTATTTTTTGGAAACCCTGATTGGGGAAAGAGAGACGTAGGTTTCCTCCGATGCACTATCTGACCAAGTTTCGAGTCTAAATATTGCCGCTGTCGGGGGATGATGATCGTCGAAAGACAATCTGCTGGGGATAAATATCTCTGTGTATACGAGATGAACTGTTACTGCTCGGAGACTAATGTAACGAGGTGAAGCTGGTTAAGATCGCTGCTCGGGGACTAATGCGATGAAACTTGGAGTGTTGGAACACTAGCGGGAAGAGATTAGTACTTCGTCGGAGAAGGTTTGTCTTTGATAGGGAGAGCGATGGCTCTGCGGGGATTGTATTCTTGTGGAAAGTAACCTGCGGGGGATGTATTGGTGACTTTTAGTCATCATCTCAATTCCTAGAATCTGTAGTAATTACTTTTGTTTGTTCGCTTTTTGTATGTTTGTAAACATATGTTTATTATCAAATGCATATAATCATTCAAAGCAATCATTGGACTTTATGCAAGAAACAATAGAAATTAACACTGTAACAAGAATTTACATTTAAAAAGTGGCGTATGGCCAAGCAATTTGAATACAAGAGACGAATAAAAGTAAAAGCTATGCGGAAATAATCTCGTTGAGTTTCAACAATGCTAGTGCTCATATATTTCGACTATCTCATCTCCTCGCTGTCAGTAGAAAGTGAATGAATTGATTTTCGCCATTTGAATCTTGAATGCTGATAGTAGTCTGTAGGTAGGTGATCTGGACGAGACATAATCGTACGTTAAATCCCTAACTTTTGCCTATAATGTATTTGGAAAATACTTTGTAATGATTCACGCTGGAATGTATACAAAGTGTTTGAAAATAGATTTTTAGAAAGTGTGAGGTGTGAAAAGCATTTTGATAAAGCAAGTAATTAAGAGTCTATTACATACTTAGAACGGTCGTTTCTGTGTTATTTTACTTTCCTTTAGAATAGAGCTATCCATATCATTAGTTGGTAGGTAACCCTATTTACTGGAAGTGAAGGGACGTTCGAAGGGACATCGGATGGTCATAGAAGGCAACTTGTAGGAGTATCCTAGCACATTCGTAGGGACAATCATCATTTTTCGTAGGCAACAATCGAGAGACTAGATCATGTATTCGTAGGCAACATCGAGGGTCATCGAGGGACTATGATCTTTAATTCGAAGGGACTATGATGATATTTTATGGGCAACCATGCTAAGATACCCCTATGTTCGAGGGACTTGACCATTTATTCGAAAGGCAACGAGAGAGAATACCCTAGGGGGTGCATGTGTGAAGAGAGTGTGCTGAATTCAGATAATTTATCTTGTGATTAGATTTAACTATGTTGATTTTATCTTGCCATACACGCCTAGTTACTAGCAGTTTATAAGTGCGGAAAGTAAATTGCGGAAATGTAAAGTGCGGAAAGTAAATCCTACGCTATTACATGGCTTTGGGGCAGTTACATAATTGAGGAGTGCGGAAAGTAAAAACCTAATTAAACTATTACATCCCATGAGGAGTTACATAATATTGGAAAAGAAAATGTGAGAAAATAATCCTAACTATTACAACACGAAGCTATAAATCTAAAAAGAATCGAATTGCAAATAAGAGAAAAATATGTTAGTGAAAAAGATTTTTGAGTTAGGAAAATGTTTTTAAGGTTATTAGACCTAACTAGATGAGAAAATATTTTTTGGGAATTTTTTGGATTAATTTTAGCAAAGAAAAACAATTAAAATTTAATTTTTCGATTAATTAACAATTAATTAAAATATGAATGAAAAATATTATTTTTTATGCTAAAAGTTAAATAAGCATTTTTCTGACCTAAATGCAAAAGGAAAATATTTTTTTGTGATTTTTAATGTATTAGAAAAATATTTGAAAAGAAATTAAATTGAATGGAAAAATAATGAAGAAAATAGGAAAATATGGTAGTTTTGAAAAGGTGTAAAAAAAGAATGCTGGAGCCAGGGATCGAACCAAGGCCCTCTGGGTTATACGCGCGCTGCCTTTGCCATTGAGCCAACCTGCAGTTTGTGTTAGGCATATGAAACATAATGAATATAAGAGAAACAATTTCCTGAACGTTGAAGAAAACACGCGCCAAGCCTTTGTCTTCCCCATTTTAATTTTTGCAGGCTTTTAGCTACGGTTTTCATCCGTAGCTAAAGCCTTTACCCACAAATCGTTTTCTGTAGCTACATCCCTGCAAAATCAAACCATTCATAATACACAAAATAAATTAGCTTTGAGGGCATCAATCGATTGGAAATCCTCTTCTGAGTACGATGGTGGCTCTAGTTTTGACTAATTTTGGCTTAAATGAAAAGCCCTAAATCAAGGTTTTAAACCCTAGCCATGGTGAATCCTTCATTTTGTACCTAAGCTCCAATTAAACTATCCAGGCATGATCGAAGCTTCATCACAAACACAAATAGATGGTTAAATTCAATTGATTATGCATGAAAATAAGAAAACAATTTTGAGTTAGAATTGTGCAAACCGTGATCGTGAATTCGTGATTCTGGATGTTTTGCTTGCTTGTGAGTATCTGGAATCGATCAGAGGAACTCCAGGAACCGATTGGAAGGCTTAGAATGACTTGAATTGATCCAAAACTATGGCTGCTAGTTTCTTGCAAGTCACGGTTTTTTGATGCTTTTTTAGGGTTCTTTGAGGCCAAAAATTCGTTCTTGTGGCATTTGGAATCATTGTGCATATATACAAGAGTGAATTAGGTCAAGAATTGTGAAGAAATATCATGCCAATCAATGAAAAAATATTTGATTTGGAATCAAAGCAAATATTGCCCTTTTGAGCCAATTTCAATCAAATCACTTGCCAATCTTCATTATTTCAAAATAATCAGATTAATTGGCTTGCTTGGACCTCAAGGATGAGAGAAAATCAATCTTGCACTTAATTTTTGATTTTATATCTTTTATTTTAATTAAATTAGTTTTAAATGAATAAAAATCTAAAATAAATAAAAAATAAAAGATAAAAACGTGGCCTTGGGCTTGGAGGTTCCAATTCAGATAAGGAACAAGTTTGAATCAAGAAAAGATAGGCCCATTTGGAAATTTTTTGATTTTCTCAAGTATTTCTCTTTATGCACCTCCTCAAAAATGCTCAACTTGCACATCTTGTATCTTTCTCAATTTTTGACATTTTTGGGTGTTCTTGGACTTTTTAGAAAGCTCAAGATGTCTTCTAAACAGCCCTTTTGGTTTCATCTTCATTGAAGTTTCCATGCTCATGAACACTTCTTTACAAAAAGATGACTTTTTGTTGACTTTTAAAAAGACTTGTAATGTTTTGATCCATAACTTCCAAATGAAGCATTTTTTACCCAAGCTTGTCAGACATGAAGTTGTAGAGAATGTAATTCTCTTCAACATGAGCTGTGGTGGAAAAATTTCTGATAAAGCATGTGAAAGTTATGCTTGGTCAAAGTTTTGTTGACTTTTGTCTAAAAAACCCTAATTTAGAAACTTTGACTTTTGATTAAATATTGACTTTTCTTGAGGAATCATGATCAACCCTTGATCAAATGATGAATATTACTTCAAAATATTGGTGTTGACCAAAAATTATGAAGTTTGACTGTATGTTGACCACAATTGACTTTTTGTCCAATACAGCTGATTCTCAACCATCTGAGCAATTGACTGAGCAAATATGACATGTAAGGCTTGAAACTTGACATGATGGTCCCTTGAAGCATATGATGAGGTAGGATGATCACTTGGAGCATTGGAAGTCCATCTTGACTTGAGAATGGTAAAACCCAAGCTTGGGTTGATTGCTTAGGAGAGGGTTTGTCTGGTCAACCCTTGTGAAATCCTTGGTAAAAGTCCAATGATTTTGTTGAATGAAAATATGCAAATGACAGATAATAACCCTCACAAACGAGTCGTGATGCCCCGGGCAAGGCATTAGGCTTTTAAGTTTATTGTTCAAAGCGTAGAAAACGAAAAGCATAATAGAAATCAAAAGCAATTACTCCTATCTAAAGGATATTGGTATGACGTCTTCGGTCTTCCAATTGTTGAGTCTGTTGTCGAGAGTTGGGAAGATCCAATCGCTGATGTTGAAGTTGTTGTCGTCGTCTTCTATAGCATGGACTTCATTCTTGCTGATGTGGAAGGGAAGTTTGCCGGCACGTTCGCGGAATATCATCTTCTGACATTTGGTGGTGAATCCTAAACCAGTCTTGTCGAATTTGAAAGGAAGATCAGGGAGCTGACCCCAAATAGTACGACCTCCTTCTTCAATTGCAGCTTGAGCATCCTTCAGCGAGGCCATCCTAGGCGGAACTTGTGCAAATTCAGGGGTGACAGGAGAGTCAACAGGAAGACTCTTGGAATTGTCTCGAAAGCTTGACAAGGAGTTTCGAAGAATTCCCCTTCCATTTCGAGGTATCGGAACGACTGCAGATGGCTCACCATATATTCCTCTTCACCGCATACTGTAACAACCTTCCCCTTCACTGGGTACTTCAGCTTCTGATGCAAGGTAGAGGTAACAGCGCCTGCCCCATGTATCCAAGGGCGTCCAAGTAGGCAAGAGTATGCTGGACGGATGTCCATGACAAAGAAAGTGGAGTCGAAAGTCTGGGAACCAACTTTAACTGGTAGAATGAGCTCTCCAAGTACTGTTCGTTTAGAACCATCAAAAGCTCTTACAATTATGTCGCTAGGCTTCAATACCAATCCTTCAACATCAAGTCGGTCGAAAGCACTCTTCGGTAGGATATTCAGAGAAAAACCGATATCTACCAAAACATGAGATAGTGTAATGCCCTTGCATTCGACAGAGATGTGCAAGGCTTTGTTGTGTTTCCTTTCGGCAGAAGTCAAATCAGCATCAGAGAAGCCTAAATCGTTGCTGGCAGCCAGGCTAGCAATACAAACTTCAAACTGATCAGTAGTGGTGTCTTGCGGTATGTGAGCATTCTTCAGAAACTTCACTAAGGCTTTAGCATGAGCCTCAGAGCACAATAGCAAAGCAAGCATAGAGATCTTGGACAGAGTTTGTCCCAACTGTTCCACAACGTTGTAGTCACTCTTCTTGATAATCTTCAGAATTTCCTCCATTTCTTGCTTAGAGGTATCTTCAGCAGCTGCCTTTGGTACTTCTGTCTGAGTAGGATGAGTTACTGGTTCTTTCCCTCGCGCTTCGGGAATTGGTTCGATAGCTAGAATGCGAGCTGGAGTCGCAAGGTCTTTTGGTGGGGAGATCTCTGGAGAAAATACTCTTTCGGTTCTGGTTACTTTGCTTGATCCGGTGATGTTGTCGATATCAGGAATGGTAGCTTCAACTGTAATGTCTTTAATGGTTATCGGGTCTTGCTTGACGCCATGATAGTAAACTTCAGCTTCATAATTCCATGGTATAGCTTTGTCAGAGGAATATGGAATTGGTCTGGGATAAGTAATGATGAGAGGTGCCACTCTAGGCGCAAGATCGACAGAGGAGATCCTTATTGTGTTTACATCAGCATAGTCTTCTAGGAAATCGTCTCCCCATCCGATTGCCTTAACATCTTCAATAGGAATCTTGTAGCTTTCAGGAACGGTATACTTCACCATGTAATCAAACTTTCCACTCGGCTGCCCCAAGGTATCCCAGACTTCTAGTACGTCTTCGCTCACATCTTCGATCTTCAGATTCTTAGACATTTCTTCGCACAGATTCTCCACAGGTGAAGGTTTCAGAAATAGCACTTCTCGGTTATCCATCATGCATTGAATACGCCTTCTCAACCAAGCACATCTGTCAGGTGCTAAGGGGCACCAACGATAATTCTTCGGGCATCCTGGATTGACACCGGCTTGCAGTAGATTTTTCTTAACAGCCATCAGAGGAATAGTCAAGTTGTTCACTTTATAAACATAAGAGTTTTTGTCAATAGCATTGGAACTTTTGCCGTGGTTAGGCATCGGTGCATTGATCATATTTGGAGTTTCGACGGGAGGATCAAACTCAATTTCTTTAGCTTCAATCATGTCTTGAATATTGTTCTTCAGAGCCCAACAGTCGTTGGTGTCATGCCCTAGGCTGTTGGAGTGGTATGCACACTTGGCATTAGGATTGTACTTTGGAGAGGAAGTGTTGATGTGTTGAGGAGGATCCCTCAAGGTAATTAGCTCTACTTTCAACATGTGTTGCAATGCTTGCGACAATGGCATGTTGATCTTCGTAAACTGTCTTCGTGGCGCATTATGGTTACGCGCGTTGTTTCGCTGAGGTTGCGCTAGTGTAGGATTGGAGATCAGAACTGCCCCCACAGATTGAGTACGATCAGTTTTGGTTCGAATTTTCTGACCATACACAGCATTGGCTTCTTTCTTACCAAAAGATCTCTTCGCAGCATTTGAGGATGACTCTACCTGAATCTTTCCGCTCGTGATTCCAGCTTTAATGCGTTCTCCTGTCAATATCAGCTCGGTGTATCTGGATGAAGAGTTTCCAATCAGATGATTGAAAAATGGGCCTGTTAGTGTTCCCATAAACATATCAACCAACTCCCTATTTGACAAGGGTGGTTGAACTCTGCCTGCTAGATCTCTCCATTTCTGAGCATATTCTTTGAACTTTTCGTCACGACCCATAGACATGCTCTGTAGTTGCATGCGAGTGGGTGCTAGTTCAGCATTGTACTGGTACTGCTTGTAGAAAGCATCTACTAAGTCATTCCAGATATGGATGTGGGTACTCTCTAGCTGATAATACCATTCCAACTGAGCTGCGGATAGGCTCTCTTGAAAGTAATGGATCCACAGCTTCCTGTCATAAGTGTGAGGATGGATCTTCTGAACATAGGACTTCAAATGCAGTTTTGGACAAGAAATGCCATCATACTTGGCAAAATTAGGAACCTTGAACTTGCGGGGAATCACCACACTAGGAACAAGACTCAAATCATCAAAATTCAGCCCGGACATCTTCAGATTTTCCACAGCATTCAGACGGTCTTCAAGTTGTTTGTATTTGTCATCCTCAAGAGAATACTGCTCGTTCTCATAGTCTTCTTCTCTGTTTTCAGACTCGCGCTGGCTTTCTTCGTTGTTCTTGACACTTTCATCAGTTTCAACACTCTTGTCTGAGATTTCTAAACGGCTGACCACCCTGGGTCCACCCTTATGACGTCTTCCCATGTTGAGGACACCGATGACCTTCTTTTTTCTGGTGATGAGCTTCTTTAAGTCTTTCTGGCCTTGGGCCAAGCTGGTGAACATTTCCTGGAACTGAGCATTCTGAGCCTGGAGATCTTTGACAGTCTGTTCAAGAGTCATTTCTGCTAAAATAAATAGCGAGAAAATAAGAAAGCTGATCTTCAATGTACCTGTTATGAAATGTCATGCCATGATATGCGATGTTTATTCAATGTAATGTTTTCAAGGACCTTAGGAATTTAAATTTGTTAAACAAGTACGAACAAACTTTTATTAGTTTCTCTTTTTCTTTTCTCAAGTACAAAAGATAGTTCGGAAAATAAAAGAACAAATTCCTAAAGCTCTAAGCCTCCCATGGGCGCTTCCTCTTGGTGTTGAAGTAGGTGTTGATGTTTCGCTCTTCGTGAAGTAGCTTGGTCAACTCTAGTAACTTTTTCTCGCTTGCATAACATTGAGCTTCGAATGTATCCCTTTCTTTTTTAGTTGAATCCAGGATCTCTTCAGGTCTTCGAAATCGGTAAGCATGTCAGGATGGAGCACGGTATAGGATTCGTCACCTATAGCAACAGGTTCCATAATTATTGGTAACACAGGTGTAAACGGCATCATGAGGTTTTGAGCTCGAGCTCGCACCCATTTGAGGTAAGATTCCCAAGGAATGGAATTTTTGTGTCCCAAAGTCTTGGTATCAGTCTTCTTTACCATGCCCCAAGCGTGTACAAATCTTTGACGGTAATTCTGGAGATCGTGGTTATAGTCGAACACAATGTCTTGGAGAAGCATATCATGAGGACCATCTCTTCGAGCATACCCAAACTAACGTAGAGCTAGAGAAGGGTTGTAAGTGATACCTCCCCTTATGCCAAGGAGTGGTACACTAGGGAATTCTCCATAATGTTCAATGAATGTGAAGTCCTTTTGAGAAAAGATACACCAACGGATATCTGAATGAGAGAGTGACATCAGTCTTTGAGACCACTTCAATCTTTGCTAGTTCTTCATTACTGATTGAGGAAGGTGGGAAATAAACCACCTAGAAAGTAACGGTATGCAACACATTAGAGTCCCTTGTCGTTTGATAGTACGAGTGTGGAGAGAATGCAGAATATCTCCAAGTAAAGTAGGCACAGGATTATGAGTGAGGAACATCTTGATGGAGTTCACGTCTATGAACTGATCTGGATTAGGAAATAGCACTAAGCCATAGATTAGCAAGTCCACGATGTCTTCGAATGCATGGAAACTCATAGCTTTGAGGAATTCTCGAGCTTTCTTCATCAGAAATTTGGCAAGTAAACCCTTAATTCCGCTTCTTGTTTCCCAATTGTCTTCAATGTCTGAGTGCTTTAGATGTAATGCTGATGCGGCGTCTTCATACTTAGGGGCCTTTTCTGAATCGGTGAATGGTATCTGATCAAGGATAAGTATCCCAAGTAGCTTAGAGAATTCTTCCAAGGTAGGAACCAACTGATAATCTGGGAATGTAAGGCAATGGTGTTTCGGATCGAAGAACTGGAATAAGACGTGCATCATATCTTCTTCAAAACCGGAGATAACCAAGTCAAGCAGATAACCATGTCTTTTGATGAACTGGGCATGATTAGGAATTTCTGAAACCAATTCTTTGAGTTGAGAAGGTATATCCATGAAGTGGATTCGGATAGTCTTTCTGGAAGCCATAACCCTACAAAACAAAGCAAAGATAAATCCCTAGGTCCTTGAAATAGTTAGAGATGATATGCAATGTTATGATGTCATGATGTCATGTTTGAACAAGCACAAACAAATCACACAATAGCCCTAGGTTTAAGGCTTGCATGAGGTATAGGTGTCTACCCTACCAAAGTTTGAGTGGGTTTATCCTGTCCTATAATAGTAACCGGGTTCTAGGAATCTCATATCATTGATCTTTCTCGTAGGCTTTATTTCAATACGACTACCAAGTGGTCGACCGAAACATCCCGAAAGTTGGATCTTAATGAGCGTAGCATCGAGTATCAACCAACCTTAGTCTACACCAAAGTCGGCCACCTCACTACTTTTTAATGGCCAAGATGGGTCAATTAGGGTTCTAGAAGTTGAGTTAGTGCTGGTGACACCATGCAGACGCCAAGTACTTTCCTCAACTTGAGCATGAGGAGCATCAGGACATCCAAAGTGTCGCACTAACGTAGCCATCATGTTGACCGTTTCGGTATACGCCTAATGGTTGCGACGATTTATTGCTACTTACCTAAGGAAACCTAGATCCGGGTGTAGGATCCCCCACAAGTATAATACCCAAGAAACCCTTAAAAGTAAAGCAAGCAAGTCAAATAGAAAGCAGTAAAGTGATCTAAAAATCCCTAAGGTATTCTCTCTTTAGGGTGTCTCCCCGGCAGAGTCGCCAGTTCTGTAATACGGTGGGAGAACTGATTTTGGATTGTTTTGCTTTTGATCGCAAATGTTGCGGATAGCAGGAGTCGCCACCGACTTTTCTTTTATCCAATTAAGGGAAGGTGAAAAGAACAGAAAAAGACCTTCGTTAGATTCTGAGTACGGGAGAAGGTTATGAAAAAGGAAGGTATTACCACCCTTTCCATCCGTAGTTATCTAATGGCTCTTAGTTGCTTTAGCTCACTTTAAAATTTGCTTTCTGTGTGTGTGTTTGAAAATGTTTTTGAAAAGGCATTTCACTTTGACTTCGTAATGATTCACGCTGGAATGTATACGAAGTGTTCGGAAATGTTTCATTTTGAAAAGTGTTTTAACTTTGTAAAAGTGTGAGGTGTGAAAAGTATTTTGATAGAGCAAGCAACTAAAAGTCTTATTACCTACTCCGAACGGTCGTTTCCATGTTATTTTACTTTCCTTTAGAATAGCGTTATCCATACCATTAGTTGGTAGGTAACCCTATTCGTTGGATGTAAAGGGACATTCGAAGGGACATCGGATGGTCATAGAAGGCAACTTGTAGGAGTATCCTAGCACATTCGAAGGGACGATCATCACTTTTCGTAGGCAACAATCGAGGGACGAGATCATGTATTCGTAGGCAACATCGAGGGACTATGATCTTTGATTCGAAGGGACTATGATGATATGTTTGTAGGCAACGGTGCTAGGATACCTCTACGTTCGAGGGACTTGACCATTTACTCGAAAGGCAACGAGAGAGAATAGCCTAGGGGGTACGCATGTGGAGAGTGTGTCAAGTTCAGATATTTTATCTTGAGATTTAGAAGTGATCTACGTTTGTTTTTATCTTGCCATACACGCCTAGTTACTAGCAGTTTATATGGGTGCAGAAAGTAAATTGCAGAAAGTAAAGTGCAGAAAGTAAATCATACGCTATTACATGGCTTTGGGGAAGTTACATAATATAGGAGTGCGGAAAGTAAATCCTAATTAAGCTATTACATCCCATGAGCAGTTACATAATATGGGAAAAAAGAAATGCGAGAAAATTAATCCTAACTATTACAACCTGGAAGCAGATACATAATAATCGGAAAAGAAAAGAATTTCTCATAAGAGAAGATGTGTTAGTAAAAAAAAAGATTTGAGTTAGAAAAAAGTTTTTAGGTTAGTAATCCTAATTAGATGATAAAACAATTTTTTTTGGGAGTTTTCTGGATTGGTTTTAGTAAGGAAAAATAATTAAAAGTCAATTTTATGGTTAATTAACAATTAATTAAAATATGCATGCAAAATATAATTTTTTTATGTCAAAATTTAAATAAGTATTTTTCTGACCTAAATGCAAAAAGATAATATTTTTTTGTGATTTTTTAATGCATTAGAAAATTATTTGAAAAGAAATTAAATTAAAAGGAAAAATATGAAAAGAAATAAGAAAAAGGTTAGTTTTGCAAGTTGTAAAAAATATCTGTGGCAGCCAAGGTTCGAACCAGGGACCTCCTTCCCACACACGTGCTGCCTTACCATTGAGCCAAGTTGCATATTGTGTTAGTGAAATGAAACGAAATAATTATAAGCGAAATTGATTTCTGAATGCCAAACAAAAACACGCGCCAAGAACATCATCGTCCCCATTTGAATTTTTGCAGGCTTTTACCTACGGACGCTTTCGTTGCTAAAGCCTATAGTGATGGTTTTGTCTGTCACTAAAACACCTGCAAATTTCCCAAACTCAATACAAGTAATATAAATTCAATGTAAAGTCATGGTTCGATCCGATTTGGCCTCCTGAACAAGAATACATCCCTAGTTTTGGCCATTTTTTCCTAAATCGAGGGATCCCAATTTAAAGCTTGGAAAACCTAACAATGGCATATCCTCATATATGCATCTAAAATCGAATTAAATAAACCAAAGAGCTTGCAAACTTCATCACGATCAAGAATATATAATCAAATTATGTTTATGATGCATAAGTAACAGAAATCGATTTCAAATTTTTTGAGGCAAACCGTGATCTGGATTTCGTGATTCTTGAGGTATTGTTGGCTTGTGAGTATCTGGAACGATTCAGGGAACCTCCAGGAAGCGATTGGAAGGCTTAGAATTGATTGAATTTGACTGAAAACCTGGCTGCAAGTTGCTTGGAACACACAGATTTTTTGATACTTGGTAGGGTTCTTTGAGGCCAGAAATTCGTCCCTTGTGCATGTAATAACATCATGTATTTATAATAGAGTGAATTAGGTCAAGAATTGTGAGAAAAAATCAAGCCAATCAATGGGAAATTATTTCATTTGGAATCAAACCAAATATTTCCTTTTTGAGCCAATTTCAATCAAATCTCATTACCAATCATGATTATTTTGAAATAATCAGATTAAATGGCTTGCTTGGACCTCAAGGATGAGAGAAAATCCATCTTGCAATTAATTTTTGATTTTCTATCTTTTATTTTAATTAAATTGGTTTTAAATGATTAAAAATCCAAAATAAATAAAAAATAAAAGATAAATTCATGGCCTTAGACTTGGAGGTTCCAATTCAACTACGGAACATGTTTGAATCAAGAAAAGGTAGGCCCATTTGCAAAAGATTTGGTTTTGTCAAGTATTTTTCTTTGTGCACCTCCTCAAACATGCTCAACTTGGACAACGTGTATCTTGCTCAATTTTTAACATTTTTGGGTGTTCTTAGACTTTTTAGAAACCTCAAGGTGTCTTCTAAACAGTATTTTTGGTTTCATCTTCATTGGAGTTTCCATGCTCATGAACACTTCTTTACAAAAAGTTGACTTTTTGTTGACTTTTAAAAGGACCTATAATGTTTTGATCCATAACTTCCAAATGAAGCATTTTCTTCCCAAGCTTGTGAGACATGAAGTTATAGAGAATTGAATTCTCTTCAAAATGAGCTGTGGTGGAAAAAATTTTGATAAAGTATGTGAAAGTTATGCCTGGTCAAAGTTCTGTTGACTTTTGTCTGAGAAAGCCCAATTTAGAAACTTTGACTTTTGATCAATTCTTGACTTTTTTTGATGAATCATGATCAACCCTTGATCAAATTATGAATATCACTTCAAAATATTGATGTTGACCAAAAATTATGAAGTTTGACTGTATGTTGACCACAGATGACTTTTTGTCTAATACAATTGATTTTTAACCATCTGAGCAATTGTTTGAGAAAACTTGACTTGTAAGGCTTGAAATTTGACATGGAGATTATTTGAAGCATATGGTGGGGTATGATGACCATTTGAAGTGTTAGAGGCCCACCTTGATTTGAGAATGGCTAAACCCTAGTTTGGGTTGATTGCTTAGGAGAGGGTTTGTCTGGTCAACCCTTGTGAGATCCTTGAGTATGAACATGTGAAATATATTGAGAAGTGAGAGGGCAAATTTTGGGGTATAACAGTTTCCCCTGTTCAATCTTCTTGTACTGGAAGGATTAGATTGGCATGCTTGCCTTTCGTGACCTGAAAGTAGAAGATGATTGAACACTCGAGTACACCTGAAAATTTGCACTCGTTGTTGGTTGATAATGCACTAGAATGGGCTTACATGTGCCATTTGGAGAAGCTGTGTCGGAGATTGAATCGTACGCTAGACTCGTAAATATCGTTCGAATAGGAGAAACATCGGAGATGGGCTTAAGATGCCACCAGGAGAGGCTGATGTTGGGGAATGAGCCGTACATTAGACTCTGTATGGGTTACTTGAGCAGAAGAGGCGACGGAGATGGGCTTAAAGATGCCATCCGGGGGAGGCTGATGTTGAGTCGTACGTTAGACTTCACGCTCGTCTTTGAATGAAGTTATTGGTATGTATTGATTTTTTAACCAAATATGCAGCATTCTGAAGGTGGAGAGATGCCGACAAATAGTCAGAGATGGGCTTAAGATGTCATCCGGGGCAACCGAGT
Organism: Vicia sativa; assembly: GCA_021764765.1. Classification (NCBI taxonomy): domain Eukaryota; kingdom Viridiplantae; phylum Streptophyta; class Magnoliopsida; order Fabales; family Fabaceae; genus Vicia; species Vicia sativa. Next base: position 81,167,115 of record CM038797.1, read on the forward strand.
CGTGTGCTAGACTCTGTAGTTGCTATTGATAATAAGAGAGAGTCAGAATAAACCTTCGTTTTGGCTTATTCTGAGGTGGATATTCGGCAGAATGTGGATAGCTTTCCAGTCTTGCATCGGGTATTGATCCAATGCCTGTTGCTGGAAGACAACTTGTATGGTCTTTCAGAATGGGTTCCTCGTCTTGTTTCGGGTATTAATCTTTGACCTGTTGTCGGAAGATAATTAGATTGGGTTCCCCGTCTTGTTTCGGGTATTAATCTTTGATCTTTCGTTTGGAAAAGATTTGTACGGTCTTTCAGATTGGGTTCCCCGTCTTATTTCGGGTATTAATCTTGGACCTTCCGTTTGGAACATATCTTTTACCTGCTGGGGAAATAACATCTTGATTGGATATATTATGATGCATGCAAGCATATGACAATGTACGTGAACGATATATGCACATGTCATGATTTTTATAATAATGTATGAATCTAGATGTTGTGGTATTTCAAAACCCTGACTTGGAGGGGAAAGATATGTCTTTGATTCCTCCGATGCACTATCTGACCAAGTTTCAAGCCTAGATATTAATGCTTGTTGGAAAGAATAACAGGTTCGAGGTACTCCGCTGGGGATCTTGTGCATAGATCTTGCTGGGGAGTATCCAAATACCGCTTGGAGACTAATGTATTGTGGCAACGCTGAAAGGGAGCGTGAAGCTGAAAAATCCTTTGAGGTGGTGAATTTGGTATTTTTTGGAAACCCTGATTGGGGAAAGAGAGACGTAGGTTTCCTCCGATGCACTATCTGACCAAGTTTCGAGTCTAAATATTGCCGCTGTCGGGGGATGATGATCGTCGAAAGACAATCTGCTGGGGATAAATATCTCTGTGTATACGAGATGAACTGTTACTGCTCGGAGACTAATGTAACGAGGTGAAGCTGGTTAAGATCGCTGCTCGGGGACTAATGCGATGAAACTTGGAGTGTTGGAACACTAGCGGGAAGAGATTAGTACTTCGTCGGAGAAGGTTTGTCTTTGATAGGGAGAGCGATGGCTCTGCGGGGATTGTATTCTTGTGGAAAGTAACCTGCGGGGGATGTATTGGTGACTTTTAGTCATCATCTCAATTCCTAGAATCTGTAGTAATTACTTTTGTTTGTTCGCTTTTTGTATGTTTGTAAACATATGTTTATTATCAAATGCATATAATCATTCAAAGCAATCATTGGACTTTATGCAAGAAACAATAGAAATTAACACTGTAACAAGAATTTACATTTAAAAAGTGGCGTATGGCCAAGCAATTTGAATACAAGAGACGAATAAAAGTAAAAGCTATGCGGAAATAATCTCGTTGAGTTTCAACAATGCTAGTGCTCATATATTTCGACTATCTCATCTCCTCGCTGTCAGTAGAAAGTGAATGAATTGATTTTCGCCATTTGAATCTTGAATGCTGATAGTAGTCTGTAGGTAGGTGATCTGGACGAGACATAATCGTACGTTAAATCCCTAACTTTTGCCTATAATGTATTTGGAAAATACTTTGTAATGATTCACGCTGGAATGTATACAAAGTGTTTGAAAATAGATTTTTAGAAAGTGTGAGGTGTGAAAAGCATTTTGATAAAGCAAGTAATTAAGAGTCTATTACATACTTAGAACGGTCGTTTCCGTGTTATTTTACTTTCCTTTAGAATAGAGCTATCCATACCATTAGTTGGTAGGTAACCCTATTCATTGGATGTGAAGGGACGTTCGAAGGGACATCGGATGGTCATAGAAGGCAACTTGTAGGAGTATCCTAGCACATTCGAAGGGACGATCATCACTTTTCGTAGGCAACAATCGAGGGACGAGATCATGTATTCGTAGGCAACATCGAGGGACTATGATCTTTGATTCGAAGGGACTATGATGATATGTTTGTAGGCAACGGTGCTAGGATACCTCTACGTTCGAGGGACTTGACCATTTACTCGAAAGGCAACGAGAGAGAATAGCCTAGGGGGTACGCATGTGGAGAGTGTGTCAAGTTCAGATATTTTATCTTGAGATTTAGAAGTGATCTACGTTTGTTTTTATCTTGCCATACACGCCTAGTTACTAGCAGTTTATATGGGTGCAGAAAGTAAATTGCAGAAAGTAAAGTGCAGAAAGTAAATCATACGCTATTACATGGCTTTGGGGAAGTTACATAATATAGGAGTGCGGAAAGTAAATCCTAATTAAGCTATTACATCCCATGAGCAGTTACATAATATGGGAAAAAAGAAATGCGAGAAAATTAATCCTAACTATTACAACCTGGAAGCAGATACATAATAATCGGAAAAGAAAAGAATTTCTCATAAGAGAAGATGTGTTAGTAAAAAAAAAGATTTGAGTTAGAAAAAAGTTTTTAGGTTAGTAATCCTAATTAGATGATAAAACAATTTTTTTTGGGAGTTTTCTGGATTGGTTTTAGTAAGGAAAAATAATTAAAAGTCAATTTTATGGTTAATTAACAATTAATTAAAATATGCATGCAAAATATAATTTTTTTATGTCAAAATTTAAATAAGTATTTTTCTGACCTAAATGCAAAAAGATAATATTTTTTTGTGATTTTTTAATGCATTAGAAAATTATTTGAAAAGAAATTAAATTAAAAGGAAAAATATGAAAAGAAATAAGAAAAAGGTTAGTTTTGCAAGTTGTAAAAAATATCTGTGGCAGCCAAGGTTCGAACCAGGGACCTCCTTCCCACACACGTGCTGCCTTACCATTGAGCCAAGTTGCATATTGTGTTAGTGAAATGAAACGAAATAATTATAAGCGAAATTGATTTCTGAATGCCAAACAAAAACACGCGCCAAGAACATCATCGTCCCCATTTGAATTTTTGCAGGCTTTTACCTACGGACGCTTTCGTTGCTAAAGCCTATAGTGATGGTTTTGTCTGTCACTAAAACACCTGCAAATTTCCCAAACTCAATACAAGTAATATAAATTCAATGTAAAGTCATGGTTCGATCCGATTTGGCCTCCTGAACAAGAATACATCCCTAGTTTTGGCCATTTTTTCCTAAATCGAGGGATCCCAATTTAAAGCTTGGAAAACCTAACAATGGCATATCCTCATATATGCATCTAAAATCGAATTAAATAAACCAAAGAGCTTGCAAACTTCATCACGATCAAGAATATATAATCAAATTATGTTTATGATGCATAAGTAACAGAAATCGATTTCAAATTTTTTGAGGCAAACCGTGATCTGGATTTCGTGATTCTTGAGGTATTGTTGGCTTGTGAGTATCTGGAACGATTCAGGGAACCTCCAGGAAGCGATTGGAAGGCTTAGAATTGATTGAATTTGACTGAAAACCTGGCTGCAAGTTGCTTGGAACACACAGATTTTTTGATACTTGGTAGGGTTCTTTGAGGCCAGAAATTCGTCCCTTGTGCATGTAATAACATCATGTATTTATAATAGAGTGAATTAGGTCAAGAATTGTGAGAAAAAATCAAGCCAATCAATGGGAAATTATTTCATTTGGAATCAAACCAAATATTTCCTTTTTGAGCCAATTTCAATCAAATCTCATTACCAATCATGATTATTTTGAAATAATCAGATTAAATGGCTTGCTTGGACCTCAAGGATGAGAGAAAATCCATCTTGCAATTAATTTTTGATTTTCTATCTTTTATTTTAATTAAATTGGTTTTAAATGATTAAAAATCCAAAATAAATAAAAAATAAAAGATAAATTCATGGCCTTAGACTTGGAGGTTCCAATTCAACTACGGAACATGTTTGAATCAAGAAAAGGTAGGCCCATTTGCAAAAGATTTGGTTTTGTCAAGTATTTTTCTTTGTGCACCTCCTCAAACATGCTCAACTTGGACAACGTGTATCTTGCTCAATTTTTAACATTTTTGGGTGTTCTTAGACTTTTTAGAAACCTCAAGGTGTCTTCTAAACAGTATTTTTGGTTTCATCTTCATTGGAGTTTCCATGCTCATGAACACTTCTTTACAAAAAGTTGACTTTTTGTTGACTTTTAAAAGGACCTATAATGTTTTGATCCATAACTTCCAAATGAAGCATTTTCTTCCCAAGCTTGTGAGACATGAAGTTATAGAGAATTGAATTCTCTTCAAAATGAGCTGTGGTGGAAAAAATTTTGATAAAGTATGTGAAAGTTATGCCTGGTCAAAGTTCTGTTGACTTTTGTCTGAGAAAGCCCAATTTAGAAACTTTGACTTTTGATCAATTCTTGACTTTTTTTGATGAATCATGATCAACCCTTGATCAAATTATGAATATCACTTCAAAATATTGATGTTGACCAAAAATTATGAAGTTTGACTGTATGTTGACCACAGTTGACTTTTTGTCCATTACAATTGATTTTCAACCATCTGAGCAATTGTCTAAGGAAACTTGACTTGCAAGGCTTGAAATTTGACATGGATATTCTTTGAAGCATATGGTGGGGTATGATGACCATTTGAAGTGTTAGAGGCCCACCTTGATTTGAGAATGGCTAAACCCTAGTTTGGGTTGATTGCTTAGGAGAGGGTTTGTCTGGTCAACCCTTGTGAGATCCTTGAGTATGAACATGTCAAATGTATTGAGAAGTGAGAGGGTAAATTTTAGGGTATAACAGGTGACCATGGGTTTATTTACCCGGATCTTGTTAAGCAATTTTATCATACTTTTGCTTTAGTTTCTGATGAAGATACCATTACCCTAACAGCAACTGTTAAGAACATTGATATTGTTATGGATGCTGAAACCTTTGGAAAGTGTTTAGGAATTCCTTCTACGGGACAATATCTCTTGCATGGTTCCACTCCAACATCTTGGAACACTTATAGTAAGCGTGAATATTATCTCTCCTTGTGTCGGTCATCTCAATGTCAGGGTGCAGTTAGGAAAAACCCTAATTCCTCGAAGTTTATTATGTTTGGCTCTAACCTGTCTGTGTCTGATAGAATGCTTCATTATATGATTGCTTATGTGTTGCTTACAAAGAGCTCAAACCATTCCCACATCAATGAGTTGGAATTTCAAATGATTTATGCTTTAAAAAATGGAATTTAGATTGATTAGGCCTTAACTATCATGTATCACATGAATCACCTCAAAGTTTTGAATGGTGGATTACCTCATGATCGGGAAAATACTAAAATTCCCAGGCACTTTGACATTAATTTGCAAAGAGAACCAAAAGAAGAGGTGAAGGAAAAGTATTGCGAAGTCACTACCAAAACCGCTTTGAAGAACACCAGTATCTTTTTGGACCATGAAGGAAAATATATGTACAAAGAAGATCCCTCTCCAAATGATCCTCCATCGGTTCCGGAAGGCGGTTACACTATGGAACATTTGTTCAACAATATGTGCTCTATAGAACAAAACATTGCTCGTAATCATCAAGAAAACCAATTTGAACATGGATTTATTAGGCGTCAAATGAAGGCGCTTCTCAAACTTCAAAGAAATCAAGTAGTAGAAGTTGGTGATGGAGACGACCAAGAAGAGGAACATGATGAAACTATGGAAGAATGATTTTCACTTATGTTTTTTGTTACTTTCTCTATGTTTTATTTTGTGCTATGTTACGTCGGTATTTATGTTTTTTGTTCGTTATTTCCGTTTAAGACAATGTTTCTTTGTGCTATGTTTCTTTATGTGTTGTAATGTGTTTAAACCATAATGGTTTCGTATTGTATTTCTTTTGTGTTTATTATGTATGTTTATTTTTGTCTATTTCTTTCCCCATTCCTTTATGCTAATGACAAAGGGGGAGAAGAATTATGTGTTGTATGCATATGTTTGTGTCTATCTAACAATATTTTGTAGCAAACATTTTCATTCTTTTCAAAAAGTATCTCATTCAAAAACTAAGGGGGAGCCTTGATTTAGGGGGAGTGTTATACCCCAAAATTTTTCCTCCCACTTCTCAAGACAATTCACATCTCAATACTCAAGGATTTCACAAGGGTTGACCACACAAACCCTCTCCTAAGCAATCAACCCAAGCTTGGGTTTTACCATTCTCAAGTCAAGATGGACTTCCAATGCTCCAAGTGATCATCCTACCTCATCATATGCTTCAAGGGACCATCATGTCAAGTTTCAAGCCTTACATGTCATATTTGCTCAGTCAATTGCTCAGATGGTTGAGAATCAGTTGTATTGGACAAAAAGTCAATTGTGGTCAACATACAGTCAAACTTCATAATTTTTGGTCAACACCAATATTTTGAAGTAATATTCATCATTTGATCAAGGGTTGATCATGATTCCTCAAGAAAAGTCAAGATTTAATCAAAAGTCAAAGTTTCTAAATTAGGGTTTTTTAGACAAAAGTCAACAGAACTTTGACCAAGCATAACTTTCACATGCTTTATCAGAAATTTTTCAACCACAACTCATGTTGAAGAGAATTACATTCTCTACAACTTCATGTCTCACAAGCTTGGGTAAAAAATGCTTCATTTGGAAGTTATGGATCAAAACATTACAGGTCTTTTTAAAAGTCAACAAAAAGTCATCTTATTGTAAAGAAGTGTTCATGAGCATGGAAACTTCAATGAAGATGAAACCAAAAGGGCTGTTTAGAAGACATCTTGAGCTTTCTAAAAAGTCCAAGAACACCCAAAAATGTCAAAAATTGAGAAAGATACAAGATGTGCAAGTTGAGCATTTTTGAGGAGGTGCATAAAGAGAAATACTTGAGAAAATCAAAAAATTTCGAAATGGGCCTATCTTTTCTTGATTCAAACGTGTTCCTTATCTGAATTGGAACCTCCAAGCCCAAGGCCACGTTTTTATCTTTTATGTTTTATTTATTTTGGATTTTTATTCATTTAAAACTAATTTAATTAAAATAAAAGATATAAAATCAAAAATTAAGTGCAAGATTGATTTTCTCTCATCCTTGAGGTCCAAGTAAGCCAATTAATCTGATTATTTTGAAATAATGAAGATTGGCAAGTGATTTGATTGAAATTGGCTCAAAAAGGCAATATTTGCTTTGATTCCAAATCAAATATTTTTTCATTGATTGGCATGATATTTCTTCATAATTCTTGACCTAATTCACTCTAGTATATATACACAATGATTCCAAATGCCACAAAGAACCCTAAAAAAGCATCAAAAAACCGTGACTTGCAAGAAACTAGCAGCCATAGTTTTGGATCAATTCAAGTCATTCTAAGCCTTCCAATCGATTCCTGGAGTTCCTCTGGTCGATTCCAGATACTCACAAGCAAGCAAAACATCCAGAATCACGAATTCACGATCACGGTTTGCACCATTCTAACTCAAAATTGTTTTCTTATTTTCATGCATAATCAATTGAATTTAACCATCTATTTGTGTTTGTGATGATGCTTCGATCATGCCTGGATAGTTTAATTGGAGCTTAGGTACAAAACGAAGGATTCACCATGGCTAGGGTTTAAAACCTTGATTTAGGGCTTTTCATTTAAGCCAAAATTAGTCAAAACTAGAGCCACCATCGTACTCAGAAGAGGATTTCCAATCGATTGATGGCCTCAAAGTTAATTTATTTTGTGTATTATGAATGGTTTGATTTTGCAGGGATGTAGCTACAGAAAACGATTTGTGGGTAAAGGCTTTAGCTACGGATGAAAACCGTAGCTAAAAGCCTGCAAAAATTAAAATGGGGAAGACAAAGGCTTGGCGCGTGTTTTCTTCAACGTTCAGGAAATTGTTTCCCTTATATTCATTCTGTTTCATATGCCTAACACAAACTGCAGGTTGGCTCAATGGCAAAGGCAACGCGCGTATAACCCAGAGGGCCTTGGTTCGATCCCTGGCTCCAGCATTCTTTTTTTACACCTTTTCAAAACTACCATATTTTCCTATTTTCTTCATTATTTTTCCATTCAATTTAATTTCTTTTCAAATATTTTTCTAATACATTAAAAATCACAAAAAAAATATTTTCTTTTTGCATTTAGGTCAGAAAAATGCTTATTTAACTTTTAGCATAAAAAATAATATTTTTCATTCATATTTTAATTAATTGTTAATTAATCGAAAAATTAAATTTTAATTGTTTTTCTTTGCTAAAATTAATCCAAAAAATTCCCAAAAAATATTTTCTCATCTAGTTAGGTCTAATAACCTTAAAAACATTTTCCTAACTCAAAAATCTTTTTCACTAACATATTTTTCTCTTATTTGCAATTCGATTCTTTTTCCGATTATTGTAACTGCTTCCAGGTTGTAATAGTTAGGATTATTTTCTCACATTTTCTTTTCCAATATTATGTAACTCCTCATGGGATGTAATAGTTTAATTAGGTTTTTACTTTCCGCACTCCTCAATTATGTAACTGCCCCAAAGCCATGTAATAGCGTAGGATTTACTTTCCGCACTTTACATTTCCGCAATTTACTTTCCGCACTTATAAACTGCTAGTAACTACGCGTGTATGGCAAGATAAAATCAACATAGTTAACTCTAATCACAAGATAAATTATCTGAATTCAGCACACTCTCTTCACACATGCACCCCCTAGGGTATTCTCTCTCGTTGCCTTTCGAATAAATGGTCAAGTCCCTCGAACATAGGGGTATCTTAGCATGGTTGCCCATAAAATATCATCACAGTCCCTTCGAATTAAAGATCATAGTCCCTCGATAACCCTCGATGTTGCCTACGAATACATGATCTAGTCTCTCGATTGTACGAAAAATGATGATCGTCCCTACGAATGTGCTAGGATACTCCTACAAGTTGCCTTCTATGACCATCCGATGTCCCTTCGAACGTCCCTTCACATCCAATGAATAGGGTTACCTACCAACTAATGGTATGGATAGCTCTATTCTAAAGGAAAGTAAAATAACACGGAAACGACCGTTCTAAGTATGTAATAGACTCTTAATTACTTGCTTTATCAAAATGCTTTTCACACCTCACACTTTCTAAAAATCTATTTTCAAACACTTTGTATACATTCCAGCGTGAATCATTACAAAGTATTTTCCAGGATAGCAATAAGTGGGAACCGGTTACCCAATGCATATTTTGAAATTTTCTTAACGTTACAGTAGTGGAACCCGAGTACTCATAATTGGGAACCGGTTCCCACTGAAGCAGTGCCAAAAAATATTTATTTTCAAAACAGAAAAATATGGTGATCATTTTAAATGAAGCATGGCATCCTTTCATATAATAATACACTTTTGTAAAGGTGTATAGAGCATATATAAACTGCATAATTTTCAGATTTAAATCACCTTCTTCATTTACAACTTCTAACATTCAAAATTATATTATCTTTCAAAATTCAAGTGTTGTAAAAACTAGAATTTTTAGTGAAATTTTCTGCACTTATTTTTCATTGAAAATTAAGAGAAAATTCATATCATTCATTTAACACTTGTATTCTATCATTGAAAAAATGGGTTACTTGAAGAAGAAGATCAATCAAGTGATTGATATACTACTCTACATCTCTCAAACTCTTGTAAAAATCGTATATACTTGTTGTATTCTTGTTGTCCAGGATTGTTGGAAGCAAGTTGTGCATTGAAGAGAATTTTTCTTCTTGCACTTAGTGTTTTAGACCTTAAAGGTTTTAAGAGCCTTTGGTCTCCCTATAGGTTAGATAGTAAGCATCACCATTTTTGTGAATAGGCTGTACAATAATTCTAACTATAGTGAAATCTCTTGCATGTTGTAAGGGGACTGGAGTACTCTCGATCTGTGAGGGGAATCATGATATATCCTTGTGTTCTTTACTTTTCTGCATTTACCGCTTTCATCAATACCTTAACTAGAAAAGAAAGAATCACTCATAACTTTCATACACCAAACCAAAAAAATATTGTATCAAAAATTCATAAAAACCGATAAAAATTTTAAACACCTAATTCACCCCCCCCTCTTAGGCACATTTCATACTTACACCAAATAGCAATGAATATCATTATACAAATAATCCAAGTATAACATATTCACATATAGCATAAAAGTCACCAACATAATCAATCAAGTGATTCACATACCCAATTATCACATATTCCAACATACAACAGACATTCTTTAATGACACATGAGACATTAATGCAATGTGACTCATGCATGTGGGACCATTGTGAACATCAAGCTCACCTCGCTTTCGATTCAATAACTTAGAACCAAAGTCACGCTTCCGATCCAGACAATACCAAAGCCCACCAATATGAACACATAGTTCACCGCTTCTTTTTCCATATAGGATCAAGCAACCAATATCGAAGTTCAATCTCCCTATGAATGCATGTGCAATTTATTCAACAACATATGCAATTAAGATTATCAACAACCTTAATCATTCAAGCATACCATCAATTCAACATTTTGAATTATCACCTTTTTTGCACAAACATCATGTTTCATCATCAACAAGAAATACACATAGAATTTACTATCATTACATATCACAAGCAACACAAGTATACAAGCAAACACATGTTATTCTCACAATTCATCAAAACATAACATACATGGAACTAATTTCATGTTACTTGAATTCCTTGAAATCGCATCCAAAACCAATCCAAAACACATCGAAATAATTATTAAAATTCATGAAAACCAATGATAAATCATAATCAAGTAATCCCCTGAACCATTCATGCATAATTAAAGAAAACATTTTTCTGCATTTAGTGAAGCGCGCTCAGCGCCACTCCGACCACTCAGCGGCCTCATTTTTCTGTAGAAAAATCTGCAGCGAGCACCAACACGATTTTCTTCTCCCAAAACAGTTTTTAATGCTCATTTAACACTAATTAAACATCATCTAACATGCATACAACATAGGGAACCTATTCATATCATCAAATCTAGTTTTCTTCATCATAAACCCCAAATTCTCAATTCAATTTTGAGTTAACCAAAACCTATAAAATTGATATACCCAATCCTATAGCATGTTACTAATCATTATCCGACAACATACAATTGAATAATAATGAAGATTCTCTCCCTTACCTCTTGAAGATTATTCTTTTAGGGTTTCTCCTCCTCTCTCCTCTTCTCTTCTCGTTTTTCCTTTTCTTTTCTCCAAATGACAATTCTAATTTCTATTTTCTCTCAACCCTTACTAACTAGTAAACTCTAGTTTGGGATTAGAAAATCACACCTCCTTAATTATTACTTTTATTCATTATAATTAGGCCCAATACTGATTAACTCTATTTCTACTCATAAAACCCAATTATTCAAATAACACGCATATTCAAATAATCCAATTATTCATCAATTCACATTATTTAATTAATTATCATATAATATAATTAATAATTAATAAATAACTATTAAAATTTGGGATGTTACATCTTGGACCCTTTATCTCTTTTTCTATCACACTCTTATGCTTATATATTTGAGTGATATATTCAAGATCCCGCTCTTGGAGGAAAATCAATATGTGTCTAGGAGGAACACATGATCTTCAAGCCTATCAAGTAATCCATGATTATGAACTCCATATTTTACATCGACCTTCCATCCAGACCCATCTTTTGACGGAGTCGGTCTGATTTTGAACAGACATCCACATCTCTTAGTTGCACTCTGAGTTTCACTTTTATCCTTGTATTCTCCCCCTTTATCACACCTAAAAATTGTTTTGTTACTCCTTCCTCTCTTGCCGATTTCAGTGTCTGAACGCTTGATAATAACAATGATTTTATTTCTTATTTCAATCTCCTTGATCCAGCTTGTAACCTCTTCTCGTGTACCAAATATTTGTGTTGTAGTGAATACATCAGTGATATCTACGGAGGACTCATTTTTTTGGCAAACTTGGACCAAAATTTCCATACTTAAAATGAAAAAAAAAATATTTTAAAAATGTTTCGGAAGACTTCAAAAAAGTATTCTGGTTTACATTTAAGAACAAACCAGAACATAATTGAAAACTGTTTCGGTATATAAAATTGTGTTTCAGAAGACTTTCCTAATGTGTTCCGGTTTGCATAAAAAATCATTTTTAAAACCGGAACACTTTCAAAAATATTCCATAATGTTTTTCTTGAAATCTCAGAACACTTATGGAAATTGTTCTGATTTGTATTTAACATACCCCAAGATTTGGCCGAACTCTTCTAAACTAATTTTTTTGAGGTGCAGATTTCATATTTTTTTGATGAATGATAAAAATAAAAAGTAAAATGGTTAAATTCTATTAAGAATAAAATTAATATTTTTGTAAAAATGTAGAAATACAAAATTAAAAGTAAAAATACAAAGTAAATTTTTCCTAGAAATGACATGTTAATTCCTCGCTAGGCTTTCCTCATTCTCTAATGGGCTTTGCTCAACTAGTCGGTCGTAACAACCCCCTTTCCTTTTATAATTTGGATTCCAAGTTAGTATTAAATACTATTTACTCTCCAAATTGTGGGACCTATTAAATCATACTTTAGATATTATTACTTTATTGTGCTATAATAGAGTTACTTGTCTCGTAAGAGATAAATGTACTAATATAATTCCTCATTATCATTATGTGATCACAATGATTACCTTCTATAAAATCCTATTGTTGAATATTATTTGTTATTAAACATATATAATTTAAATATTTAAACAACTATTGTTAAATAATGTTTCATAGAGGCAAACTTTATACAATTGGATTCTTTCCTATCTTCTCTCTTTGTTGATTACAACAAAGGGAATGAAAATGAAAGGTTGTGACCAATGTCAAAGAATTAATTAACATGAATGAAAAAGTAAAGAACAAAAGAAACTCAACAAACAAAGAACTTATCAAAAAAGACTTAAGATGAACTACTCAGGCTAAGAAGTTGGTCTAGATATTCAGAACCCAAATCTTCCAACACCAAAACATTATCTGAAACAACATTCTTCATTTCCCTTTCTACCCTTTTGCTTTTTTTATTACTATTTGCCTCAGACTTTCTTTTCATAGTGTGTTTCTTCTTAAGTGCCAAAACAGGAGAAGAACCATCTTTCTCCCAACACTTGTAATTCACCATATCTTTCAATGATTCTCTCACAACTTGTTCAGGAAAATTCAACACTGCCATTGAACCTCTCGTCGATAAAGCTGCTTGATCATAAGCTAATGCAGCTTCTTCAGCTGTATCAAATGTTCCAATCCAAACTCGAACGCCCTTTCGCGTTGAATCTCTTATTTCGGCTGCGAATTTCCCCCACGGTCTTCTCCTAACTCCTCTATATGGCCTATTAGGTGATGATAATGATGATGATTGTGCTAATTGAGTAGAATTGGATGAAACTTCTTGTGATTCTATACTTGTTTGAGAACCTGAAGTGTTGGAATTGGAATTGAATGAAAGTTCTTGTGTGTTTTGATCATTTTGATCAGTGAAGTTCAAGGGAATGGTGATGTTATTGTCTGTGATGTCTTCATTGAAAATGAAGAAATCTTCCCATGAAAAAGGTTCTGAAAAAGAAGAGGAATTTGAGAATGAAGTGTTAAGGTTTTGGTATTGGAAAAATGAAGAATCAAAATCCATGTCTTGTGTGAACAAAAATGTAGACATTGAATTTAAGGTTTTCTTTTTTGTTAATGTTTATTTTGTTAACTACTTTGTGAGTGGTTTGAAATGATTTGTAGTGTTTGGTCTCTTTATATACTCATTGAAAAAATGAAACATAACGACCAAAGAGATAAACAAAAAAGGAAAATTAAATTAGTTAATAAAGTGATGTTGAAAGATTTTGGTCAAGGGGGGAGTATTTGGATATCTAATTATTTTAATAGTATTGAATTATTATTATTATTATTATTATTACTACTACACTATTAATTATTAATTAAAGGGTGAAAAAATTTTGATAGTTAGAAAATAGGCACGTGAAGTCAAAGGAAAATTAATGAAACGTGGGCAACTCCAACTTAACTTTTAGAAGGTTCGGAAACAACTTGTAGGTGATTCATTGTGTTTGCACCAATGCTACTCACTAATTTTTTTTAAATGGACGTTTTAAAAAATAATTAGGCTTGAATTCATTTTTAAACTCTATTTTAATTAAAATAAATTTGTAGCATAGCATACTCATGAATAGACCTAATTTTTCAATCATTTATTGGATACGTTTTGAGATTTTTTTTCATTTATGAGATGATATCGCATGAAACTAATATGAAGTTGATTGGGATACAAATAATCACTTACATATGATTTTTTTTTTTTTCTTCATAGAGGATGTAAATTATATAACAACTAAAGAATAAGAATATAATGGAAACTAATTTGGTAGCAGATAACGAGTAGCTTATACCTGATAGTTGATAATTGATAGTTGGTAATTTGTAACTGGTGAGTAATAGCTGATAAACTAATATAATTGTTTGATAAATTAGTTGTTTCATTAGCTGATAGATATAAAATGATATAAAGGTCATTTTAATTAATAAGGATAATAATATATTTTTGTTAAAATAATAAGGTTATAAATGGAAGAAAAAGTCACAAGTTCAAAAGCTACTTCAAATAGTTTTAAAAAAAAAACTAAAAATTAGTAAAATATCTACAAGATAAAAGCTAAAATCGAGTTACCAAAGACAACTTTTTGATGAGTAAGATTATCGTCTTCTCCTTGTAGTTAATTTTAGGATATAATTTAAACATCGAATTATAGAGGATATTGATAGGTTTTTCACAATTATTGTCTTGGCTCTACGAACATTTTTCTCATATCTTTGTCACTTATGAGTTAGTGATATTCATGTATTTGTTGTCTAGGCTCCACTAAGATAAACTTCCGTATGTTCATCCTTTGCAAGGTAGTGACTTTTTTGTAGTATTGAATTTTTAGGTGGTTGGATTTGGAGTTAGTTATAACGTGGAAGTTAGGTTCCTTGCTTAAGTTTCTTAGATCATTCGAAACTAGATCTAGAGTCATAGTAGATTCGACCTTAGTTTGGTATTCTTGGTTGTCGAGTATTTGAAAATTTCAAAACAATGTTATTTTCTTTAATGTATTTGAAATTCTATGTGAAACAATCTTATTCCACACTTCGATAACTAAGAAAACTCGATATACTTCGATATTGACTAATTTTGACACACCTTGTGTCGAGCAACATACTTTTTTCGACACAAAGAATTACACTTTTAACACACCACCTAATTCATTATGTGTAAGCTATATATATTCACCATAGCTCTTAGTTTTCTGAATATTTCGAACTGCACACATTTCGTCATGATATCTGCAATCTAATTCTCAATTCTACAATGTTCCAAGTTCATCTTCCCATCTGCTACATGCTCTCGAAGATAGTGGAACCTTATTTTGATGTGCTTGTTTCGACCATGTGGCTATTGGGTTCTTCACCGGGTTGATAGTTGACATATTGCCGATCTTCATGGTAATTGCTTCATGATCTTTCTTTGATATCTCTTTGACCAAATTCACCATCCATGTTGTTTGACATGCGCAAAGAGAAGCATTTATGTATTCTACTTATCATGATAATAATTCCACTATTGGTTCCTTTCTCAAACTTTAAGCAACTGGTGCACCATCTAACATAAATCCATATCTTGCTGTGAATTTTCGATCTTCAGCATCACTACACCAACTCTAATCAGTGTACCCTACTAACTCTCATTATTTCCCTTTATCATTTACAGGAAAAAGAATACCATACTCGAGAGTTCCTTTCAAATACACTAGTATTATCTTCTTTGCTTCTAGGTGTGATACATTTGGCTTTTGCATGAATCTATTTACCATACCTACACTATATGCTAAGTCAGGTCTCGTGTGACAAAGGTATCTTAATGACCCAATAAGTCTTATATATTGGGTTGGATCGACATCATCTTCTTCTGAATCTTTTGACAGTTGGAGTCTTAGTTTTGCAGGTGTCGAAGTCGAGTTGCATTATTCGATCTCAAATGTCTTGATAATTTCTCCTGCATATCTTCTTTGATGCATCATCAAACCTCTACTACTCTTGTAGAATTCAATGATAAGGAATGAAATGTCACCCAGATTTGACATTTTGAATTCCTTGCTGACATCGCCTTTGAACTCCTTCTTGCAGTTACTTGTTATTAACAAGTGATCGACATAGAGACATACTATAAGCAATTAAATATTGCTTCTTCTTACATATACTCCATGTTCAGTTGTGCACTTCACAAATTCATTTTCCCTTAGGAAACTATCAATTTTCTTCCAAGCTCTTGGAGCTTGTTTCAATCTATACGGGGCTTTATGCAGCATGTGCACCTTTCTCTCTTAGCCATGTTTCACAAAACCAACTGATTATGTAACATAAACTTCTTCAAGTAAGGGTCCATTTAGGAATGCACACTTTATGTCCATCTGAAATTTTTTCCAAATGTTGATTTCTGCTAGACCAAAAACCAACCCAATTATTTCAATTCTAGTCACAAGTGAAAAAAACCTCATCAAAGTCAATTCCCTCCTTCTGTAGAAATCTTTTCGCCTCAAGTCTTGCCTTGTGTCGAGTTATTTCCCCTTTGGGATTCAACTTTAGCTTGTATACCCACTTCACATAGACTGCCTTATTTTCTTGAGGCAATTCGACAAGTGACTAGGTGTTGTTGTCTTTGATGTATTTCACTTCTTTGTTCATTGCTTTCACCCACTTTGAATCCTTCAATGTTTCGGCTTCATTGAATGGTTCAACATCTTCATAGAAAATATAATGTACTAGCTCACCTTTATTATCGACCATATCATCTAATTTAATCATACAATCTTGTAACCTTGCAGACATGCATCTTATTCTCTAAGGCCTGCTTGTATTTGGTTGATCTTTTTCTTCCTCTTGTCAAACTTCTCTTTGACTTGAGTATTTGGTTCTTCGAGTAAGATTCGCATTGAATCTTTCTTGATATTTTCAGTCCAATCCCATTCGTTACGCTCATCTATGATCACGTCCCTGTTGATCATAATCTGCTTGTTCACTAGGTCAAATAACTTGTAACCTCCAATCGAATGATATCTAACTAGGATCATCTTATTCGAATTGTCATCAATTTTCTTCTCAAATAATCTGACACATGTCTATATGATATTGATCCAAACACTTTCAGATGAATCAAGCTAGGCTTCACATCAAACCAACATTCTTCTAGAGTAATTCCTTCTAGCTTCTTTGTCGGACATATGTTCAAAATATATGTTGTAGTAGACACAACTTCACCCTAAATCTCTTTAGGTAAATTATTATCTTTCAACATACTTCTCGCCATATTCATGATGGTTCAATTCTTTCTTTCTACAGTTCCATTATGCTGTGGAGTGTAGGGTGGCACAACCTCATGCATAATCCCTTCTTTTTCACATAATTTATCAAACTCTTTTGACACATACTCTCCATTGTCATCAGTTCTCAAATTTTTTAGCTTTCAACCACTTTGCCTTTCGACCATAGATTTAAACTTGGTAAATACCTTGATCACTTCACTTTTCTTCTTGATCAGGTAAGTCCATAATTTTTGACTGAAACCATTATGAATGTGACAATATTTATTACCTCTATTCGAATCCACAAGGATTGGTCCACGTACATCAGAGTATATGATTTCAAGAATAGCCTTCGACTTGCTTCATGCATCCTTGATGAAGTTATTCTTGTGTTTCTTCTCTTACACACATTCCTCACATACCTCATTTGGAATGTCGATATTTGGAAATCCTGAAACCATATTTTTTCTCTTCAAATCTCTAATATCTCTGAATTTGAGATGTCCTGGCCGATAGTGCCATTTCCATTCATCTCTACTAGCCGCAGTCGAAAGGCACTTGTGCTCCATCACTTTAAGTTTGACCTTGAAGGTTCTATTCTGAGACATATGAGCCTTTAAGGTTAATATTCCATTTGCGTCAACGAATCTCATCATCTTGTCTTTAACCATCACTTTGTAATTCTTTTTTACCAACTGCCATATGCTGGTCAAGTTTCTCTTCATGCTTGGAATGTACACCACATTGTAAATTACTGACCTTTTGCCATCTTTCCTCATAATCATAACATCTCCAATACCTTCAGCTTCTAGAGTATTATCATTTTCAAATTTTACAATGTTTTTTATTGAGGATTTTAGGTTGACAAACCAATCTTTCCTTTTAGACGTATGTGATGAGCATCCTAAATCCACATACCATTGATCCTTGAGTTTTTCTGGATCTCTTATTGTGACCATCATCAACATCTCTTATTCTTCATACTTTGCGAACGTTGCATCACTTTCTTGGTTATTTTGCTTTCTTAGAAAATCACTAGAATAGTGACCATACTTTTGGAAATTATAACACCGAATGTCACTCTTGTTAGGTTTTCGACCACCACCACTTCGTCTACATCCAATTCAATCTCTTTAGTTGCCTTGGTATTGTGGTCTTCTTTGATTCGACTTAATTCCTTCCTGCTATTTTTTAACACCCCAATTCTACCCCTCGTAATTAATAATAAAATCAGAGTTTCAAAATTTCATCCAACAAAAATTGAGGCATCACATATTCGCATTTTTATCAATTTGCATTATAATGCACATCATAAAAATCAAAAGTCGGATATACCAATTCATATCATAATTCATCATATACACATATGACTATTCACAGCACAGCGGGTGTGTTCACAAAATATACATAACATCATGTTATCATCAATACATAAAGTTATATCATCATAAGATAGTATACATAAATTATCCTATCAAAATAATAACGTCACCCAAATTCCGAGTGTTACTACGACCAGAGCAGAGCGACTCAAAATAAAGAGACTCGAGCTAATCCTCATCATCCTCGTGGATCACCTGCATGTTACCAATATAAAGGCAAGGACGAAACAAGTAAAGGGTGAGATACTCCAAAACATATAATTAAAGGCATGATAATATATATATATATATATATATATATATATATATATATAGTTTTGGAATTATAAATGATATATGTTAAATAGAGTCTGCCAACATATATTAAAAGCTTACATACTTTAAATTAGCATTTAGTGTATAAATTAACACTTTAACTTCGTCACATAATCATTATACTCGAATCAACACAAAGTATCATTTATTATTGAGATATTTTTCCTAAATATATCTTTTCCTGAAATATCTCAATATTTATCATCGCAATTCAACATCATTCATCAATTAAAACCCAACGCCAAACAACTCAAACATAAACATAACCGACTCCATGAGACACGACTATGTTATGCATGTGGTACCCGTCGCTTTGTCCATAATTAGGAACACTTGGCATAAAGCCCATCGTCGCTTGGCATAAAATCCCTCGCCGCCAATGCAATGTATGTGACTCAATAATAAAGACGACACAACAACACATCATCATCGCTCATCAAAATTGACATAAAGTCCACGTCGTCATATTTATCCACATCAAATAAACATATCATCGCATCGCATAACAACAAGTATTCATTAATAAATACACCGTCGCAAACATCATGTTTATTCACACCACATCATTATCAATTAATTCACCAAATTCCAAAAACGGAAAAATAGTCAAAACACCAATAATCTTCGCGAAAACCATTCCTAATAACCGGCATTAATCATAATCGTCGACATCGCAATCGGATTGTCCATACGTGTCTTAAATTGACTAAAACGCAATCCGGTTCAATTTAACCGTAATTTGGCCTATTTTGGGTCGTTTTGTAAAAACTTGTAATTTCGAAAAACTAACCTCACCACTAAGTTCTACACGTCGAACTTAGCTAGCACGCCAATTTTCGTTGAATTCGGAGCAACTTGCTCCGTCGCCGAAATTACCGGAATCGAAAAATCAGAACATAATCGGGTTCTAAATTTAATCGGCTAACTTATGTCCTAATTATATTTTATTAGTATAAACTATTGCTGTGTGAAAATGGGGGAAAATAAAGAAACAGAACCAAAATGATATTCTGCAGGGAAAATTATGCAGAAAAACTTATCTGCAGAAAACAGAAAAACATATTTACAGAAAATAGAAAAACCACGTTTTCCATTTCCTCCCTCCAGCATCACAGGGACGAAAGTCCCTTGTTCTTCTTCTAGCATGGAGGCGGGTGCCTCAGGGAGGGGGACGGTCGCCCCTCAGCTTGAGGTGGGCGCCTCCCCCATGCACCACCTTCCACCGAATTTCTTTCTTCATCCCTGTAAAATGGTTTTCTAGTTTTTATGTTTAACAGTTACAGTTTTCCATTTTTATTTTATAACTTCCATTTCCTACAATGCTAGCAATAACACACCCATAATTCATACTCCTAGTCCAACTTTTCTAAGCTATTTCAACAATCAACCAACCAAAACCCTATGAATCAACTATCAATTTTTCCCCAAATCCAAAATATAACTATCAAAACCCTAACTATATGAGATGGAGAATCAAACCCCTTACCTCAAATGCTTGGATGATTCTTGATGATCCCACAAACCCAACCTTGCTCTTCTTCTTCTTCTACCAAAACCCTCTCTTTTCTTCTAAGCTTCTAACTTGACTTTGTGGTGTTATGTTGGAAAGAAAATGAGGAAAGTGTTTTTATAAAGTGTGTTCTTACTAGCCAAGGGTGAAAAACTCAATCCTACAAAATTTGTCCTCACACCCCTAACTTAATTTATTAATTAACACACTAATAATATCTAATAATATTATTAATTCAATTAATTAAAATAATTCTGGGGAATTAAATATCGGTCCGAATAATATTTTACCGAACCGAACAGAATAAAAACTGGACCCAACGAAACATCGCCAAATATATTAATAGATATATCGATTAATATAAATATTCTCATCGCCAAAACAATTGTCAAACGGTAACTCGAAAATATTAATATAATATAATATTAAATAAAACGGGCGTTACAATTTTCCTCTACCATTCGAATTGTTGTAGCCACCCTTATCTTTGTCAAACCAATTTCCCTTGTGTTTACTTCCTTTCGTTGAGTGTGTCTGCAAAGCCACATCACTCTTCGATTTTCCTGTAGCTCTTTCAACCATTCTTTGTTCATGAGATTCAAGCGTCCCTTGAAGCTCTTCTTTCGGAAAAGTTGACATGTCTTTCAACTCTTCTATGACAACTACCACATGTTCGATTTTTGGAGCAAAAAATCTCAAGATCTATGAAACAACAACTCTTGATGTTAACGTCTCTCTACAAACCTTGATTTGATTCCCTAGTTTCGTAACCCTAGTGAAGAAATCAGACATGTTCTTGCTATCTTCCATCTGAAACAATTCATACGTTCTTTTGTGAGTTTGTAACCTCATCTCTTTCACCTTCTCAGCGCCTCCAAAAGATTTCTTCAAAATTTCCCAAGTTTCTTTTGTAGATTCTACATCACTAACCTTTTCAAAATTGTCTAGGCTGTCAAATTGGTGAATTATAAAGAGAGCTTTATAATTCTTCTTCTCTAATTCTTTGTATTCCGCCTCTTCTTTTTATGAAGGTTATTCATCAAGTGGTTCTAATCCATATTTCACAAGATCCAAAAGACCTTGAAAATAAAATATAACCTTCATATATTTGCACAAATTCTCATAGTTATCACCTTTCAGAACTGAGATTTGATGAAAAATTTCCAATAGCATAATTCATCGCCAATTTAACTTTCTTCTTCCTTTAATCGCTCAATTGGAGCTCCTGATACCAGATTTTAGAAATCCACCATAATCTATTATGTATTCTATCAATAATCTTGATGCACAAGATTGTTATCACCACACAATGATAACGAAAAGAAAAGAAAAATTAAAGAAGAAAAAAGATTAGGGTATCTGCAGATTTTCTCTCTGTCCACAAACTGTGGAAAATCTTTATTCATTTTGCAACTGCAAAATTCTATGAATACAATGTTATGAGTTATTACAAAAATATGAATTACTCTCTCTATTTATAATTAAGTTTGCTTTCTCCTTAAGGCAAAAAACTCAAAATTAGAAAAGTCCAAAATATTTATTTTAGACTTGAATCAAAATCTTGTGTGAAGCAGCAATATGGTTCCACACTTCGATAACTAATAAAACTCGATATACTTCGATACTGACTAAATTCGACATACATTGTGTCGAACAACATACTTCTTTAGACACAAATAATACACTTCCAACATTGAAAAACAATAAAATAATTTTTGCTTTCGACACAAATAATTACACTTTTAATATTTAAAAACAATAAAGTAATTTTTGCATTCGACACAAATAAATACACTCTCAACATTTAAAAACAATAAAATAATTTTTGAAAATAAACACAAAAACATTTAGATGAGATGACACATGTCTCATCTAATTGTAATATTTATTTGAGTCCTATCCCAACAGCAATTGTGGAAGATTACTGTAGTCTACCGCTAATCATTATTATACCAAACAAATATATAATCTATTTATTATATAATTAATATAATTTTAATATGTAAGAGTATGAACAATAATTTTATTATTCTAACACGTTTTCTTTTTTTTATCTTTTATATTATTTTCTCTTTCTTCTACTAAATAATTCAACATTCATTTAATTTTTATTCTTCATAATAGTTTTATTTAATAAAATTCAAAATTTTATTTCACCATCATTCACAACACACAATAAAATTTTGTAAAGTAATATATGTGACTCACACTTCCTCTTATTTAACATGTTGAATTTTTTAAACATCAATTAACCTATATCATTTTTAATACATAATTCAATACTCCATTACAAACATTTAACTATTGAATAATTTATTCAACACTATAGTCTAATGAAGTCGGTTTTATTTTAATGTTCTCAATTAATTATGTCAAAAAATTGTGTTTAAATAACATTATTTAAATTAAATTAAATCCCATCATAACCAAGACACTATTCTGACTGTGTACGTGTCTTTATCAAGAGTCGCTCTCGAGTTTTGTCTTGCTTTTCTTTTCGAGAGGGAGTGAATACAGTAGTAAGTGAGAGTGGCCACTGATTGGTACAGCAACCGACTTGATAAATTCAAAACATAGTACAAATTTTAGTTTTAGGTATAATCCAGATTCTCATTAAGTTTTGGAGGTGATATCTAGAGTTTTTCTATTATTTAAAGTTCCACATAATTAAGTCTCAGGTTTAATCATAAAAATATAATTAAGAAAAATAACCATTTATATTAATTTTAAGGTTTAAAAAATTCATATTAATTTCATAAGTACCCAAAATATTTTATTTTAATTTTATTTATTTATTTAGTTACAGAAATATTCAAAAGTCGACCGTTATTAAATAAAAAAACTAAAATAAAATATTTTAAAGAATTAAAAGTTAATATAAATTTTTTAAATTAAGGGAATCAAAATAAATTTTTCCGTTAATAACGGAAAAGTATTGTGTTTATAATTAAATATAATGTTTTACTATTATTTAACTCTGGTATTACATATAAAATTTATTTGAATACAATTTAATCGAAATAAATTTTAATTTTATGCAGAAGCTCATGTTAAGTTTTGTGTGTTATTTTTATAAATAGTCATATATAAGAAAATATGGAATATCTTAATTATAAGTTTTGTTTGATAAAAAACAACAAACATAGTTGATAATTAGCCAGTTAATATATAAGGTTGAATTTATACTAAATAGTTAATAAATTAATTATCAAATTAATGGTATTTGATAAAATTGACCGTTAAATTAAATATAAATACAAAATGATATAGAAAATATTTGTAGTATTTTCAAATTATTTTTAATTAAAAAAATTGCCAAAAAAATTGTAAACTATTTGAATCAATTATTCGAAAAGGTTATAAGTAATTAAAAATAAATTATTATATGATAAATAAAAAATGTGTATTTTTAAATATATGAATTTATAGAGTATAAAGTATAAATTGTGCTTTCAAAAAAATAGTCTAGGTATATATCACAACTTTTGAGTACTTTTTTAAATATTTTTTTGTTCTCCTGCTCCCATGTCTTATTTTGTCTCTTGGCTATTGTTCTCTGATAGTTGTCCCTACATCTACATATTTTTATGTGTAGAGTTAAACGATTAACACAAAAATTGATTGGTTTTGATATACATTTCACAAACATAACCTGTTACCTGTTACCTGTTACATCAGCCGCCACTATGATCCCACCTACTTAAAGGGACATGCCATGGTAAAAGATTTTGCTTACAACAGCCAAACTCATATTATAAAACAAATGATACTACTAAATATTAACTATTTATTTCACTATATAATAAACAATTATATTATTACTAATTTTTAATAACGCCCATTCGAAAATACTAGGGATTAGCAAATTGAATTACAAGCTCAAAACTTGTTAAATAAATTATGAAATTCACCTGATAATGAAAAATACTAAATTTTATTATCTAAAAGATGATCTTTAATTTACCTTTAAATGTTTAAATACAAAAGAGGAAAAAAAGTCTAATGGACTTTTTATAGAAGAAAAATTCTAATAGACTTTTATTCTAAAACAGAAATAAATTAAAAAATTGTGAAAAATTTTATAATATTATTTTTGGGTCCGAAACAAATTCAGATGACTTAAAAAGTCATCCTAAATCAATCACTTCCACCTCTGAAGAACTTGGGCCCGAGTTCTCTGTTTGATAAAGATCCTGCTCTGTTTGATATTCATGAATGCCAATAACATGAAAAGTATTAGATATATTCATGATATCTGGGAGAGCTACCACATAAACATTATTATTTATCTTTCGGGTCACATTGAACGAATCATACTTCATGGTCAAAACTTGTTGTAAGTACTAACTAGAAACCTCTCATGGAGAAACATCACATCATTTCCCATATTAAAATATTTAACTTTCAGTGTTTATTTTGTGTAGGAGACAAATTGTCCAGTAGCTCATATGCAGTCAATTCCTTGAAATACTCTAGAATCCCTAGTGCTGCTTGTGGAATTATTCTTTCCTCGTTTACAACACTCATCAGCCCTTTACTCAACACTTGATAGAAAAATTCAGCTTCTTTAACAGCCTTAACAAGCTCCTTTTCACTTTGTGTGATCACCAAAAAACTAGACTTCTTTCCTCTTATATTCTTATCAAAGTGCAAAACATGAGCCATAGCAATTTTATGTCTGCCCCATCTAAACATCATCACGTTATCCTGTACTCAATAAGTGATATCATTATACAATTGTCAAAGCCTACCTAATAAAATATGACAAACATCCATATCAAGAGAATCACAAAGTACATCGTCTCTATAATGTTTTTCGATGGAGATAGGAACTCTACAGGCTAGTGTTACTCGAACTTGAGAGCCATTGCTTATCCAACCAAGGGTGTATAGCTTCTCATGAGGTTATATGGACAACTTCAAATAATCTATCAATTTCTTCAACACCAGATTCTATATGGTGCCATTATCCATAATCAGATTATACACATTATTATTGATAAAATAATGTGTTTTAAACAAATTATTACGTTGCCCTTCATCTTTGGATGCTACTAAAACTCTCTACAACACAAAATTTACCCATTCATCTGAGTCTTCCTCTACAAACTCAACCCATGCATATTTGTCGTTCTTAATTACATGTCATACTCTTTCCTCTACCTCATCCTTTTTTTTAACGACTCTCATTGTTGGACAAACATTGTGACCTATTCCATTACAACGATAACACACGTCTCCAGTGGATTTATCATATGGATTATTCTGACTCTAGATTTTTTCATTACCATGTTGGATGCCACTATGGCTACTAGTCCCCTTGTTCTTAATTTTGAAATCCCTTGTTGTTGTGCTCTTTTACTTGTCGCTTACTGATTCAAAGTTATTATAGGGTAAATACCTAAATGGTGAAAATTTTCGAGAGGATTTATCCATCAATTTTGCCTCCAAAGCTAGATTGGATGCCTCAACCAAGATCTATATAGTTTATAAGCTTATCTTTTTCTGCAAGGATCCCTTTAAGATATTGATGTATGAAGCCACTTTCTAACTCTTTGATTCTTCAATTCATTATGATCAGAGAAACACAAAAACTTAGTTGTGTACTCTGTTACAATGTTTTTTTCTAAACACCTTTAATATACATCTTATAAAGAATCTACTCATAATCCTCTAGTAAAAAATGCTGCAACATCAATTGTTTCATTCTTAGAAAAAGATTTGACCGAACCATTTCTTTGCCTCTGTATTTGAATAACAAGCTTATTCCACCAAGCAACAACATTACTCTTCTCCCTAATCGCAACATCTTAACTTGCTTGTTCTCAAGGATATCCATAAAAAAACCTGTCAACATTAATTTGCAAGCCATAAACTCATTCACTCTCATCGTTTCATAAAATAATGGAATATTAGACTTCACTCAATAATTATGGTTATGTCGATTCCATGATAAACTATCTCTCGCTTGTAGTGATCTTCTTTTTATTCTTCAGAACTCGAATTTTCAACAATAACAACACGATGATTGTTTCCATCCCACGAAACCCTAACATGTTTTCTTTCTCTTCGCTAATTCATGTTGTTGTTGGCGTTGTTCATGTGATTTTATAAATTCGACACTTGTTCAGTTAGAGCAGTTAGAGTCGCAGTAATTCCCTTATGATTTGCTATGTTCATTGATTGATCGCTCATATCTAATCAAGTTACGGAAAAATAAAAGAAACTTACTTTGATACCACATGACGTAGTAGGAAACACTAGGAATTTACAGACACTAAACTTAGAATAAAAACACAAGTATAAGTGCAAAATCTATGAAATAAACTATAGAATCCACTACATAAAATAAATACTGAATTTTATTATCTATAAAAATGATCTTTGACTTGCGTCAAAATTGTTAAATACAGAAAAAAATTCTAATAAACTTTTAATTCAAAATAATATTAAAATAGAAAAATATCTAAGAAACTATTAATCTAAAATAAAATATTATTAAGAATATAAAAACGCAGTTTTTGACAAAAAAAATAATTAGAATGGTTTGAAAAATCTTCTAACCTTATTTAATATATATAAAAATTTAATTTAGTATATATAAAAATTTAATGACTGAATATGTAAAATACGATCTATAAAATAATTTAATAATATAAAATAATTTTATATTATCAACCAATCATACTATAATAAATTTTAAATTTTAAATTATATTATTATTTTTAAATAAATTATATGACATAACAAAATAATAATAAATTTTAGTTAAATAACAGTGTAAAAGTACACTGCCCTTTTCACTCTTTTAGGAAGTGAAATGAGTAAATATCTATCATCATTATCTGTAACAAGTATCCTTCCCAAAAGTAATAAATATTTAAATAATTTGTTTTTAACGAAAAGCACACGACTGGTTTGAAAGATTAAATTAGGATCAACTTGCATTAATGCATCCTCCACTTGCATGATAGTATAATATTATAAATGTCCACAAGTGGTTATTAAAATAAGAAGATACATGCATGATATGGATCTACCTATCCAACCACAAACATATTTGACATTTGCTTTATGTGATAGGTAAATAAAATTGTCGATTTTCTGGCGTAAGACAAAAATGATAATGTTGGTCCATTCCAAAGTTCAAAGTCAAGGAGAATAACATATAGGAGCCTTTGTTGAAGAGTGTCATTATTTCAGAACGAGAGAGGAGAAGCAAAAATGACATCTCAAATAAGCTTCTAGATTAATCCCCGTCCCTTCTATTATAAAAGAAAAAAAATAGATTATTTCTAATAATTAAAGAAGAAACTATAAATAAAAGATAGAAAAAATTTATATACTACTACTTCCGTTCTTATATATAAGAGACAATTCAATTTTTAAATTCATTGAATAATCAATGTACCTAGTCTATAAATTGACCAAATACATTGATTATTCAATGAATTTAAAAAATGAATTGTCTCTTATATATAGGAACAGAGGTAGTATTAATTAGTGTTTTATTATTATTTTTATTATTTTTATTATTATTATTATTATTATTATTATAAATATAAGACAAAAGATATTAGTAAATACGACTTAAATAATTAATTGATGCTTGTAAATTTCTTTTTATTCCACTAACTTATATTTATAAAGTCATTGAATTTTCTTTAGTTTTAATCTCTAATTAGATTTAGACTCGCACGATGCGCAGGTGAACATATGAATATAATTTTAAAATTAATTAATGTATTTTTAATATTAAATATATAAAATATAAAAAAGATGGAATTAAATGAGTATCACATAATTTTAGAATAATAAAATACCTACTAATATTTTATTTAATAAGCACTTCTCACTACCGCTGATGAGTTATAAAAATTAAAATTTTAATAAGCAATACTGACTTAGTATTTTAAAAATTTAAATTTTATTTTAATATGTAGATGTGTTTAATTTAAATTAGTCTAATAACAAATTTTATTATGTTTGATTAAATTCTATCAAAATAATATTTTGTTTTGTATATAGATGTTTTCGTTCCATGATAATTATTAACAATTTCTTAAAACACGAGTTTTTTAATGTAATTAAGTAAATATTAAAGATAAAAAACAAATATAAAATAAGATTAAAAAATTACATTAAATTGAAATTTGAGTCCAAATAGGTGGAACTCAAAAGTTAAATTCTAAAATAAAAAAAAGAAGTAAAAAGAAGTACACCTATTTCTTTTTACTTTTTACTTGTATAATTGTTATATTTTTAGAGATCTCAATCAAAATTTCATTAAAAAAATAGTATGATAATAACTTTTTAACGGAGGTCAAATAGGATACTCCTTCAAATATATTAATTACAAATTAATACAATTTATTAATAAGAACATTTTTAAACATAGTATAAGTAATATATGTCTTAAGTATACGGAACATGAATAAATAAATTTTATTGATAAAAACGGTTATAAATACTATAATAATAAGAGTACAACACTTGAAGACGAAAACAATTATATTGAAGAGCCATGAGAACATTTTATATTTTAATAAATAATTAAGGAATTTATATTTTCATTTATAAAATAAATATTATGTAAAAAAACTAAATAGTAACGGCTACAGAAAACTAAAAAATTTTGATATAAAAAAATAAAAAATATTTTCTAACTCATCTTTTACAATTGTGAAAATACATGCTATGTAACCTAAAATTCAATTAATTTATAAACTTCCTTATACATTTTAAAAGGCATAAATAATTTTAAAAAGGAAATAAATAATAATCAGAGTAAAAAATAGAAACGAAATAAATAATAATCAGCGTAAAAAAAGGTTAAAATTAATTGTATTTCTAAATTTATATGCTATGTCACAATATTATTATTATTATCATGATTCTTTTCAAATCATTTTCAGAAAAATATTATGACCCTATTAAATTAATCTTTATAAAATAATTCTTATAGGATTCATTGGCGCCTTGGATTTCTAAAAAGCAAAAATGTTAGTTTCAACATTCACATTAACCTAATTAGATGATAAATCTATCTAATGTAATTTACTTTTTTGAACTTCTAATATTGATCAGTAATTTATGAGAAATATAATTCTTCACTCATGTAAAATGTGAAGAGAAACTTGCAATTTGTAAGTTATGCATTTCAAAATTTTGCAGATGGGAGGTCGATTTTGAGACAATCAAGACTAGATTTTAAAGTGAAAATTGAAAATTTATGTTATGAATTAAATAATAAGATATAATATTGAATACAAATAAAAAATAATTATTACTAATAGTACTATTTATTACATCCCATAAATCAAATTAATAAATAATATGCAATATCTTATTATATTAGATGAATAGTTTAGTAATAGGAAATATAATAAAAGTAAAATTATTATCTAATATGAATATTTTATTGACGATTACTTGAATGTTTTAGAATTGTATAATGGACGACTCTCTAATGATTATAATGCTTTCTTTGTAAAATCATAAAGTTGAAATCTTTAAAGCTTAATTTGAAAGGAGAGACTGAGAGTTTTGTAACTATCTTTTAATAGTGTCACGATCTTCTCTTGTTCAAAGATCTATTTTGTTTGGATGAATGTGATCTTGTGGGATTAAAAGAGAAAATATTTGTTCTTGTTCGTGCCTAGCTTATTCGAAGAAGAAATCAAGGAATTTTTTTTTGGATGAACACGATCTTGGGCGATTAAAGAGAAAATGTTTGTTTTTGTTCCTGTCTAGCTTATTCTAAGAAAAAGAAAAGATTTATTAAATATATAGAACAATTTAACTTTGATACAATATTAATGAAGAATATAAAGGGTAGGTAATATGTATTGTTTTATAATATTAATGGCCTTAAAATTTTCATTAAAAATGGTAGCAAATCAATTAAGATGAAGTAATAATAGAAAATGAATAAAAATTGTAAACAAACAGTTCTGATGAACTAATAGTAGTAGATAAATTTATGAATTTCCAATGAACTATTTAGATGATGGGAATGATAAGAATAATGGAATGGTAATAATGCAATATAGGAATGATAAGAATAATGAAATGGTAATAATACAATGACACATAGGATTATCAATAATGTGACAAAATAATATTATGTGGTATAAAAATATTGAGATGTCAGCAAAATAGGTTTTGAGTCTGTTTTAATAAAAAATAAATAGATAAAAATATGTTAAAATTCAAGAAAAATCTATAGATTTTCTGTAGATTTTCTTATAGATTTTAACTTTAGATTAAAATCAAAACAATTTTAACATTGACGAATTATTTCCAAAAAATACAGAGATAAAAGTAAAAAAATATACCAACTTATAAAAATTAATTGGCTATTTAAGCCTATAAATAACAAAAATGTTGTATTTAGTAGCTTAAAATATAAATAAAATGTTAAATAAGAATGGACGGAGACTTGAGAGAAGAAGATTTGTAAAAAAAAAAGAAGTTAATAAGAAGAGCTGGAATCTTTTTATAGAATTTGGAAGTTCAATCGTAGGGATGATCAACGACCTCTCACTAGGTATTCCAACTTTTAAAAAAGAATCCTCACGTCATTGACACGTGTGAGGAATTAACGCCAATTTGAATTTTTAAGGCCCGGTCACCATTGGTCACATTTAATGTATGTGTGCAACTAACGCTTGAGGTATTAGCTCAACTATCTTTTGAAGATTCATCTCACTAACACTTGGATCTTTACCCCAACTATACCCGAGGGACTAACCCAAGGTACACCTGGGGGACTAACATCATGCTTAATGGATTCCCCCTAGGTACACCTGAGGGAATCATTCAAATAACAAGAAAAAATAAATTAAATCATTTTTCCCTTTCCAAGCCCTCATACTTGAGAGACAATGCACTGGTATATTCGTCAAAGACCCACAAGAGGTAGCGTAGAAAGTTCTATAAGGAGATGTAATATAGTATAACATCCTTGTTAACTTTACAACCACCCATTTATTAGAATGATTTCCCATCATTTTTATTACGACTCTCATTTTCTCATTACTAGCCTCTCTATAAAAATGCAAGAGTAACGTGTCCCTAGCCATAACGGCATGGGAGAAGAAGTCAAAAAGGAAGAATCCAAGTCCTCTAAAATAATATGGGAGATAACCACTCATTTCCTACCCTCTTAAGAATGGGTGTTTCTTTCTTGGAGCATATGATCCAGCCCTAAGAGATTCATATAAATACCTTAACCTTGAGGTTTATGAGGACATTCAATTTTCTTTGAGAACACCACAGATACAACTTCTCGCCTTTACTGCATGAGCTTGCTCTAACACCGTAACAACCTTAAAAACCTATGACAACCCTTAACCTTAAGGATTTATCACGTATTATACTTTTAGCAAGTATAAAATCTATGCTCCTCACACTTGTAGGAACTATCTTTTCCCCTCATTAGGTAATTCAAACATTGCATCCATTTCAGAAGGATTTAAGGCATGTTCCTTGTTACACAACCTAAAACTAACTACTCCATATTTATACCTCAATCTATCACAAAATTCTAATTTCTCTAAACTAAGGAAATCAAAAGTGGTTCTATGATCGTGTGTGAATACAAGTGCACAATTGTGTCAAGTAGTAATAAGTATTAATCCGACAGAGAGATGTGTGATTACAAAATCTTAATTCAACTATGCTTATCTAAGGTGACCGCAAAAGGTTTGTTATATATATATATATATATATATATATATATATATATATATATATATATATATATATATATATATATATATATATATATATATATATATATATATATATATATATATATATATATTGAAAAATAGATTTTAAACAGTTATTAAAAAATTAGGATTAAGAGTTATGATCGTTAATATAAGAAAATTAGATAAATTTGGGGTGTCACCCATTTTTCTGGCGTGCACGTCTAAACGTCTAAACGTGTTTTAGACACAACTATGTATTTCAATAAAGAGTATGGATTAAATTTCAAGTTCTAAAATAAAGAAAACTTAGACTTCTCATAATTACAAATAAATAACTTAGTATGAGATAATCTTGAGATGAACTCTCGTAATCCCATATTTCTAAAGATATACTCACTCATAGTAAGATGAACAACAATAATTAACAAATAAAATAACATTGCAAGAAAAGTAATTAATAAAGCAATATCAAACTAAAATAAAGATGAAGAAAGATTATAATAAAGTGTTAAAAATTACATAGAGTAGAAAAACTTATGCTAAGAATTTAAAGAAAAACAAATATTTGTAAGGAATATAATAGTACCAATGGTGGATCTTCCCTAAGTGTCACCCTTAGGTGTCTCCCCCCTACTTGATGCCTAAGCCTAATTTTATAGTAATCCTAGCCATAAGTGATCTATAATTGGCACCTATTTCATGCATTACTACCACTAATAACTAATAATAAAAGAAATTAGATTTAAACCTAGACGATGCGCAAATATAATTTTTAAACTCATTAAATTTTTTAAAATATTATAATATACATAAAATATAAAATACCTACTAATGTTTTATTTCATAAGAAATACCTACTGAGTTATAAAAACATCAGTTAATATAGAGAACACTTTAGTATTTTAAAAAATTAAAATTTTATTTTAATATGTAGATATGTCTAATATAAATTAATCTAATAACAAATTTTACTATGTTTGATTAAATTATATTAAAACAATATATTTGTTTGCTATATAGATGCTTTCGTTTTCATGATAGTTATTAACAATTTATTAAAGCACGAGGTTTTCAATGTAATTAATTAAATGTTAAAGATAAAAAACAAAAAATTATGTGAAATTGAAATTTGAGTCCTTAGATAAAGAGGTGGAACTCAAAAGTTAAATTCTAGAAAAATGTAAAAAGAAAAAACACACCTACTTTTTTACTTGTATAATTGTTATATTTTTTAGAGATCTGTATAATTGTTATATTTTTTAGAGATCTCAATCAAATTTTCATTAAAAAAAATAGTATGATAGCAACTTTCTAATGGAAGTCACATAGGATACTCCTTCAAATATATTAATTATAAATTAATAAAATTTATTAATAAGAACATTTATATAAGTAATATACGGAGTATGTCTTAAGTATACGGAACATGAATAAATAAATTTAAATACTATATAGTGTAATAAATAATAATAAGAGTACAACACTTGAAGAAGAAGAAGAAGAAACCAATTATGTGAAGAGTCTGAGAAAATTTTAAATTTTAATAATCAATTAAGGCATTTATATTTTCATTTAATAAAATGAATATTATGTAGAAAACTAAAAATTACGTCTACAGAAAACTAAAAAAAATTTATATAAAAAATATTTTCTAACTCATCTTTTACAATTGTGAAAATACATACTATGTAACCAAAAATTCAGTAAACTTATAAACTTCCTTATTCATTTTAAAAGGCAAAATAATTTTAGAAAGGAAATAAATAATAACCAGAGTAAAAAATAAAAACGAAATAAATAATAATCAGAGTAAAAAAGAAGTTAAAATTAATTATATTTCTAAATTTGTATGCTATGTCACAAAATTATTATTATTATCACGATTGTTTTTCAAATCATTTTCAGAAAAATATTATGAGACTATTAAAAACTAATCTTTATAAAAAAATTCTTATAAAATACAATGGCTCTTGGATTTCTAAAAAGCAAAAATGTTTGTTTCATCATTCACATCAACCTAATTAGATGATAAATCTATCTAATATTTTTTTGAACTTCTAATATTGATCAGTAATTTTTGAGAAATATAATTCTTCGCTCATGTAAAATGTAAAGAAACACTTGTAAGTCACATAGAAAAATGAATTTAATTTAGTCATACACTTCATTTTTATGGGAGGTTGATATTTGAGACACTCAAAACTTTAAAGTGAAAATAAAAATTTTATGTTATGAATTAAATAATAAGATATAATATTTAATACAAGTAAAAAATAAATTATTACTAATAGTACTATTTATTAAATCGCATAAACCAAACTAATAAATAATATGCAATATCTTATTATATTAGATGAATAGTTTAGTAATATGAAATATAATAGAAGTAGAATTATCATATAATATAGGTATTTTACTGACTATTACTTGAATGTTTTAGAATTGGATAGTAGACAACTCTCTAATATTATAATGCTTTCTTTGAAAAATATGAACCCTGAAATTCAAGTACAAAGAGACTGAGAGTTTTATAACAACCTTTTAATAGTCTCACGATCTTCTCTTGATCAAAGATCTATTTTGTTTGGATGAATGCGATCTTGTGGGATTGAAAGAGAAAATGTTTGTTCTTGTTCATGCCTAGTTTATTCGAAGAAGAAATCAAAGATATATTTTGTTTGGAGGAATGCGATCTTGGGGAATTAAAGAGAAAATATTTGTTTTTGTTCATCTCTAGTTTATTCAAAGAAAAAGAAAAGATTTATTGAATAGACAGAACAATTTAGCTTTGATACAATGAAGAATATAAACGGTAGGTGATATGTATTGTTTTATGATATGGATGGCCTTCAAATTTTTATTAAAAATGGTAGACAAAATAGTTATGATGAACTAATAGTAGTAGAGAAATTTATGAATTTCCAAAGAACTATTTAGATGATGGGAATGATAAGAATAATGGAATGGTAATAATGCAATATAGGAATAATAAGAATAATGGAATGGTAATATTGTAATATAGAGAATGACACGTAGGAGTATAAATGATGTGGAAAAATGATATTATGTGGCACAAAAATTATGAGATGTCAGCAAAACAGGTTTTGAATCTGTTTTAATATATTATAAATAGATGTTAAAATTCAAGAAAAATCTACACGTTTTATGTAGATTTTTCTGTATTTTAAAACCAAAACAATTATAACATTGACGAATTATTTTCCAAAAAATACATGGATAAAAGTAAAAATTAAACGAACTTATAAAAATTAATTGGCTATTTAAGCCTATGTATAACAAAAATGTGGTTTTTAGTAGCTTAAAATATAAATAAAATGTTAAATAAGAATGGATGGAAACTTGAGAGAAGAAGATTTGTAAAAAAAAAGAAGTTAATAAGAAGAGCTGGAATATTTTTATAAGACTTGTAAGTTCAATCGCAAGGATGATGAACGACCTCTCACTAGGTATTCCAATTGTTGAAAAAGAATCCCCACGTCATTGACCCATACGAGGAATTAAAACCAATTTGACTTTTTAAGGCCCGGTCACCATTGGTCACATTTAATGTACGTGTACAACTAACGCTTGAGGTATTAGCTCAACTAACTTTTAAAGATTCATCTCACTGACACTTGAAGCTTTACTCCAACTATACCCGAGGGACTTTCCCAAGGTACAACTGGGGGACTAACATCATGCTTAATGGATTCTCCCTAGGTACACCTGAGGGACTCATTCAAATAAGAAGAAAAAAATAAACCAAATCAATTTTCCATTTTCAAGCCTTCATACTTGAGAGACAATGTACTAGTATATTCGTCAAAGGCCCACAAGAGGCAGCGTAAAAAATTCTATAAGGAGAGGTAATGTAGTATATCATCCTTGTTAACTTCCCAACCGCCCATTTATTGCAATGATTGCCCATCATTTTGATTACGACGCTCATTTTCTACATTACTAGTCTCTCTATAAAAATGTGGGAGTAATATGTCCCTATCCATAACGACATGGGAGAAGAAGTCAAAAAGGAAGAATCCAAGTCCTCTAGAATAATATGGGAGATAACCACTCATTTTCCACCTTATTAAGAATGAGAATGATATTAATAATGGAACGATAATAATGCAATATAGGAATGATAAGAATAATGGAATTAAAATAATGCAATATAGAGAATGACACATAGGATTATCAATGATGTGGCAAAAATGATATTTTGTGGCACAAAAATTATGAGATGTCAGCAAAAGAGGTTTTGTGTTTGTTTTTATATATTATTTATAGATTAATAGATGAGAGTTACAAATGGCAAAAAGGTTATAAAAGTCATCCAAGGATATAAAAAATTGTAACTTCCTGAGTGGTGACATAGGCCATGTCAGGTAAAGCCCAAAAGTCGTCAAAGAAAATGGCAGAAAATGAAAAAATGTCACCTACTATTGAGATTATTATGGTCGCAAGAGGAGTTACAAGCTGATAGTAATAATCCTAGTGGTATTAATTTTAATTGCACCTATGACATAATATTCTCTGATGCTCAAAAATCCCAGTCTTAGCTAGGGAGGAAATTATAGTCAGAATAGAAATTATGAGGTTACCGTTATTTCCTATGGTGTATGCTTTTTTATCTGATTTTACAACCTAAGCACTACCCGTTGGTTTTATATCTAGAAAATATCTAAAACACAAATAAAGTAGAAATATGGAAGTTAAAAAAGATAAATTAAAACCTTAAGAAAAACAATAAAAATAAATTGCTAAAAATAGTTAAAAATATCACGGAATATGATCCCTTAACACCATATAGTTAAATCTATTGAAAATTTATGCCACTTTCTCTCTTAATTTAAAATTATCACTAATATTATTGTAGAGATATCTGATAACCAAAGAGACTTTGTTAGAGGAAGGTATATTTGTGAATGCATTGGTAGTACATTTGAGATTTTGACTTGTTAGACAAGAACTTTTTTGGAGGGAAAATGGTTTTGAATATTGACTTCATGAAAGAGTTTGATACTCTATATTGGAAATTCCTCATCAGAGCATTATCTAATTTTGGATTTGATCAGAAATTTTACAATTGGATTTTAAATGTTTTTCATTATGCTAAATTTTTCAGTCATTTTAAATGGGAAAATTGTAGGTTTATTTAATTTTTCGAGAGGATTGAGGCAAGGAGATCTTCTATTTTCTTTGTTTTTTTTTGTATTGATGGGAAAACATTGAGTAGGAAAATTTTAATTCAAGTGGATCATGATAAACTAAATTTCATCTCATCTAGAAGGACTACAATTCCAAGCCACAATTTTTATAAATGAACTTAAGATATCAAAATTATAGGGCTACTCAAAAGAATGTAAACATCATTCAACATTTATTGTAAAAGTATGGTGGTAATATTTATGGAAATACGATCATATGGAACTCATTCATCCATCATTCTAAATCATTAGTAACTTGGATATTAATGCATAATGACATTGCAATATATGAGAATCTGATTAGAAGAAGTTTCCACATTATGTCTAGATGTTCCATTTATAATCAAACAATGGAAGATTCAAATAATCTTATTTTTATTTAAGAATTAGGCATAATTTTTTTGGCGAAGACTTTAAAACATCTCTAGGCAGCTTGAATATCCCTGTGCATGGTGGATACTAGACCCCCGTTAGTGTAGTATTACATCTTCAGGTGGATAGTGGATGAGACCGCGATCAGTTCCGCCAGAGTGGGTCTCCTGAAAATGCATTGGTATAGAGACGGGAAGTTAACCACAAGGAACTGGGTTTTGATGGATCTGCCAGTTTCTCCGACTCCAAAGGTTACTATCAGCTCTACGTTTCTCCACGGCTTCGTGACCCAACCATTGAATTCCTATAGTTCTGAACCGACGTACGGGGTGCGGTGTGTTTAGTATAGTTGTAGAGTGTTGAAGAGCTGCATGTACATGATATCAACCAAACTGCCTTCATCGACCAGGATCCGTCTTACATCAAAGTTGGTCATCCTGGCTCGCACGAGCAGGGGGATGTTCGCATTGGGAGCCCATCCGGGAAATTCCTCTTTGTAAAATTAGAGCGAATGTGACTTGCCTTGGACTTTTTCGAGGGTAGCCCTAGAGTTTGAGCTTGTATTTATCTGCTTCTTGAATATCCTCTTGACTGAGACAATGGTGGTCTTGTTGATCCCACCCCCGGATATGAACATTAATGCAGAGAAGGTTCCCCACGAGTTGCGGGTCATGAAGTACAAAGGGGTTTCATCGAGATCTGGGAAATAGAAATCATTATGCCTGGTGATACTCATGGCCACAAGCATAAATGATTCATTGAAAGACTTCTCCTCTTCTACCTTGATTGATTTGGGAGCTTCTTCTCGGGGAATCCCTTTCTTTTTATACTTATTCAAGTGACCGTCTCGAATGAGGATTTCGATGGCATCCTTCAAGTGCATGCAGTTTTCAGTCATGTGTCTATGACTCCTGTGAAATCTACAATATTTTCTCTTATCAGTCCCAGGCTTGGATGTAACATCCCGATTTTTAAATAGCTAATTATTAATTATTATTATATATTATATTATGTGATAATTAATTTAATTGGGTGTTTTAATTTAAATTTGAATTATTTGAATATGTGTGTTATTTAAATAATTGTATTTTATGAGTAGAATTATGGTTATTTAGTATTGGGCCTATTTATGAGAATGGAAGTAATAGAGAGGTGTTAAGTATTAAGCCCAATAAGACAATCCTAGTTATTAAGGATTAGAAGGGAATCGTAATTAGAATTTCATTTGGAGAAATAAGAGAAAGAAGAAAAGAGAAGAGGAGAAAGAGGAAAGTGAACAGGAAACCCTAGAAGAAGAATCTTCAAGAGGTAAGGGTGGAGAATCCATGTTATTGTTTGATTGTATATTGTGGGTAATGATTAGGAACATGCTAGGTTGTTCAATTTCAATTTCTAGAGTCTTTGAATGTTAGGGTTTGAATGAAAATTGTGTTTTTCAACTTAGAATGATGACCCTTGACTAGAAACATGTTAGGATACCCTTTAATGATGTTATTTGGTTGATTGGAATGAGTTTTATGCGGTAATTTCGTGGGAGAAAAAAGCTGGTCCGTAGCAGAAAAAGTGCAGAATCACAGACCGCGCTTAGCGCGATGAGGAGCCCGCTTAGCACAAAATGTTATGACTTTTAGGGTTGTTTGTTTAGCGAGGTGCACTTAGCGCGATAGGCCGGACTTAGCGTGACCTGAAATGAAAAATGTTATTTTTAGGCTCCTTTGACATGGAATCTTATATAATTATATTTATTGTAGTATTTTCATATATGTGATTAATGGATCCAATTGCGATTGAATGTGTTTTAGATTGGTTTTGAATACTATTGCAATGTATATTTGATTACTTAAGTATGGTATGTGCTAATCTTATTTGATGGAATGTGTTGAATAATATTGGTGGAATGATATGTCATAATGTTATTTGTTATGTGTGATGATATGTATAAGATACATGTGATGATCTTGTTGTTGAAATATAATGATGTGTAATTGATGTATGATTCACATGAGATGAATTGTGATGATATGCTTGGATAATTGAGGTTTTGTGAATAATCTTAATTTTCATATGTCGTCTTGGTGAGTTGTACATGCATACATTTGGCTCGATCCTTGTGTGGATAAGTAGCGGTGAAACATTGGGTTCATAAATTGGCTCGATCCATGATGGATAAGTAGCGGTGAAACGTTGGATTCACATTTGGCTCAATTCCATTGGGAATAAGTAGCAGAGACTTTTGGTCTTGTTCGGATCAGAAGTAAGGGCTTGGATTCTATGAATGAATCGAAAGTAGGGTTAACGAAATATTCCCAAAAACTTGGTACCACATGCATAATTGAGTCACATTTCATTGTTATCACATGAGTCATTATTGAATATGCAATGTGTGAAATGAATTGTGATGTCTAATCATATGGATGAATTGGATTGTGTGAATGGATGATAATTATGCTATGCATGAACATATTATACTTGTAATGTTTGTATGATCATGTTATCTTGGGATATTACTTGAACTGTGTGGAATTCATGAATAGATGTGGTTTCTTCATTATTTCAATTTATATACTTTTGAATAATAATGTGAATTTTCACCCTTCTGTTATGATTTTTCCTTTATATGGGTAACGTGCAGGTTCTAAGGATAGTGGTGCTTCGCACAAGACTAGTTGAAGAGTCTAGCTAGTTTATCCGTTACTAGGTAGTCTAGTCATTGCTCTGCTCATGTAACACGAGATTTATCTGGAATTCTGCTTTGATGAGATATTCCTTATGTATACTCATCTATTTTGATTTGTATGATTGAGATGATATGCTTTTGTGGCATTGGTGCCGATGTATGAATTCTGATGATTTGAGTATGTTATGGATTCATCGCTTTTTCATCTAATGATTATAGAAGGGGGTGTTACATTATGGTATCATAGCCTGGTCGGCCAGATTTATTTGGCCAGGTTATTAATTGATTTGACTCCTGTTGTATTTGATTTGTGTATCTAACACAATCAAAGTTATTGTCTATAGTTGGATGTCTTAGGAATATTGAAGGATGGTTGTAGGAAGGAATGATGATGCTATTGTTTAGGCTTTGAGATTGTTGGCTGGATCTCTTGGGCAGATTCCACAAGCGTATGCTGGACACCGAGATGAGGAAGATAAGTTTCATGCTTTGGGGAAGTTTAAGAGGAACAATCCTCCTATCTTTGAGGGTGAGCATGAACTTGACAAAGCTCAAGCATGGCTAAAAGCGAATGAGAAAATCTTCAGAGTTATGAATTGTGCTGATGCGCAAAAGGTGCAATTTGGTACTCATATGCTGGCAAAGGAAGCTGAAGATTGGTGGAGCAACACTATTTAGATATTTGATGAGGAAGGTGTTGAAGTTTCTTGGGCTCTTTTCTGTGATGCATTTTTGGAGAACTATTTTCCAGAAGATTGTCGTGGAAAGAAAGAGGTGAAATTTCTGGAGTTGAAGTAAAGTAATGGAACTGTGGCTGAGTATGCTGCAAGATTTCAAGAGATGATTAAGTATTGTCCTCATTATAATACTATGAATGTTGAGAGATCTAAGTGTCTGAAGTTTGTGAATGGTTTGAGAGATGATATCAAGAAGGCTATTGGATATCAACATATTACTCGTTTTGCTGAATTGGTGAAGAAGAGTAGGATTTATGATGAGGATAGTAAGGAGAGTGCTTCTTACAACAAGAATGTGAATGATAAGAAAGGAAAAGGTCAATCCCGTGGGAAACCTTATGAGGATAAGCAGAAAGCTAATGGTGGCAAGAAGTCAAGTGAGGGAGGACCATCTGCTCTGCTTAAGTGTTACACGTGTGGTGTGGAAGGACATCGTGCTTATGATTGTGGGAAGGATATTGTGAAGGATGTTATGAAATGCCATAGGTGTGGCAAGGTTGTTCATAGAGTTGTTGATTGTAGATTTAGTGCGGATGTGACTTGTTACAATTGTGGTGAACGAGGTCATACTAGTAATAAGTGTGAGAAGCCAAGGAAGGAACAAGCTAAAGGGAAAGTGTTTGCATTGTCTGGTGCTGAGACTCCGGTTGAGGATAGAATTATCCGAGGTACGTGCTTTATCAATGGTACACCTTTGATTGCTATCATTGATACTGGTGCAACACATTCTTTTATTTCTGCGGATTGTGTTAAGAGATTGAATCTTGAATTGTCTAATATGCATGGAAATATGATCATTGATACTCCTGTTATGGGTTCTGTTTGTACTTCTGTTGTATGTCTAAATTTTTCGTTGAGTATTTTTGGTAGAGATTTCCAGATGGATTTAGTTTGTCTTCCGTTAGATCAATTGGATGTAATTCTTTGTATGAACTGGTTGGAATACAATGATGTTTTTATCAACTATTTTGACAAGTCGGTTATCTTTCTTGATTCTGGTGTCGAGAATGATTTTTTTGTCTGCTAAGCAAGTGGATGAATCTTTAAAAGATGGTGTTGTGTTGTTTACTTTGTTGGCATCGTTGGATCTCATTGAGAAAAAAGCTAAGGGTGAATTGCCTATTGTTTGTGATTTTCCTGAGGTATTTCCTAAAGATGTAATTTATTTGCCGCCAGAGCGTGAGGTTAAGTTTTTGATTGATTTAGTTTTTGGAACTAGTCCTATTTCGATGGCTCCGTATCGGATGTCTGCTTCTGAGTTGAAATATTTGAAGAGTCAACCTGAGGATTTGCTTGAGAAGAGGTTTATTCATCCGAGTGTATCTCCGTGGGGTGCACCTATTTTATTGGTTAAGAAGAAGGAAGGTTCTATGAGGTTGTGTGTTGATTATAGACAACTTAACAAGGTGACTATTAAGAACAAGTATCCACTTCCGAGGATTGATGATTTGATGGATTAATTGGTCTGTGCTTGTGTTTTCAGTAAGATTGATTTAAGGTCTGGTTATCATCAAATTCGTGTTAAAGTTGAGGATATTCAGAAGACTACTTTTAGGACAAGGTATGGTCACTATGAGTATTATGTAATGTAGTTTGGTGTGACTAATGCTCCTGGCGTGTTTATAGAATATATGAATAGAATTTTTCATGAGTATCTGGATCAATTTGTTGTGGTGTCCATTGATAATATTCTGATTTATTCTAAGAGTGAAGAAGATCATGCTGAGCATTTGAGGATTGTGTAATCTGTGTTGAAAGAGAATAAGTTGTATGCTGAGCTTTCTAAATGTGAGTTTTGGTTGAAGGGAGTGAGTTTCCTTGGGCATGTGATTTCGAGTGGTGGTATTTTTGTGGATCCTTCTAAGGTTGAGGCTGTATCTCGATGGGAAGCTCCGAAATCTGTTTCTGAGATTAGAAGTTTTCTTGGTTTGGCTGGTTATTACCGTAAGTTCATTGAAGGATTTTCTAAGTTAGCTTTACCGTTGATGCAGTTGACAAGGAAAGGTCAAGCTTTTGTTTGGACCTTGCAGTGTGAAACTAATTTTCAAGAGCTTAAGAGAAGGTTAAGAACCGCTCCTATTTTGATTTTGCCTAATCCGGCAGAACCATTTGTGGTGTATTGTGATTCTTCTTTGATGGGTTTAGGAGGTGTGTTAGTGCAGAATAGGCAAGTGGTAGCTTATGCTTCGAGGCAACTTAAAGTTCATGGTAGAAATCATCTGACGCATGATTTAGAGTTATCCGCAATGGTGTTTGTGTTGAAAATTTGGAGTCATTATTTATTTGGTTCGAGATTTGAGGTTTATAGCGATCACAAGAGTTTAAAGTATCTGTTTGATCAGAACGAATTGAATATGAGGCAAAGAAGATGGTTGGAATTCTTGAAGGATTATGATTTTGGTTTGAATTATCATTCGGGTAAAGCGAATGTTGTAGCTGATGCATTGAGTAGGAAATCGTTGCATATTTCGATGTTAATGGTGCGAGAATTAGATTTGCTTGGACAATTTCGAGATTTGAGTTTGGTTTGTGAAGTGAATTCTTCATGTGTTAAGCTTGGTATGTTGAAGATTACTAGTGGTATTTTGGATGAAGTTCGAGAAGGTCAGAAATCTGATTTGGTTTTGGTAGATAAGTTGGCATTGATCAATCAAGGTCGAGATGGTGATTTTTGGATTGATGAGAATTGTATCATGAGGTGTCGTGATAGAGATTGCATTCCTGAAGTTGGGGATTTGAAAAAGTGAATTCTCGATGAAGGACATTGTAGTGGATTGAGTATTCATCCTGATGCTACTAAAATGTACCAAGATTTGTGGAAGTTGTTTTGGTGGTCAGGCATGAAGAAGGATATTGCTGAGTTTGTGTATTCTTGTTTAATCTGTTAGAAATCGGAGATTGAACATCAGAAACCGTCTGGTTTGTTGAAGCCGTTATCCATTCCTGAGTGGAAGTGGGATAACATTTCTATGGATTTTGTTTCTGGATTTCCGAAGACTCTGAGTAGTCATGATTCTGTTTGGGTTATTGTGAATAGGTTGAAGAAATTTGCTCACTTTATTCCAATTTTGATGGATTATCCTATGGAGAAGTTTTCCAAGTTATATATTGAGAAAGTTGTGAGTTTGCATGGTGTTCCGTTGAGTATTGTTTCGGATAGAGATCCGAGATTTACTTCACATTTTTGGAAGGTTTGCAAAGTGCTTTGGGTACGAAGTTGCATTTGAGTTCGGCGTATCATCTGCACCCTGATGGTCAGACTGAAAGGAAGATTCAATCATTGGAAGATCTTTTGAGAGCTTTTGTTTTAGAGTATGGAGGTGCTTGAGATAATTATTTGCCTTTGATTGAGTTTACCTATAACAATAGTTTTTATTCGAGTATTGAAATGGCTCCATTTGAAGCTTTATATGGACGAAGGTGTAAGACGCCTTTATATCCGGTGAGAGTTCTATAGTTGGACCTGAGATAGTTCAGAAGACTACAAATAGGATTAATATGATTCAGGAAAAGATTAAGATTGCCTAGAGTCGTCAGAAGAGTTATCATGATAATAGGAGGAAATATCTTAGCTTTGAGAAAGGTGATTATGTGTTTTTGAGAGTTACTCATGTGA
The DNA here is from genome assembly GCA_021764765.1 of Vicia sativa. Classification (NCBI taxonomy): domain Eukaryota; kingdom Viridiplantae; phylum Streptophyta; class Magnoliopsida; order Fabales; family Fabaceae; genus Vicia; species Vicia sativa. Next base: position 81,211,893 of record CM038797.1, read on the forward strand.
CTGGTGTTGGTAGAGCATTAAAGTCAAGGAAGTTGACTCCGTGTTTTATTGGTCCTTATCAAATTGCTGAGAAGATTGATGAATTAGCCTATCAAATTCATTTGCCGTTGTCACTTGCTAATCTTTATGATGTATTCCATGTATCTTAGTTGAGGAAATATATGCCAGATATATCTCATGTTGTGCCGCTAGACGTTGTATAAGTTAGAGATAATTTGATGGTTGAGACTTTACCGATGCGTATTGAGGATCGAGAAGTTAAGAAACTTTGAGGGAAGGAAATCACTTTAGTGAAAGTAGCATGGGGAGGTCCTGCTAGTGGTAATGTGACTTGGGAGCTTGAGAGTCAGATGAAGGATTTGTATCCTGAGTTGTTCGCTTGAGGTAATTTTCGAGGGCGAAAATCTTTTAAGTGGGGGAAAGTGGTAACATCCCAATTTTTAAATAAGTAATTATTAATTATTATTATATATTATATTATGTGATAATTAATTTAATTGGGTGTTTTAATTTAAATTTGAATTATTTGAATATGTGAGTTATTTAAATAATTATGTTTTATGAGTAGAATTATGGTTATTTAGTATTGGGTCTATTTATGAGAATGGAAGTAATAGAGAATTGTTAAGTATTAAGCCCAATAAGACAATGCTAGTTAGTAAGGATTAGAAGGGAATCATAATTAGAATTTCATTTAGAGAAAGAAGAGAAGAAAAGAGAAGAAAAGAGGAGAAAGAGGAAAGTGAAAAGGAAACCCTAGAAGAAGAATCTTCAAGAGGTAAGAGTGGAGAATCCATGTTATTGTTTGATTGTATGTTATGGGTAATGATTAGGAACATGCTAGGTTGTTCAATTTCAATTTCTAGAGTCTTTGAATGTTAGGGTTTGAATGGAAATTGTGTTTTTCAACTTAGAATGATGACCCATGACTAGAAACATGCTAGGATACCCTTTAATGATGTTATTTGGTTGATTGAAATGAGTTTTATGTGTTAATTTCATGGGAGAAAGAATCTGGTTCGTAGCAGAAAAAGTGCAGAATCGCAGACCGTGCTTAGCGTGAGGAGGAGCCCGCTTAGCATGAAATGTTATGACTTTTAGGGTTGTTTGTTCAGCGAGGTGCGCTTAGCGCGATAGGCCGAGCTTAGCGTAACCTGAAATAAAAAATGTTATTTTTAGGATCTTTTGGGATTGAATGTGTTTTAGATTGGTTTTGAATACTATTGCAATGTATGTTTGATTACTTGAGTATCGTATGTGCTAATCTTATTTGATGAAATGTGTTGAATAACATTGGTGGAATGATATGTCATAATGTTATTTGTTATGTGTGATGATATGTATAAGATACATGTGATGATCTTGTTGTTGAAATATAATTTTGTGCAATTGATGTATGATTTACATGAGATGAATTATGATGATATGCTTAGATAATTGAGGTTTTGTGAATAATCTTAATTTGCATATGTCGTCTTGGTGAGTTATACATGCATACATTTGGCTCGATCCTTGTATGGATAAGTAACGGTGAAACGTTGGGTTCACAAATAGGCTTGATCCATGATGGATAAGTAGCGGTATAACGTTGGGTTCACATTTGGCTCGATTCCATTGGGAATAAGTAGCAGAGGCTTTTGGTCTTGTTCGGATCGGAAGTAAGGGCTTGGATTCTATGAATGAATCGAAAGCAGGGTTAACGAAATGTTCCCAAAAACTTGGTACCACATGAAGCAACTCGATTTTCAAAAATCATTTAAATGAATTTTCAAAACAATGAAATCGCCACCTAATTTTATTTTTTCTAGAAAGAACGGGAAAATATAGATAAAACCCACAAAAATCGGATAAGGCGGTCTACAAGACCAAAAAGGATGGATTCGGGAGTCGATTACGCAAGGGGAAGGTATTAGCACCCCTTACGTCCATCGTACTCGATGGGACCCATTTAGTTCAAAATGTGTTTGTGTGTGTAATCGCTAATTTCTAAGTTATGAATAAGAAAGAAGAAAAATGGATTTGTTTGTTATTATTTTGAGTTTGACACGGTTTCGAAACCGCGTGCCTACGTATTCCCTCGTGCAATGGGAAAGTCAAAACTCCGTAGTTCTTGTTGAAAATGTCTTGAATTGGTTGTGTTAATTTTAATTGAAAATGTTTTTGATTTTTGATAATCGCATATGAGCGAAAAAAGATTTGAATGGGTTGAATTGATTTTAATGGTAGATGACAAGTACCAAAGCGTTGGGATATCCTCTAACGATTCGATACTCGAGATTGGTGATTGAGGTCAACCGATCTTCTCTCATCCAAAAATCTTTATTATGAAATGAGTGAGGTGAAACAAAGTTCACTTTTATTAAGTGTTATGGAATAAAATATTTAAGTCATTGGGTTACCCTCTAATGGCTCAAATACTTTACATTTTAATTAAATCGTCGGGCGAACCTCTAACAATTTAATTAAATACCATAACACTATTTTTTTTTGTTTTTTTGTAGAAAAATTGATTTTGAAAATAAATTCAATTAATTAATTTAATTTGAAAGTGTTTTAGGGGTTTGGTTGTGGATGACAAGTATCAAAACGTTGGGATATCCTCTAACGATTCGATACTCGAGATTGGTGATTGAGGTCAACCGATCATCTCTCATCCAAAATCTTTGTTATGAAAAGTGAGGTGAAACAAAATTCACTTTTATTAAGTGTTATGGAATAAAGCATTTAAGTCATTGGGTTACCCTCTAATGGCCCAAATACTTTACATTTTAATTAAATCGTCGGGCGAACCTCTAACAATTTAATTAAATACCATATCACTGTGTTTTTGTTTTTTTGTTTTTTGTAGAGAAATTGATTTTTTGAAAACAAATTCAATTAATTAATTTAATTTGAAAGTGTTTTAGGGGTTATTAGGAAAACAAGCGAGCCCATACAAAGTGGCTTTATGTATGCTGTGGGACTAGCGTGACACTAGTATTCTAAACGACCGATTGGAACAATCGATCGAATAGTTGTCAGAGAAAAGCCCAGGACCAAACTATAAATGTGTGCAAGTGTGCATTGTGTATGTTTACCTGCTTCTTGATGAGGAGCCCAAGAGGAGGCTATGTGTTCTAATATGATAACACGTAATTAAACGGTAACTAGAATACACAAGGAAATAAATCCTAAGCTATTACAACCCAATCGAATTAGTTTGAAAATTTGAATAGCTTTCATGTGGTGCAAGAATTGTGCTCCAAGTAGTCTTCAAGATTGGATAAGACTTGATGCATCGGATGAATACCAAATGAAGGCTCCTACATCACTCAAGATACAAACAAAAACTATACGAAGAATAGATATATTTAGGTATATATTTTGTTTACAAATTAAACCAAATGAAGTATATGAATAAAAATAGTATAATTGTATTTGCAATATTAAATATGAAATAGAAATACTATATAATTATATATACAATATAAAATATAAATACTATATAATTATATCTACAATGTATAATATGAAATAAAAAATAATAATACTAAGTACTATATATATTTACAACCTTAAATATATATTACTAAATAGTACTAAGTGCTAAATAAAAGTAGTAATCCAATATTTTGATTGCTAAAGCAAGTGTGGATGCACTAATTGGAAGTGGGTGTTTTGAATAATCCTTGAAGATCTTCACAAATAACAAACTCGTTAGTAGCATAGTGAGATAAAAATAAATGAGATAGAATTGCAATAATTAGAACATGTGTTAGTAGACAAGGTTATAAAAAAAAATGAATGAAGTTAAACATGAATGCAACATGAAAAATTCAACAACCAAGTAAATGTTTATTCAAAGATTTCAATCCACAAATGAGAACGGAACTCAAGAACTAATGCTATCATTCGATTCAATTCCAATACATGAAAAATCAAACTTATATCAATCATTATTCATACAAACCAAAAGCTGGACAGCAGCAAATTAAGCATAAAAATCTCATGAAAATCAATTCCCAAGTAATTCCAACCTTATGTATAAACCCCGACATCAACCAACAAACTTTATGAATTGCATTCAACTTGAAACATCATCAAAATCACTTTTAAAAGTGACTTAAACACCAAGACGAACTCAACATTGATACGCAAGTATGAACAAACGCATAGTGTTTCAATTAAAAATTCAAAGAATGAACGAAACAAGAAACGAAATATGGTTTTGTCATACTATTAAAATCCGGACAGCCATGTACCTGAACCTAGATATGCAGAACATCCATTCGGAAACGATAAACTCAAAGGCAATATCATCACAAAACTTATCATCATGAACCACTAATTCAGACTTAATTGGAAGTTCATTTCTAAGACCGGGCAGCAACTATTTAACGTGTTATCACGAAAAAACTTAAAGATAAACATGATCTTAACTCAACGGGAACCAACAAAACCAAAATTCATGTTATTAACTCATATTCATACAAAATCAGCATTCAAACACATGGTTTCAAGCATGTTCATCGCAACGGAGCGTTACATCACCACTAAACTTTCTCACCTTAAAACCGAATCAAAAGAGACGGCATATAACCAAAAACTCCTTCAAATTGATTCTAAAAACATGACATCACAAACACACCTTAACCAACATTTATCATGAATTCAAAATCACCAATCTAGCACAATCATCATTGTATCGAAAGCAGATTTCCCACACAAGAAACTCGTCACAATTTAACATTCATCGCAAACAAAACATCGACCAAACTCTTCTTAATTAATTCAAACATCATGGCATAATCAAACTTCAATTCAGACAGCATTGTGTTCAAGATCAAAAATCCATGATAAATCAACAAACACCACGACTCAATTTTAACATAAAATGGAAGAGTATTTGACATTCAATGAATCAAAAAGAATGACAGTATCTCAACAAAACAGACTTAACCAATTTTGAGATCAAATCCAATGCAAAGGTGATTCAAACAAAATTTTGACCGCATAATCGTAGCAAAAACATGATTCACAAACCATTGTACCGGCATAAACAATTCACAAACGATTCACATTAGAATTATAACTGATATTCATCATTTGAAACTTAACGAAAACTCAGTTTACAAACCAAAAGGGGATCAAAGCTTACCGAAACATCGAAATGTGGACGGAAACCGTTTTGCTTGAACTCAATGTCATTGCTGCTGGAACAAGGCTGCGAAAATTGGCTCTGTGACGGTGAGTTAGCATCAACACCGAGGCTGTGGGATGAGGAGACGGCGACGGGAAGTAGTAAACGGCGAGACAGTGGCGCGGTGGAGAGAGTTTAACAGCAGGGTGGAGTGTTCGGCTAGTGATGTATATGAGATAAAGCGTGAGGATCGGAGAAGCAGCGGCGTGAATGGAGGGAGCAGTAGAGAAACAGGGATGTAGGGTGTCGCAGTTGAGGGTTATGGTCTGATTTTTGACGAAGAGGAAGGGTTTCGCCGGAGATGTGTTGTCAGAACAGTGAGGTTAAAGGGGAAGCAGGAGTTGAGAGAGCTGGACGGAGAGTGGAGATGGAGAGGGTTACGGATTGCTGGAGGTTGGAGATGACGGCAGTGGTTGCTATTCGTCGCGGAGAAGGGTGACGCGACGGAGAGGACAGGGTTCGGTGAGGATGGAGGACGCGGCGTAGAGAGAAATGAGAGGGACGAGGGGTGCAGTGAAGAAGAAGGTGAAGTGTTGAAGAAGCTGGCTGTTTGTATGGTGGTGCGGCGGCGAGGAAGTGTGGAAACGGAGGGTGTGTTACGGTTGCAGTTGGGAAGGTGATACGGTGGATAGACAAAGGAAGTGAGGGGTATGGCAGCGAGATTTTGTTGAAGTGAGGATGGAGTTATGTTGGTGTATGGATGTGAGTTTTTGGTCAGATTTTGAGGAAAACTAGAGAGGAAGATGAAAATGATATTGTATTTTTAAGTTTCAGATCCGCCTCATCTCCTTACATTTCGTCCCCCCTCATCAATCACATAACACACACATTTATACCCAAATATTAGGTTTAGGTTATTTTTTTTTAAATGCCAATAATGCCCTTAGTTATGAATTGGGCTATAAAGCCCAAAAGAGTAAAAATTAATTTATCCAATAACATTTTTATTTTGATTTTTTGGAGGTGAAAATTGGACACTTAAAATTGTTAAAATGATAAAAATTTGGACAATAAAATATCCGAAAAAATAAAATAAACATATTAAAATAAATCACGGGTTTCATAGATTAAAGAAAAAATTATCGACATAATTAAAATTGAAATAAAACGATAATAAAAAATACCTGATTTTAAAACACTTACGGTTAAAAACAAAACTTCGAAATGTATTGAAAAATTAGAGAGATCACATTTTCATGATCTACGTGACACGAGATTCATAAAGCGATGAGTTAGGCGAAAGTTTGAAATATTTTTCCCACTAATTTTCGACAAAGGTAATCGCTTTTAGCAATCTGTTTGTAAAATCGAAATATTGATATCATCGACATATAATCAACTTAAAATGATGCAAGAAACAGGTAGAGAAATGAAAATGAATGCAGTGGAATAACGGGTATTTCATAACTATAAAATGATGCAAATATCGATTTAAACTAACTTTTGGTCAATTTAAATACGACGAAATGATGCGTATGCAGTGAATGAATGACTGTATAATGTCAATGGTCTAATGGACGCTTATGCAGATGAATGTGAAGCCTAAACCAGGTAAAATTGATATAGGAGGGCAAATTTTGGGGTGCAACACCACATGCATAATTGGGTCACATTTCATTGTTGCCACATGACTCATTATTGAATATGCAATGTGTGAAATGAATTGTGATGTCTAATCATATGGATTAATTGGATTGTGTGAATGGATGATAATTATGCTATGCATGAACATATTATACTTATAATGTTTGTATGATCATGTTATCTTGGAATATTACTTGAAGTGTGTGGAATTCATGAATATATGTGGTTTCTTCATTATATCCATTTATATACTTTTGAATAATGATGTGAATTCTCACCCTTCTGTTATAATGTTGCCTCTACGTGGGTAACGTGTAGGTTCCGAGGATAGCGGTGCTTCATACGAGACTAGTTGAAGAGTCCTGCTAGTTTAACCGTTATTAGGTAGTCTTGTCATTGCTCTAGTCATGTAACACGTGATTTATCTGGATTTCTGCTTTGATGAGATATTCGTTATGTATACTAATCTATTTTGATTTGTATGATTGAGATACTATGTTGTTGTGGCGTTGGTGCCAATGTATGAATTCTGATGATTTGAGTATGTTATGGATTCATCGCTTTTTCATCTAATGATTATAGTATGGGATGTAATCATTGATAGTATATGTGAATAAGCATTAATCCGTTGTGAAATGCATGATTTGTTTTAAAGCATGAGATTCAAATATGTGTTATGATTATGACCAGTATGCATGTATTGTTTAATTATAAAGTAAATAACGTGACACCATTTTGTTATGCATTACATTTACTCTGATTGTAAAGTAAACCATGTGACGCCTACCTTGTTTGAACTCGGCGTTCACATAATCGATAATAATATGCTCGTGAGACGCATTGAAATAAGTGTAGTCACTGAAGTGGCTAGAAGGCCCTTTGTAGTCTCTTAAATCGCGGGGTTTGTATTCCCGCTTCCTATCTCCTGCCGAATGAGATGTCGAGGGGTCTTCGTTCTTTGAGCCCTTGATGTTATCCTAGTGTGTTGAGTCTCTGGAACTGTTGGCTTCTTCCATTTCTTCATACTTGATATAGGCTTGTGCTTTCAGGAGGAAAACGTCCAGTGTAGTCAGGGTCTTGATGCCCACTGCATTAGAGGAGTCGTTACGCAGGTTTAATCCCATATCGAGGAAATAGTTCTTCATGCCATCGATAGTAGAGACTTGAGCTACATCTTTGTTGAACCTCTCGATGTAAGCTCGTAGAGATTCCTCCTTGCCTCAGACTTCGGGTGGCGCCGAGATGCCGTAAAGTGATGAGAGAAAAGTCTACCTAGGCACTTCTAGGACGTAAGTGATTCCTCGGGGAGGCTCTTGTACCACGCCATATCCCCTTTGCAGAGTGTAATAGAAAAAAGCAGTATTTTATGTCCCCTTGAACGCCCCATTAGTCGAGCAACGCATCAATGTTTTGGATGTGTTCGTTTGGGTTAGTGGTACCGTCGTACTGGCCAAGTCGTAGAGGTTTTTCAAGACCAACAAGTATGGGGATCTCCAAAATTGTTCTGCATAACGGGACACGGGGCTCATCCTCGTCGCTCCTTCCCGGGGAAGAAGAAGAAGAACGGTTACTCCTCCCGTATCGGGGAGAAGGGTTCCCGTGTTGCTTGGGATTCGACGACGGAGATTGGTCGCGTGCAAGTCGAAGCTCGTTTTGGGTTGTCTTGTGGATGGGGGATCCCCGATCCTTTCGAGGATGTGTGTCCTCGTTTCTTTGGAAAGGATAAATCTTGATTTTCCCTTGTAGGGTTACGGGCGCGCCTGCATGGCGACGTTCTGCGAGATTTGCGGAATCTGGGACTCCAAGGTGGAGAATGAGAGTGGCTCTTCTTCAGGGCCTTTATCCTCTGGCTCTGTTGCAGGATGAGGGAGTTAGTTTGGTTGAGGGCAACAAGGAGTGCTGCCATGGATGGATCGACATTGGCCACTATGGATACTGGTGAAAGAATAACAGGTGTATCCTCTACCGAGTTCTTGGACTTCTAGTTGTCCAAGAGGAAGGAATCTTGATGGTTGGGAACGACTGAATCAGGGGATGCGGCCCTACCGTCCCCTTTTTCAGTAACATCCTCGAGATGAAGAAGTGTATTGTTCCTATCCGTCTTGCGGATAAGGGAGATCATAGTTTTTCCATACAGATGTTGGTCATCTTTATCGCCTATTATCATAACAAAATTTGAAGTTATCTTTGGTTTTCGGTTTTTATGAGAGGAAATGAAGATGGAGAAGATAAGTTTCCCACAGACGACGCCATTGATCTGGTGTATTGATTAAAATCTGAGATGAACCGAGGGGATGATGATTCATTGCGCTGTAATTGTTGGAGAGGAGGAGGTGTACCTGCAAGGCACTCTGATGCTAAAGTAAGAAAAAGCACAAGGAGGTACAAGAAAGTATTAGAGTTTTTAGAGTAAATAGTGAGTAACTGACCCTCATAAATTTGAGGGTTTATATAGTTTTCTCTCGGTGCATAGCCATTGGTTCCTAAGGCCTAAATATGAGGATCCGCGGAAATAGGTAACTGTCAGGATTGGGTAAAAAGGAGCAGTTGTGTCAGTAACTAGCTGTTATGTTGGACAAGAGGGGATTATCGGGCATATGTGTTCTAGGCAAATCCTAGCTGCCTACTTGACTAGTGTCAAGTAGTTGGGATGAGGCTGACGTTTGGCAGCAGAGGTCTTCTTTGGGGTCGTTATGATTCAAATGCCTTATGGGGGTACTCGACCATGTTTGCCCGACACCGGGCCAGGGCGTGGTCGGCCGACGCCATTTGGGTTGTATTGGGAGTAGGCATGGATGGGGCCCAATAGACATTGGGCTAGTCCAGAATACTAATTATAAATGTTTGTATTCATTCACTAAATATTTTCAATTGATCAGTATATCTCTTCGGACGAATATGGTAACTACAATGTGTTCGTTACATAAACCACTTGACTCTACGATGATACAAATTATTACTAGGTACCTTTATGTTTATGAGACTTTTAGTAATTTTTTCTTGACTTTTTACTTATGACATATATATATATATATATATATATATATATATATATATATATATATATATATATTAATGCATGTGTGGTTATATATTTACAAAATGTTTAAATTTGTAGACTAGGAGACAAGTAAATTGATACAAGTGTGTGTATTATGTAAAATACATTTTAAACATCGTCTTTGCCGGTACTGTTGATTCTTGGAATCAGATTTATATTAAGTCATGAAATATTTACAATAACATATTAATGTTAAAGTAATTTTCTATTATAATTTAAATCACATGATATTCAATTTTCTTTACTTTTTGTGTAGACGTTTAACGACATGACAACTTTCTCTCCCGATGACTTAGACGATATCCATAGATGTTGGACATTTATTTTCAATGCGCTAATTGAAAAGAGTGCTAGTGTATGACTTTGTCTTTGATGTTTGTAATTATATTTTTGTCGCTTGATTTGATATTTGTATATATGACAATGGTGTATATGGTTGTAAATAGTATTTTTGACTTTTAAGTAAAAAATATTTAGCTAATATATGTATAATATACAGGTAAAAAATACAGATTTATAATATATGAAAAATAACATTAAAATAAAAAAAGTATTTCATCACAGTTATTTAAAATAACCATTGTGACAGATAAAGTGTCAAATATTATATATCATACACTCACTAGGTTTCGGACCCATAACCTTTCGATATATTTTACAACAGTTGTTTAGTATAACCACTACGAGAAAAGGTGTATTAGCGGAGTGAGTTTTCCAGGTGTTAATCACCTCAGAAATTAATGTACTTGTAGGGTGTATTTCACCTTGCAACACAATTTTTTTTTAAATAAATATTTTTCCTTCTCGCAACTGATGATGGTAGGAGATTTAAATATTTTGAAGAAAGAGTTGTGAAGTATCAAACACCCCTCAACTATGTTTTCAAAAATAGAGGGGAATCTAAATAGTGCATTTACCGAGGAGTCAGGGTGGCAGGTGACTGTTACAGGCTCTTGTCCACTCAGATGTTATGAGGTGAAAATCACTTCGCGAGTACCAACGTCTCTTGACATTTCGATGTGACAAACACTTGAAAAATGTTTTTAAATAGTGATGGTACGGCGGTACGTAGTGGCATGTGACTTTACATGCTTTTATTGACACAAACATTGTGAGGTGAAATTCACTTTGCAAGTCTCAACGACTCTAAAAATTGTGGGGTGTTTTCACCTAACAAGTTTGTAATAAATATCACCACTTCAGCTTCGCTTTTCCCATTCAAAATTCTTTCATTTTCAAGTTTCATTCTCTCTTTCTTCGAACTACGGCTCCACACATACAAATCTTTAAAATCTCTCAAATCTCTCATTTTAAACACAAATCAACACATACTTGCTTGTTTTAAAGTTTCTTTCATTTTTCATCAAATCCATTATTAAGGTACAAATATGAATTAAATTATTTGTTTTTTTATATTAGATTGTATGAGCTAGTATAAATTATGCATTTGTTATTGAAGTTTGTATGATATAAGCAGTGATAGTTAGATTTGTGTATAATTGTTAGAAATTTTTTGATGAAATTTGTATGATTTAGTGTATAAACATGTTGATATGTTAGAATATAATTGTTAGAATCTATCAGTATACTGTAAAACAGATTTTTTTCTTCGTTTTTTCACAAAAAAAATAAAATAATATAATAGATTTTAGTTTAATATTTTGTAACAAAGATATATATATATATATATATATATATATATATATATATATATATATATATATTTTAAAACAGAAAAAATATTATTTTATAAAAACAGAATATTATTATTAATAGTAGTATATTTATAAAAACAGAATAATATAATTTTTAAAACAGGATATTTATATTTTATAAAAATAGAATATTATTATTTCAAAAAAACAGATTATTGTTATTATTTTTAAAAACAGTATATTATTAATATTTGAAAAACATAATATTTATTTTATTTTATTAAACAGAATGTTTTTTTTAGTTTTATAAAACATAATATTTTTTATTATAAAAAACAGAATATTATTATTATCAGTTAAAACATAATAATCTATTATTTTCAAAAATAGAATATATTTTAAAATCAGATGTTAAAATAAATAAAAAATAGAATATATATTGAAGTAACATATTGAAATAGAATATCTATTTTAATTTATAGATTATTCAATTTAATTTATTATTAACATTTTGTTACTATTTTTAATATATTTTTATTATATGATAGTTATAATATATTTTTAAAATAGCATTTTAACATAATTTTACAATAGTATAATATTTTATAAATACTACGTTATACTATAATTTTAAAATAAAATGTAATTTATAGTAAAATAAGTATAGAGTTAATAGTCTTCTACTCCTCTGTCATATGAACGTGTTTAGATTTTTCTCCCTTAATCTTTTTTATGCCATCCCTTATAATACCAAGATTCTATCTCTAAAGACCCTCTGACTGTGTAAGGAATCTTCCTATGTGGCACCCAAAATATTTATGACTGTGTATTAAATTTTATTTTTTATTTATTAATTAAAATCCACATGGAATTTTTTTATTTTATTTTATTTTTTAATTATAGATTTTATTTTTTATTTTTTAATTATAGATTATATTTTTTATTTTTTAATTATAGATTATATTTTCTTATCGTTAATTTTTTAAGAATTATTATTTTATTTTTGTTTTATTAATATTATCTATAAATTAATATTAAAATTTAATTATAAAGCCCAATATTTTTCAGTATACCCATTACTAAATTTTTTAGTAGTTATTGTATAAAATAGATTTATAAACTCTTACATTTTCTGAAAACATTTCGATGTGGGACTTTTCTTGTAATATACCATCACTACCAAACTCTTTGCTTTGAAGTCATCTCACTACCAAACCAAACACCACCAATTTCATCTCACGGTCAGGAGAAGAAGAACCTGCAAAATGCAACACCATAAATAGTCGTTACAAACATTGCTCATTTCTAGTTATCGCTTCCCTCAACCCGATGCCGATTCTTTTCACCTTCTTCTTCATCACTTTGTTTCTCATTCGTCACTTTTGTTAATTTCGTTGCAGAACCTCATCTTCCTCGCGTTGTTACGCCATTTTCCGCGCCGAAGATCATGACCTTCCTTTAAACAAATAATATTGAATTAGCTGATATTTTCCAATCCTTTAAACATGCAATCAGGGACATTGTTTTGATAGTTGTACATAAAAATCAAAATTTGGAAGTCATGTCTTCAACTTAATGGAATTAAATTATTTTGATTAACTCATACTACTCATTTTGTCAACAAAAAATCTGCACTTCATGCATGTAAATAAAGCTTCGCATGATTCATTCTACACGGACAAGCATTATATCTTGCATTAACTCAATGACAATCTACGTACACCATCTTATAGTAAGGGCTTTCTAGTGGAGACAACCTCCTATTACGAGCAACAAAGATAGTTTGTTGTTTTTTAATAACACACCCTATGGCAACAGTTTTATCAGGAGCACAACATTTTACTACTCATTTTTTCATCACTAAAGGCTATGCAAACAATATGGGAAAGTAATTTGCTTGACTTCTCATGTTTGTTAAAAATTATAACTAGTTGGTTGTTAAAAATTATAACAGTATGGGAAAGTAATTTGCTTGACTTCTCATGTTTGTTAAAAATTATAACTAGTTGGTTGTTGAGAAATGAGTACTATTGACTGTAACACCCTTCTAATTTCCTTGCGAATGATAAAACGATTCAAAGTTAACATGTACTAAAGGGCGTCACAATTAATTAAAACTAAAATTTCATCCATATGTCATGTTTTACTGAGGAAACATAATTCAATTAATTATCAAATACACATGTTTAACAAAGTGGAATAACTTCAAACTTGGATAATTTCAAATCCCAAATAAAATCATCAAAGGTCAATGCCTTGAATCACCAAAACAATTATCCAACTAAAACATCAAATAAACCCAAGTTTAATAATAACTCTAGACAAGCGTTCCCCAGTGTTACAATCAGAGCATGACACCAACACACGATAAAATAAAAATGCATAGCTCTACAAGCCATCCTCACCAACTCCTAAGTCGCTAAAGCTTCAATCTGAAATCATCAAAGTTAGGGTGAGACTACATCATAATTAAAATGCATTATAAATTCCTAAAATAATAGAATTTCATAAGCTATTATTCCACCCTATTCAGCATAATCAGATTTATTCATCCATTCAACAACACAAGTCATAAATATACATGACACACAACAACCAGATTATAACACTGGAAACCATCCTATCATGTTATAATCCATACAAAATGCAATGCAAGACTCTATGTATGTGGTACCAAAAGTGAACTAAATTCACCATACTGTTCCATTCCAACTCGGACCCAGTATTAACATCTGCTCCATTCCAACTTGGACACAGATACGCCTCACCGCCCATTCCAACTCGGCAACGGTTATTGGCCGACTCACTAATTCCACACAATGGAAATTAGCTACCACCAAATGTATATGCATGCACATCAACAAGCATGCAACATTATCAACCAAAACATGATATAAATCAACTATCATGAACATCACCAATAGCATAAACATGCAAGCAATTACCCATCAATCAGTAATGCCATCACTAACACAAGCGTACAACCATCAATATGCACATAATACATCAACACAACAACATACCGTTTCCTATCCACCAAGTACACAAGGTACGAATAACCACAAGGTCGGAAAACCGATACTTCCAAAATAAAATAAAATAAAAATTATTTTTCTTATTTCGTAAAATAGAACATTTAATTTAAGGAATAACGTCCAAAACGGCGATTAAAAAGGACTTACGGTTTAAAAGTTATGAATTTTCAAAGTTTAATATTTTTCAAAAATTAACCGCGGTAACCGATTCCTCCAGGGGAGTAACCGGTTCCCACTATCATAGTGAAAACACGTTCTGGAAATGGTATGGTGAATCTGGTTCCCACGTTTTATAAAAATCAACTTTCTAGAAAATGTACCAGGAACTCGGTTCCTCCCAAGGATTAACCGGTTCCTACAACTCATAAAAATCAATCTGCTAGAATTTGTATGTGGAACCCGGTTTCCCCCACTGGGTAATCAGTTCCTATGACTCCTGTAGTAGAAAACTTAATTTGACAGCATTTTCTTATTCCCAATTATTCCCGAAACACCAAACACGAATCTCATTCATAACAACATCCAAATTCACTCTCAATTCATTGTTATAATGCAAAAACAACATGAAACAACAACTCATAACAACATTACAACATGAATTTGACTCAATTTCACATAATCATACATATTGGGATCAAAACTCGTAAACTTAGAAAATCCTAAATCGGGATTCCTAACTTCTTACTCTATTCTACCGTTCTCAAAATCCATAAGGCATAATAATCAGAGAAAGTCACCCCTTACCTTAGCAAATTCCTTGACTCCTTCAAGCTTTGGGTTTTCCTCTTCCTCTTTGCCTTTTTTTCTCTCACATACGATCTAATGCTCTTCTCACTTTTGGCTTTCTAACTCTCTCCTTCTTATTTTCCTTTTTATTATAATAATAACAATAAAAATAGGATTAGAGCTTTTTACTTCTACTCACCACACCACAAGTCCAATTTCTTTTTCTTTATTTATTTTAATTCCAATAATTCCAAAAATACCAATAATTCATTTTTTAATTAAATAAATAATTAAAATTCAAATTATTTAATAATTGAAAATATGGGGTGTTACATTGACTGCCTAAATTTGAAATTTCTCTATTGTCAATTGACCATGGGATGTGGAAGTATTGAAACAAGTGATATGAAATGATAGTCCCACATTGTTTAGTATTGAAAAAGAATTAATGTTTATAAACCAATGCAATATATATGCTTATGAATTGAAAATAGTCTGAAGGTAAATGAGATGCTCTTCAACTTAAGTGGGCTAGACTAGGCCCAAATATAATATTTTAGATAATTTAAATGAATAATTTCTAAAAAATATTATTTATAAATGAAATTAAAAATATTTAAAAACAATTTCAGTAATAAAAGAAATTTAAAATAAAATAAATAAAATAAATAAAAAATGCCATTTGTATTTAAAAAATAATTCAAAAATAAAAATAAAAGCCACGTGGACTGCCATTCAGACAAAATAATAGAATCTTTGCTAAAAAAAGTGCATCAGGTTTTTTCAGTTGAAATCTTTATTTCTTAAGGTTTGGGAACAAATTTTTTTTAAGCGGGGCAAAACCAAAACACGCTCATATGGCAGGGGGATAAAAGGTATTTAACCCATAATTATATTGTTTACTATATTTTTAACATAGAATTATATATGTTATTCTTTACTATGTTATTTATATATGTACTAGTTATTTGATATAATTGACCAAATTTTTTGAATTCGTCAATTGAATAATACGTGTTTGTG
Organism: Vicia sativa; assembly: GCA_021764765.1. NCBI lineage: Eukaryota > Viridiplantae > Streptophyta > Magnoliopsida > Fabales > Fabaceae > Vicia > Vicia sativa. The sequence continues at coordinate 81,228,156 of CM038797.1, forward strand.
ATTATGATGAGTACAATATTGTAAACGTGCAGTATAAAATATTAGAGGTACCATCGTAGTTGGATGTGCGATCGTATGTGTGACACCCGAAATTAATTCAAGTATTAAATAATTAGGAATTTAATTATTAATTTAATTAAAGGCTTAATTAATAATATTTTTGGATTAAATGGATTAATTAATTATTTAATTAAAAGGAAGGTTGGGGGTGTAAGGTTGAATTGGAGGTGTGTGGAGTAAAAAGCTCTACTTAATCCTAATTAAGTTATTTCTATTATTTTGGCAAATAAAAAGGAATAGATAGAGGAATAAAGGAAAAATGGTGAAAAGAAGGAAATAAGGATTTGTATACTACGAGAAGTTGGAAAAGAGAAGAGAAAGAGGAGAAAAGCCAATTCGTCGGAACTTCGAAGATTCATCGCGAGGTAAGGGGGGATTGAATCTGGTTTTTATGCCTTATGGGTTTTGATGATCATTAGAACGAATCGAATCGTTAGGAATCTCGAATTGGAATGATTAAATATGCCCTAATGTCATAATCCAACGTAAAACCGTAATTGAAATTATTAAGAATGATTAGATTGATGTGGAATGATTCTAGGTTAATTGGAAAACATATTCCTATAATCAAAAGTATGTGAATTTTCATGAATTAATTCTGTTTTGGTGATAGTATGTTGTTTGGTGATGATTAGAATTAATGGAAATTCGTAACAGTAGAGAAAATTGAGTTTTTGATGAAAATCAACTTGTATGGATCGACACAAGAGGATATGCATCGATACAAGTTGTGGAATTTTAGAAAAATAGAAGTAAGGAAAAGCTATGCATCGATGCAAGATGCTTATGCATCGATACATAGGCCAAAAATAGGGCTATGCATCGATGCAAGTTTCGTATGTGTCGACACATACTGAAACATTTTTGAAAAATTGCAGAATTTTTAAGTTATGCATCGATGCATAACTAACTGAGGTCGATGCAAGCTGATTTGAGGTCGATGCATAGCCTTATGCATCGATGCATACTGTGTTGGGTTGAAACATGAACTTTCTGAAACGATTTCTATCATAACTTTTTAACCGTAGCTCCGATTTAGGCATAGTTGGTATCGTTGGAAAGCTTAGGACGAGCACTACGTAATGGAGATATTTTCAACACTAATAATTAAAATGTGGAATAATTAATTTTGTTTCCGTAATCAGAACTCATGGAAAGTTTATGGTTCATGTGTTGAATAATTGTGCAGAATGTTAATTTTATGGTTTATGATTAACATTGATGTTTATGATTGCTGTACCAGATGTTGTTGTGTTATTAATTTATAAGTGGAATAATGTTGTGTATTCATGTTCCATGTTTTGAATTGTTGCTTGCTTTTGATGTGCATGCATGAGCATTTGGAAATGGTTCATTCCCATTGTGCAGAATTGAACTTGCAGAGCCAATAGACTTACCTAATGTACAGAGGTAGCGAGGCTAGATTCTTGACCCGAAGTTGTATGGGAGAATCATTGAATTGACGCTATTTCCGAAGTATAAGCGGAACAGGGTGTGAACTTGGTTCACGATTGGTACCACATGCATTGAGTCTGCATTGCATATGCATTGCATATGCATTGGAATATGTTAGGATGAATTCCAGTGTTCCAATTGCATCTATTTGCTGCTGTATGTATAATTGAATGTGTGAATTGTGTTGTGAAATCATATGCTAATGCTATTAATGAGGGTGAATAATGAATTGGTTGTTTTATTGTTTTGAGAAATGCATAATGCATCTTAATTTTGATGAAATCTCACCCTTACTTTAATGATTTTAGATTCGAAGTGATTAGCTGCTTTGGAAATTGGTGAGGACAGCTTTTAGAGTTGTGCTACGTAGTTATTCCGCGTCTCAGTGTCATGCTCTGGTAGTTGTAACACTGGACAACGATTGATTGGATTTTATGGATTTAAACTGGCTGTTTTAGTTATGTTTTGATTTATGTTTTGGAACAATTATTGATTTGTACCATTCCGGAGTTTATGTTATTTTTTCGCTGCTTAAACATAATTCATTGGTTTTATTTAATACGTTCTTCAGTTAAAACGATATGATTACTGTTTTTAGTTTTTTGAATTATTTAAATTGTGACGCCTCTTGTTATGTGATTTAAAACTCTGATTAAAAATATATAATTGCGGGTAAATTAGAAGGGGTGTTACAATATGTATATTGGAAGACGCAGATTTAAATCACAATTTGAAGGAGTTAAAGTGTTTATTACATGGGCATTTGATCCATGAAATTCTGGTGCTGGAAGAATCAAGATGTCGTGACATCTGATTCGACATTACAAAACAGACAAGGTAGAGTATAACAATTAACAACGGAGGAAACAAAAGAACATAAGGAGTTGTTAATCCAGTTCGGTTCTAACCAACCTACATTTGGGGGCATACCAAGCCATGAATGAAGCTCACTATTAGCAGTATTAATTAGTAATTTTATTTTACCTAATTAAAAGAAAAGAATATGTCCATAAAACAATTAATAAACAATATAATAGACGCATAATTCAAATACACAACATATATTATTTAGGATGAACATATTAAAGGCATGATAACAAATTATTCATTAAAATACTAGATGGATCACCATTCAAATAAATAATATTAAAAAAACTATCTATTCAGAATCCTCATAATCTTCATTATCTTCATTTGAATGAAATTATCTTCAGATTCCAACTCATCATCATCTTCATCCATATTATTTTCCGACAGTAATATGGACGCATCAACTTGCTGACCCTCAACCTCGTTATCACACAAATTTGTAAGTTTTGTTCAACTTCAATCACATCATTATTTTGTGATGTTTCATTCCTGACAAGATGTGCCATGATGTAATGATCATAACGTTTGTACCTTCAATCCATTTTAATCTCTACAACGTTATATTTTATATTTATTTTTGTGCCTTTAGCAGATGGATCATACTAATCACAAAAAATAAGACAACTTTGTTTTTTGATTTCAAATAATTGTATACCAACTCGTAAATATGCGTAATGACACCATAGAAGTATTTTTCACCACCATATCTAACACCTTTTACAAACACACCATTATTTATGGTTTTATTTCCTTCTATTCATTCATCAGTTTGAAATTTATATTAATTTCCAAAGTAGGCGTAACATTCCACAACTATGCGTAACATTACACATACTTTGTAAATTAATATAAATTTCACATTGATGAATGAATAGAAGGAAAGAAAACCATAATTAATGGTGTTTTTGTAAAAGGTGTTAGAGATGGTGGTGAAGACTACTTCTATGGTATCATTACGCGTATTTACAAGTTGGTATACAATTATTTGGAATCAGAAAACAACGTTGTCTTGTTTTTTGTGATTGGTATGATCCATCTGCTAAAGGCACAAAAATAAATAAAAAATATAACGCTGTAGAGATTAAAATGGATTGAAGTTACAAACATTATGATCATTACATCATGGCACATCTTGTCAGGAAAGGTTATTACGTCTCTTCTCCTTCAATTCAGCGAGGTAAGCGGGGTTGGTGTGCCGTAATCAAGTCAAAACCAATAGGCCATATTGAAATTGGTGAATTTATGGAAGACCTTGCTTATCAAGTATATGAAATGTCACAAAAAAATGATGTGATTTAAGTTGAACAAAACTTACAAGTTTGTGTGATAACGAGGTTGAGGATCAGCAAGTTGATGCGTCCATATTACTGTCAGAAAATAATATAGATGAAGATGATGATGACTCAGAATCTGAAGATAATTTGAATCAAATAAAGATAATGAAGATTATGAGGATTCTAAATAGATAGTTTTTTTTTTTAATATTGTTTATTTGAATTGTGATCCATCTAGTATTTTAATGAATAGTTTGTTATCATGCCTTTAATATGTTCATCCTAAATAATACATATTGTGTATTTGAATTATGCGTCTATTATATTGTTTATTAATTGTTTTATAGACATATTCTTTTCTTTTAATTAGGTAAAATGACACCCGTATTGAGGATAGAGACAAGGGTAAAATCTCATATCCTTCTGACATACATTCAGTCTAGGGGATCTAGCATCCCATATCCCTATGACATACCCCCACCATACATGCATTATGGGGGATCTACTATCCCATATCCCCCACTTGGACCCTCATGATACCATCATCCCGAGGGATCCTGTGACACCCCGATTTAATTCAGAAATTAAATAAATAGGAATTTAATTATTTAATTAATTAAAGGCTTGATTATTTATATTTTCGGAATTAATGGGATTAATTAAAGAGAAGAAGGGATGGAGGTGTGAGTTTTAATTAGGGGTGTGAGGAGTAAATTACTCTACTCTTACTAATTACCATTTAGTTTATTTTATTGGAATAAATAAAGGAACATTAAAAGGAATATATAAAGGAAAAGAAATAAAAATAGGTTTTTTTTGGAGAAAAGCTATTATACGTAGAATTGGAGAAGAGAAGAGAAGAGAGGAAAAGCCGACGCCGAGAGAAATCGAAGAACATCACGAGGTAAGGGGTGATTTCTTTCGATTAATATGCCTTATGGGTTTTGGGAATAAAATGGATAATTGGGTATGTTAGGAAGTTTGAATTTTGATGATTATAAGTTATAGAATAAAACCCTATTTTGTGTCGGTGTTTGGAATTAGGATCGTTAGTATGTCAAATAAATAGTATGGATGAGTAAACTATGTTGTTTGATGTTATAATGGTGTGAAATGATCATAATTTGGTGTTCCTAATGTCACAATTCGTATTGGAAAGTGTGGAAATGATAAATGATGCATAATGCTGTCAAAAGTAGCAGAAAATGCTGTTATAGGTCGTGGGAACCGGTTCCCTGTGGGGAGGAACCGAGTTCCCAGTGTTAATTTGCAAAACTGGGGAAAACTTGGCTCAGAACCGTTCTGTCGGAACCGGGTTCCCATTCAAAAATCAGGGTGCGAGAATTTTAACTTCACAGGAGCCGGTTCCTGTATATGTAGGAACCGGGTTCCATGTGCAAATTTTCAAAAATACTTAAACTTCAAAAATTCATATTTTCTAAACCGTAATTCGATTCGAAAGCCGCTTGATTTAAATTAAAAATAGTATCTTTTAAAAAAGGGAAAAATATTATTTTGTTGAAATTATTTTAAAAAGAGTCGAGCTCCCGATTTTGAAAAGTATGGATTTAATTAAGGATAATGGGAAATTAATATGAATGGCCTGAGTTATCGGATGAGTACTAATGCTTACAATGTTGTGTTGATTATTCACTATGATTGAATGCGATACATTGATGATTGGCAATAAGTGAATTATGTTGAGATCATAATCTGTGAATTGGTTTAGATTGTTTGACAAGTTGAATGGAGATTGACGTTCATGTGATGTTTTCTTTCCCTTGTGGTTTATTCATGATTGTATTGGTATCATGTGTTATTGTTATTATATACTGGTGATAGTCTTATTGATTGAAGAGTAAGCGTTTGGCATGTTTATGCTTTGTGATAATTTAATTCATGATTATGTTATTATCATGTGATCGATTGGTATTGGCGTTTATGTGGAATTATGTTGTTATCATATTCCGTTGAATTGATGTTGCATGCTTTTATGATGCATGCATGAGCATTTGTTAAATTGGTCCATTCCCATTGTGCGGAAGTGAATCGCAGAGCCAAGACTTACAGTGCGAGGTAGTGAGGCTAGATTCTTGACCCGGTGGTTATGGGCGAATCATGGATTGGATTCTTGACTCAGTGTTCTGGGCGAATCATGGATTTACACTGTCTTTCCACATGTAAACGGAGCGGTGGGTGAACTCGGTTCGTGTTTTGGTACCACATGCATAGAGTCGCATTGCATATGGGATTGTAACATGCTAGGATGGATTCCGTGTTGCAATTTCCATTGTTTGTTTTATCCATGTTCATTGTGTGAACCGCCTGAATTGATTATGATTTGTGTTTGGTTAATGGATTAACGTATCCGATTATTCTGCTGCATTTTAAAACGATAATGCATGTTATATCGAATTGAAATCTCACCCTTACTTTAACCATTTCGATCCGAAGTGATTAGCGCTTGAGTTGGTGAGGATAGCTCAGAGTCGAGTCGCTTAGTTAGTCCGCGTGTCGTTGTCGTGCTCGTAGATGTAACATTGGGGAAACGGTTGTTTGAATCCTTTAATGGATATTTTTAATGGATTTGAATCATGTTTTGATGTTATGTCCTGGAATAATTATGGATGTTGTATTCGGGATCCGTTATGTTTCATTTCCGCTGTTAAACATAACCTTAAGTATGTTTCATTTAATGATTTTTCTTCAGTGAAAGCATGACAACTGTTCTGAAATATATTAAAAATTGTGATGCCTCTTGATATGTGTTATATACTCTGATTATTATTTATAAAATCGCGGGTAATTAGAAGGGGTGTTACAGATCCCGCATCCCACGCCTTCCACGCGGATCCTCTTCATCCATCACCATAGGGGCTCAGGCACCTCACATTCCCCACACGGATCCTTGACATCCCATCACCCTTGGGGCTCCCGCACCTCACATGTACCCTCATTAGTCCATCAAGAACAAGATGTCCATATATTGTTCGATTATGAGGAGGAGGAGGAGGACATTGAGGACGTGGATGTGGCTCCATTGGAAGTTCAATATAGGAAGTTTGAGGGAAGATGGGTTATTAGGGCTGTTGGAAACTCGTAAGTTTATTTCTTATATTTTTAGCATCTGTACGTGTTGCCATTTTTATAAATTTAATTAATACTTATTCAAATTATTGTTGTTTATTTTCTTGCCTAGTAGGCCTGCTGAAATAAGCATAAAAGAGGCTATATAAGAGTTATATAAACAATCTTGGAAGACTTTTGGAGAACTTATGAAGGATAATGAATTGTATAGAACTTGGTTTGACAAATTTCGGGTATAATATTTTCTTTAAGAAATTAATTTTTTAATTACTAATTATCTGGTTCTAATTATCTAATATATTTTTTCAATATTACAGGAGAAGTGCGCACGAGACACACTAGATGACGACATGATTGAGCGTAATTTTAAGAAGATAACAACAACCCGATTATATAACATGCTTAGGCGTGCCCGACTTAGTTGTGAAGAAAGAGGGATCAAACCTCCATGGATGGGCGAAGATGTGTTTAAAGAAATGCTTGCTTATAGGAAATCAAATGAGGTTGAGAAAAAAACTAAAAAAGCAAAGCAACGTAGAGCATATGAAAAAGGAGTTGCTAATCATAGAGCTGAGAGCATTAGTATTGTCGAACATGCTAATGGATGATAATTATATTTTTATCTCACAACTTTTTAAAAAAAAATTATATTCTTAATTTTGATATATTTGTAATTGAAGTTCTATGTATTAATTAGACTAATGCTAGAGGAAGAACCCATTAATGTAAGAGCTTCATAAGAGGACTTATCGAGGGAGAGATGGAGAGTATAACGACGATCATGCTCTAAATACTCAAGTAAGATGATATTCATATTTAAATATTATATTTAATTTTTATTTAAATAAATTGGCTAAACTCTATTATTTAATTTAATTTTTTATGTATGTGTAAGCAGAGAACCAAAGGCTGAAGGCACTATTTTTATCTCAACATTTTGAGTTAGGTTTTCCATGGGGAAATGTAACACCCCAATTCTACCCAAAGTTTTATATGCAAAAATCAGAGTAATTTTAAAATTTCATAAATTAAATACTGAGGCGTTACACCATCAAAAACAACTCACTTTAAAACAGTTTACTTTAAAGTATAAATTTCAGATACATAGCATCGCAGGAAAAACATAAATTGATTCATAGAAATCAAAACATCCCCTTTATTAAACTTCCTCATCAAAATCATGTTTTTATGAATTATGGTTCTTATTCACAAAAGGAATGATAATAAAACAACAACAAGACGACATAAATATTTCCCCCCGAGTGCTACGTATCAGAGCGACACCGACTCGACTAACAGCAGCTATAGACTCCATCTTCAAAACCTACACGTTACCAATATATAGGTAACGGCGAAACAAGTAAAGGGTGAGATACTCCAAAATATATAATTAAGGCATGATAAAATATATATATATATATATATATATATATATATATATATATATATAGTTTCGGAATTATAAAGGGTATGAATTAATAGGTGTAATTCCAACACATAATCAAAACTCACTTACTTTACTCGCCATCCTAATGTGTATAATCTACTCTATATCACCATAACCTCATCGGCATAAAACGTCGCAACAACACATAACCCTCCGTCACCACGAAATCGTCACGAGCTAATACATCGCTAAATTAACACGGTAGTCTTAAACAACAACATCAACCAACAACATTAAATAATGCTAGTAATATAAGCAACATAACAAATCATCACAAATTGGCTAAAGCCCATCCTCGCTTTTGGCATAAAGCCTCATCTTCGCTTTTGGCATAAAGCCCATCATCACAACATCATCACAAACATCATCACATCATATATCATCGCAATTCAATATCATCCATCAATCAACAAAAACCCAACGCCAAACAACTCAAACATAAACATAACCGACTCCATGAGACACGACTATGTTATGCATGTGGTACCCATCGCTTTGTCCGTAATTAGGGACACTTGGCATAAAGCCGATCTTCGCCGACATAAAAGCCATCATCGCTGGCATAAAAGCCTCTTCGCCATAAAATCCTCTTCGCTTATGCAATGTATGTGACTCGATAATAAAACAACACAACACAAAAACATCATCATCGCTCATCCAAATTGGCATAAAGCCCACATCGCCATAATTTATCCAAAACAAGATAAATATATCATCACATCCTAATTGCATTATGCAAACATCATCAATAAATTCATCAAAAGTCATGCATTCACAAATCAGAAGCATTTATTAACAACATCAATTTCATCATCACATTGCATATCAACAGTATTATTAACGCCGTCGCAAAACTTACGTTTATTAACGCCGCATCGTTATCAATTAATTCACCAAATTTCGGAAACGGAAAAATAGACAAAACGTCAATAATCGTCGCGAAAGTAATTCCTAATAACCGGTATTAATCCTAATCGTCGACGTCGAAAACTGATTGTCCAAACGTGCCTTAAATCCACTAAAACAAAATCCGGTTCAATTTACCGTAATTTAGCCTATTTCGGGTTGCTCCGTAAAAACTCACAATTTCGAAAAACTAACTTCACCACTACGTTCTACACGTCAAACTTAGCTAGCACGTCAATTTTCGTTGAATTCGGAGCAACTTGCTCCGTCGCCGAATTTACCGAAATCGAAAAATCGGAACATAATCGGGTCTAAATTTAATCGGCTATCTTATCCCCTAATTATATTTTATGGTTACCAAATATTACTAGGTGGAATTAAGAATTTAAAAATAAACAGAATGTATTTTTCAAGAAAATTATGCAGGAAGAATTTCATGACAGCAAACAGCAAATGTAAAGTTACAGAAAACGGCAAGCATTACGGATTTCATTGCACACTACTTGTTCCAATGGGACGAATGTCCCTTGCCTTAAATAAGAAAGGAGGCGTGGGCCTCAAGATAAGGGGGTGGGCGCCTCCCCTCTAAAGTACCTCCCATCCAATTCGTCCCCTTCCATTCCCTTGCATACAGTGCTGTTTCAAATTCCCTGCATAATTTCATTCCAAGTTTCTTGTTTCCATATTTATTTATTTTTGTTTTCAAATTTTACAAGTTTTTCATTTCCATTATCAATTCTATTTTCATTTAATACGTTTTCAAATTTTACACGTACTTTTTCATTTCCATTATCACTTCTATTTTCATTTAATATGTTTTCAAATTTTACAAGTAGTTTTTCATTTCCATTATCACTTCTATTTTCATTTCTATTTTTTCAAACACTACAATACTAACAACAATACATCTATAATCTCTACAATAATTCCAACTCTTCTAAACATCTCAACAATCACCCAACAAAACACTATAACTTACTATCAATTTTTTTTCCCAATCCAAACTATCACTAATAAACCCTAACAATATGAAATGGAAATCAAACCATCAAACACCCAACTCAAAACCCCAACACCAATTTTCATCATAAATCCACAATATAAGTATCAAAACCCTAACTATAGGAAGTGGAGAATCAAACCCCTTACCTCTAGTTATTGGATGATCCAAGATGCTCCAACAAAACCCCAAATCCATGCTTGCTCTTATTCCTCTTCTTCTTCTTCTTCTCCAAACCCTCTCTTTCTCTCAAGCTTCTATGTTAGGTTGTTGTTGGAAAAGGAAAGCAAAACAAAGGAAAAGGTTTTATAATGGTGTTTCTACTAGCTTCCTCTTTATGTTTGCTTTTTGTGTTTTTGAATGGAAGGAAAATGAGGAGAAATGGTTTATAATGTGTTTCTTAGTTGAAAACCCAATTCTCATCAATTACTCCTCACACCCCTAACCAATTCTTACAATATACACATTAATAATATTTACCAATATTATTTATTCAATCAATTAAAATAATTTCGGGGAATTAAATATCGGATCCGAATACTATTTTACCGAACCGAACGTCGCCGGATAAATTAATAGATATATTAATTAAGACAAATATTCTCGTCGCAAAATAATTATCGATCGGTAAATTCGAAAATATTAATATAATATAATATTAATAAAAACAGGGCGTTCCAGGAAACATCCTCTTGATCCAATTATCGACCAATATCTTTGGATGGAAGCATGTAAGCGAAAGAATAAAAATAGGAAAATTTATGCTACCAAACCTTTAGACTCTCACTACAAAAAATAGGATATGTATTTTTTATATAGGAGAATTGCATATGGGGAAGGGTACTCATGTCCTCCAACATTAATCCCTCCAATGGTTAAAACAATTAAACAGCTAGCTCAAAGTGAAGCAACACGTGAAGCAGCGACACATGAAGCTGCAAAAAAAGAAGCTAAAATGGAATAAATGAGAAAAAATTGAGTTGGAAGAAGCATTGAGGACATCAAAAGAGTAAATAAGGCGTACGCAACAAGAAATGCAACAAGAAATACATCAAGGAATGCAGCAAATACAATGAATGTTTCAACAATATATGGTGGTGGCGGAGTTGGAGCGATTGGTGACCAAGGACCGGTAGGAAAGAATGATAATGATGAAGGCAACAAGAATGAAGATGACTATTTGGATCATGAATTTAAATATTTTGAATTAATTATAAATTTAATTAGTTATGAATTTTTAAAATTAATTATGAATTTAAATATTTTAATTATTTATGAATTTAATTTTTTTAATTAATTTCTAAATTTATACTATTTATTATATTTATATTATTATAAATATTAAAATTAATATTTAGAATAATATAAATATATCATATTTTTTTATTATATTATTTACGGTTTGCGTGGTACAATTCATTTGACAATTTTAAAATATTTGCGAGGTGATTTTCATTCAGCAATGTATAGTCAATTTAAAATATGTCTACTCTGCTCTAAAACCACCTAGCATTTAGTCTACCCCACAATATTTTAGTTGCAGGGTGATATTTGCATTTGCGAAGTGCTTTTCACTTGTAAACTTGCAGTTTTTTTGTAGTGAACTGTTGTGATATATAGCGTGTTATTACTTAGTTTATCACAACGGTGACACGCCCGTGGTGAAAAATATTAATATACAACGGCCTCTTATCTCAAAACAGTTGGTCAGACATGATGAGATATTCTTTTCCCAACTGTTATGAGAGATGTTTTATGTAGTAGTGACATCACATCTTCACGTCGAAGTGTTGGTTAGTGCAAACATTTTTCAGACTTTAAATATGTTTTTAGGAGAGAATGATCCTAATATTGTGGATCTATTTAGAAGACTCTTCCTATTCAGACTTCACTTCGTGGATGTTAAAATGTACATATCTCAAATCATATAATAAATTAGTTGAATCTTCTAATTAATATCTCATAGTTGTAAGCAGAAATTCAACAATACAATAAAATTCTCTTAATATCTCTTTTCTTTCATTTTTTCGGTATTATAATGTTATGTGTAAGTTACACATATTTTAAATATATTTGAAAATATTTAATTTTTATTTAATTTTACACACACAAAATTATAATAATTGTTCCTCCAATATTTTTTTAGAAAATCAAATAAATTCCTACTCTTAATAATGGTTTCAAATACTTTATGCATACGTGCAGAATTTGATGACCCCACGTGTGCAAGACCAGCAACACGACAAGTGCGAATAAGCTCTGTCTTCCTTACAAACATCCAACTAAGCACCTACCTTAGTCAATTCCAAGATTCTCTCAGTTCAGTCAAGTCAACTTCAACATACCAAAGTACTCATCCAATATGATTTTCAAACCGTCACATACGACCCATGCATGGTCAAAAAGCCTACCAAAACCCCACAAACATAAACATTACTTATAAATATATCATTTCTCCAATAACTATAGCTACCTTGAACTTCATCAACCTTCATAGTAAAGCAAACAAAACTAAAAATAAAAACCATATTATTATTTACTTACTACAATATTTTTGGTGTTTAATGGAAGGAGTTTCTAATTCGACAAATGGAAATGTTGATCAGATAAAGTATAGAGGAATTCGTAGGAGGCCATGGGGAAAATATGCAGCAGAGATTCGTGATCCGACAAGGAAAGGAACAAGAATATGGCTTGGAACATTTGATACTGCTGAACAAGCTGCAAGAGCTTATGATGCTGCTGCTTTTCATTTTCGTGGTCATAGAGCTATTCTAAACTTCCCTAATGAGTATCAAGGTCCTAATTCATCAACTTCTTCATTAGCTATGCCTCTTACAGTACCTCCTCCTAATACTAATCATAATCCTAATCTTAATATTAATCCTGATCCACCTTCTTCTTCATCTTTATCTTCTTACTCTGTTGATGATAACTATGATTTTGAATTTTTGGACAATAAGATGCTTCATGAACTACTTTACGATGGAACACAGTGATTAACAAGCTACTGTTGAAGAATATCAAATGGCATGCAATGTGTTGTTTAGTTAATTTCTTTTTGTTAAATTATTTGGGATTGTTTATGTAAGTTATTCTTATAATTAAATGAGATTGTGTATTGGAAGTTTATAATGATTGTAACAATTTATTGAGAAAGAAGAGAGATGGATATTTTCTTTTACATAATTTCTGTTTTTAACAATGGCTTCCTAAGAACATAATTTATATCATATTTGTTATTTGTTAGTGTGTGAGACATTTTAATGAGGATAAAAATAAGAGAATAATAAAAAAAATAAAATTTTTATTATTTTCTTGAAAATGTATTGTACAAAATAAGAATATACACTATGACTATTTATATACAATATTAATTAGGATTGGGCATATACAATTTGAATTATATTTAAATATTAAATCTAATTAAATCTAATTTAATATTTCAATATACCCTTATAATTCAAGTTGTCGAACATACGCTAATCATAGTCGATCTGAACTATTCCTAATTTCTTTCTCAAATTTAGGAATATGTCTATCTTTAATCTTTTAGTGAAGATGTTGGCCAACTTAGCTTCACTTAAGAAATGTCTAACTTCAAGTTCACATCGATTTATCTTTTCCCTCAAGAAGTGAAATCTTGCTTCGTTATGTTTACTTCTTCCATGCAGAACTTGATTCTTCGCCAGATTTATGGATGACTTACTAACGATTTGCAACACTAGAATCTCATGTATTATTTCTTTTGATTGTTTGTAACTCTTCGACCATAGCTAACTTCCATTGTTATAATCTTCAGAGCATCACTATGGTTGATTGGTTCAGCACCTGCAAGTAAAGAAATTTGAACTAATTTTCCATCTGGTGTCACTTCATCATCACCAGTCACTTCAGAATCCTGAAGTCTTGTTGGAAGAACTCTAGTTCGTTGAGGTCCATGGCTTTTACTAGCCCCACCCTCTTCGACTTTGACATTTTCGGGAATGTCACCAACTGCTTCAACTTCAACTAGAATATTACCAATTTCTTTGACTTTGACTTCATCAGTTTCTTCGTCGAATTCATAGGTCATCAATGAGTTATTAATTGCATCATTAAAAATCCAATCCCAGGTAGATTTTCATCAATCACAATATCTCGACTCAACACAATCTTCTCATTAATTGGATTGAATAACTTATATGCACCACTTTTATGATATCCTACCAGAACCATAGGTTCAATCTTGTCATCAAGCTTCCTTATTCTCGCATCGTAAACATGCTTGTAACACATAGAGGTAAACACCTTATGGTAACTTACTGATGTTCGTTTGCCACTCCAAACTTCTTCAGGAACCTCGTTCTTCAATATCTTGTTAGCGCACATGTTTAGGATATAAACTGAAGTCGAAACACCCCATAAAGATTTTGGCAAATTTTTTTGTTTCAGCATGGCTCCCGTCATATCCAATATGGTTCTGTTTCTTTTTCTACAATGCCATTATGTTGAGGTGTATAAGGAGAAATTACCTCATGATCAACACCATGTTCTGCATATAAATCTTCAAACATCTTGGATGTGTATTCGCCACCTCCATCGGTTCGTAGAACTTTGATCTTCTTCTCACTCTGTTTTTTGACAAGTATCATGAATCTATTAAAGATTTCGAATATCTCGTTGTTTCGTTGGATCACATAGATTCACAACTTTCGATTGCACTCATCGATAAACGAAACAAAATATTTGTTTCCACCAATGGTATATTCTTCAAATGGACCACATACATCTGAATGTACTACTTCAAGAATGCAGGATGATCTCATTGGCATAGTCGAAATGTCAGAATTTTTGGATTTCTTTCTGACTAAAAAACCTTCACAAGTTTGTCAGATATCTCAAGATTTTGAATACCAGTAACCATATCTTTAGTAATCAATTGATTGAATGATCGAAAATTCAAATGCCCAAACATCAAATACCACACCTAACTATCCTTGTGGTTAACAATAACTTTCAAACATTGAACTTATGTCGAACTCATCGTAGTCTTAAATTTCATATTCTTCGACAACAGAGATTTTTAGACAAAATTGTTTTTGGTGTAGAACAATTTCAAAGCTCCATCTTTCATAACAACTGAGAAACCTTTTCCAACAAGTTGTCCAACACTTAGCTAGTTTCACTTCATTCCAGGTACATAGTGTAACACCCCAAGATTTATAATTAATCATTTGATTAAGTTGTTATGAATATCGATGAATTAATGATGAATAGGTTAATATTTGTTGGGTAATATATATGAATTGTCGATGAGTAGTGTTGAATTAAGGTGAATGATAATTTATATAATTTAAATAATATAGTTAGTATTATTAAGAGTTATTAATTGTTAAAATAAAATAAAGAGAATATGGTTTATGGAAATAATAAGGGCAAGATGACCATTTTATGAGGAATAAGTGAGGGTATGATGGGAAGACCATAATATGGGTCTAATGGTTAAATAAGAAAAGTGGATTTTTTTAGGATTCATTTGTTGCGATCGTGGAAATTGTGAGAAGAAGAGAACGAGAAAGCAGATCGTGAAAAGAGAGAAGAGGAGAACGAGAAAGCAGATCGTGAAAAGAGAGAAGAGGAGAAGAGAGAAGAAGAGGTCATGGAAAGGGAATTTGTTGTTGGAGTTGAGATTCTAACTCTATAACGGGTTGCATAATGACAAGGAACGGTAGTGATTAGAATTTCCATAGTTAGGTTTCTTTCTCATGATTTTTCTTTTGCGTGTGTTTGAAGCTTCCGATGGATTTTATTGATGTTTTGTGATGAAAAGATAAAATTAATGATGTGAAATAAGTTAGAATGATGGGTAGTAACATGTATTAGGATCAATTTCACTAATTTTCATGTTTTGAATCACTTAGGTATTAATTGGGAATTCATGTGTTTGGTGTATGATTGTGTTGTAATGCTTGTGATTATGTTGTTGTGTTTCATGAGTGATATATTATGAAAATTGCAGCTTCTTTGGGTGTAAAAATGTGATTTGGGTGAAGAAAATCACACAAGAACAGTGTTGTCTGCGTAGCAACAGAGCCAATGGTGTTTTCCATTAGCCTTATGGTGTTCACCGTGGTTTCGACCTTATGGTGTTCACCATTACATCTCAGAGGCAAACATAGCTTTAAAAATTCGTATCTTTTGAACTGTACCTTTGTTTTGAGTTCGGTTTGAAGCGTTAGAGAGCTAACGCGATAATATTTTCAATAAAAATAGTTTCGTTAGCAGTAGGTGTAATACCCCCAAAAATATTTAGATTATTTATTTAATTATTTAATTGATTTATGGTGAATATTAGTGATGTATTCGTGAGTCTATGTGATGTCTAGATGATTATGATGTTTGATATGATATTTTCTGTGATATATGATGGGGTAGTACGAATTAATAAGATATGGAATATTTTAGAATTATTTAGAAAATTAGAGTGATTAGTTGAAATTATTCTAATTAGTTAAATGGAGATAGAATATGAGGTGCGATGTGATGCTATGTGTAGTTTAGAGGGAATTAAGTGATATTGAGTGTTTTAAATAATTTAGATAATTAGTTTTAATTGTTTAGAATTATTATTGATGAAATAAATGGAATGAATATAAGGTGTAGAAGTGCTAAGGGAATAATAGTAGATGTAAGATATTAAGTAAGGGAAAAGTGGAAGACCATAGAAAGAGTCCAAGGGTTAAACAAGGGATTAAAGGGAAAAGTGTTTGTTAATTCTCTATTTTATGGTTGAAATTAATTTTAGTAAAACAAATTAGGCAGCAACATGTTAAATAGGATGTTCTAACTTGGAGAAAAATAATGTTGAATATAATGTCCTATTCTGCTCATTCGGCATATTAGTTAGAGCTGATGTGTTATAGATGTTGAATATCCTTGGAACATTAGGATGATATATCTGTAGCTTAAGTTGAATAACTCAGACGTGTTGGACTTTCTTGTTTCATCATCAAAGACAGACATATCGAATGAAGATCTCCTATAAAGAGTCATTCGACATCGCGTCTGTGCCTAGTTGGACAATTGGATTTAATTGATATATTTCAGATGCAGAATATTCTAAACTATTGTGTTATCCTATGTGGTGCACAACTTGAAGATTGAAGAGATTAAAACTGAATTTTAGGAGATTATTTAGTTTCTAATTATGGAGATAATTAAGGAAACTAATGATTGAAGTCCTATGATTTAGGATATGTTTCTGCTTCCTTACTTGCAACAGGTTAGAAGTGATTTGAATCCCAAGTCTAGTATATTGAAGATTATAAAAGGAGAGCATAGACTTAAGGTTTGTTAACTAATCCCTGTATCACATATTGTAATATCTATACAAGGGTTTAGTCTTTTGAGAGTCGTATACTCTCTTGTGGTGTAAGTCACCCTTTGCATTGATTTGATCCATTGTGGTAAACATAGTTTTGTATACTGATTCAGAAGTCTTTAGGTAATGAAACATGTATTGTTATTGGATGAAGCTTTGAAGCAAATCCAAGTATGTTTGTTAGTCAAGAGTCTTGACTGAATATATATATATATATATATATATATATATATATATATATATATATATATATATATATATATATATATATATATATATATATATATATATATATCAATGAGGAGACTTAGGAAGTGAGATATCGATTTCTCATATTTAGGGAGAACCTAGGTAGAAGTTGCATTGGGTAGGGATTAGGCGAGAAGTCGTAAACGAGGGAGTTTAGCTTTGAACTAATACTGCTGATAGTGGACTTCCTTCTTGACTTGGTAGCCCCAAGAGTAGGTGTATTTGTGCACCAAACTGTGTCATCATATCCATGTGTTATTATCATTTTACATTGTTCAGTTTTTGTTTCTTAGATAATTGACATATCATATAAGATGTTGGAACATCTGTTATGACTCTGTGTTGATACGGCTATATATCAGTATGCTCTATACTGCCCAAGTGTTTTTATGCACAAATCAATGTCTCAATATGGGTTATGATATTAGTTATATGTATACCAGAGTTTCAGTGTTCATTCTGAGCAATCGTGAAAGGAGAATAACGTTGTGATGAGTTAGGGCTAAACAGAGCAAAAGAGATTTTTGTAGAACGTGAAGAAGAATCAATTGCTAGGAAGGTTCTAAGGTAAGTGGAGTTTATCATTGTTATTAAAATTGATTTAAGGTTTAGATAATTGTAGTTTTTTGTTGGAGTGGATGATGATGTTAATATGATGTTTGATGAGAAATTGGTGAAATTGTGATGTTTTCTTGCATAGAATCGATGTATATGATGTATGATAATTTATGTTTTTGTTATCTGGTGAAACTAAGTGAAACTATGATGATTTGAGACATATAATACGATGAAATCGTGTGAAATTAGGACTAGTGCAGTGCAAAGATTGCTACAGGGAATTTATGTTCGTGCTGCATCACCGGGCGAACCATGAGCGTTGCTCGACGAGTGAACTTCTACCAACTAGCGTCGGGCGGGCAAGAGGCGAAGGGATTGGGGTGAAAAAAATAGCCCCTGGAATTTTGTACGGAATTGGATGCCTCGTCCCAGCTTCCGCGGGAGAAAGAAGTAGGAGAAAAACCATGCTCCTGGAATTTGTATCGGGAGGGCATTGTCGTTCCCACATCTTCAAGCGATGATCATGTGAGGAGCCGACTTCGTCGGGTGAGTAACATGCAATGGAAAACAATAGGATTCTTTAAAGTGTCGTAACTTGAGTTCCATGACTCCGTTTGACGAGCTGTTTGAAGCGTTAGAAAGATAACACAATGAGATATACACTGGGATAATAAAATAGATAATAGGATATACTTTTAATGTGTCTTTATTATGATGAACAAAATTATTTGATGATTGTTTCAGTATGATGTATGTAACGCCCGTTTTATTTAATATTATATTATATTAATATTTTGAATTACCGTTTGACGATTGTTTTGGCGACGAAAATAATTATAGTAATTAATATATCTATTAATTTATCTGGCGACGTTCCGTTCGGTCCGGTAAAATATTATTCGGATCCGATATTTAATTCCCCATAATTATTTTAATTGATTGAATTAATTATATTAATTATATTAATTAATTAGGAGTGTGAGGATTAATTGGAAAGGATTTGAGTTTACACCTTAGTTTATTAGTAAGGTTATTATAAAACCAATTTCCTCATTTTCTTTCCATCCATAAAAATACTTCCCTTGTTTTTCTTCCATTCTAAATGCCAACACCAAACATAGAACTTGAGGGCTAGTAAGGAAACATAGTTATAAAATCAAATTTTCCTCATTCTTCCCATTTGAAAAACAAAGCCAAGAATAGAAACTTGGGAGAGAAAAGTGAGGGTTTTAAGAAGAAGATGAAGAGGAGCAAGAGAGGAGCTTGAAGTTGGGTTTGTAGAATCATCAAGATCAACCAAAGCTTCCATTTGGTAAGGGGTTTGATTCTTCCACTTCCTATAGTTAGGGTTTTGATACATATATTGTGGATTTGTGATGAAAATTGGTGTTGAGGTTTTGATGTTGAGTGTTTGAATGTGTTTGATTTCCTTCTCATATACATAGGGTTTGTTAGTGATAGTTTGGATTGGGGAAAAATTGATAGATAGTATAGAGTTGTGTTGGATAATTGTTGAAGGGTTTAGAAGGTTTGAAATGGGTGTAGGAAATATGAGTGTTGTTGTTAGGAGGATGATATAGTTTGTAATGATAATAGAAAAGAAAATAGAAATGGAAAAAGGGAAGGAAAAGCTTATCAGTAAATTAAAAAAAAAATATATAGAACAAAAAAAAGAAGAGAAATGATAAGTTTACAAATTTTTTTACACTTACACCGTATAATTGTACATACCATCCATACATTTAATTTTTTTATTAGTTTATCTTTTCTTAATTTTTGTGCTAAGATATTTTCCTTTGTTAAGACTTAAGGTGTAATGTATACAGTGTAGAAAAAAATTGTAAGAATAGCTTATCTCAAAAAAAAAAAAGAGAAACTGTAAACCAAGAAAAACAAACGCAGGGAATGGAAAATATAGTGGAAGGTTACCCCTTTGGTTGGTTGAGGCAGCCGCCTCCCTTGTGCAAAGAAGAGGGGACGTTCGTCCCTTGCAAGGAGAAGGAACCGGAAAAATTTGGCATGTCATTTTCGTAAGTTACATTTCTTGTCTTTGTCATGAAAAATTGTTTCTGCATAATTCTCAATTGGCTTAATTCAAATTTCCATAGTTATTAATACTACTAATTAATATTAATAAAATATAACTAGGATACGAGTTAGCCGATTAAATTTAGAACCCGATTATGTCCCGATTTTCCGATTTCGGGAAATTCGGCGACATAGCAAGTTGCTCCGAATTCGATGAAAATTGACGTGCTAGCCAAGTTTGACGTAGAACGTAGTGGTGAAATTAGTTTTTGAAATGGTGAGTTTTTGGAACGACCGAAATAGGCTAATTTACGGTAAAATTGAATCGGACGGTGTTTTAGTAGATTTAAGGTACGTATGGACAATCCGATTTCGACGTCGATGATTATGATTAATACCAGTTGTTAGGAATGACTTTCGTGACGATTATAGGTGTTTGACTATTTTCCGCTTCCTAATTTAGTGAATTAATTGATAACGATGCGACGTTAATAAACATAAGTTTTGACGGTGTATTTATTAATGAATCTTGTTGATTTGCAATGTGATGATTAAATTGATGTTGTTAATAAATGCTTCCGATTTGTGAATGCATGACTTTTGATGAATTTATTGATGATGTTTGCATAATGCAATTAGGATGCGATGATATATTTATATTGTTTTGGATAAATTATGGCGATGTGGGCTTTATGCCAATTTGGATGAGCGATGATGATGTTGTTGTGTTGTGTTGTTTTATTGTCGAGTCACATACATTGCATAAGCGAAGAGGGCTTTTATGCCAAGCGATGATGGCTTTTATGCCGAGCGAAGATCGGATTTATGCCAAGTGTCCCTAATTACGGACAAAGCGATGGGTACCACATGCATAACATAGTCGTGTCTCATGGAGTCGGTTATGTTTATGTTTGAGTTGTTTGGCGTTGGGTTTTGTTGATTAATGGATGATATTGAATTGCGATGATATATGATGTGATGATGTTGTGATGATGGGCTTTATGCCAAAAGCGAAGATGAGGCTTTATGCCAAAAGCGAAGATCAGGCTTTTAGCCAATTTGTGATGATTTGTTATGTTGCTTATATTACTAGCATTATTTAATGTTGTTGGTTGATGTTGTTGTTTAAGACTACCGTGTTAATTAGCGATGTATTAGCTCGTGACGATTTCGTGGTGACGGAGGGTTATGTGTTGTTGCGACGTTTTATGCCGATGAGGTTATGGTGATATAGTGTAGATTATACACATTAGGATGGCGAGTTAAGTAAGTGAATTATGATTATGTGTGGAATTACACTTATTAATCCATACCCTTTATAATTCAGAAACTATATATGTATATATATTTTATCATGCCTTAATTATATGTTTTGGAGTATCTCACCCTTTACTTGTTTCGCCGTTACCTATATATTGGTAACGTGCAGGTTTTGAAGACGGAGTCTATAGCTGCTGTTAGTCGAGTCGGTGTCGCTCTGATACGTAGCACTCGGGGGGAATTATTTATGTCGTTTTGTTGTTGTTGTTTTATTATTATTCCCTTTGTGAATAAGAACCATAATTTATAAAAACATGATTTTGATGAGGAAGTTTAATAAAAGAGATGTTTTGATTTCTATGAATCAATTTATGTTTTCTCGATGCTATGTATCCGAAATTTATACCTTAAAGTATACTGTTTTAAAGTGAGTTGTTTTGATGGTGTAACGCCTCAGTATTTAATTTATGAAAATTTAAAATTACTCTGATTTTTGCATATTAAACTTTGGGTAGAATTGGGGTGTTACAATAGTGGTATCAGAGCAGGTCCGTCTGTCGACCAAGTTATTAGTGTGTTTAATCCTGTTGTATGCGACATGTGTGTGAAACACTGTCGGTACTTGTTTGTTTCAAATTGTTTGTCTGCAGAGATGAGTTTGAAACAAGTGGGGGAGAAGTTTTACTTCTTGGTGGTGCTTGGGCTTGGAGTTGGAGCCTCAAGCATTGTTACACTTTAGTAACTTAAAGTGTAAGTTTGAAGACGCTGTTGTAGTTGGTAGAGATGATTTATGTCACCATCATGATTGTCGATTGTCTATTGAAAAATTGAAGGACTGATCATCCTTAATCTCTTGTTGATAGTAGTCGGGAATTGTGTTGGTTGGGATAGACTTGTCTTTCCAGCTTAATAGTGTATGAAGCAGATGTGTTGGCGTAAGGTGGTGCATGGTTACTTGGGTTGTGAGCGAATTTGGATTTTGGTGAGAAACGAGATTTTGTCAAGCGAGCTTCTTGTTGTGATTCTTCTGAAGCCTGTTATGAAGATGTGAGTGAATTACCGCAGTAGTGCGAAGTTAGGTTTTGATGGATTTAGTTTTTGGAACTAGTTGTGATTCGAAGTATCCTTAAGGGATGTTTGTTTATGGATTAGAGTTAAAGAGTCAACTTGAGGATTGGTTTGAGCAGAGTTGCTTATTCGAGCAGGTCACCGTGGGGTGCTACCGTTGTGTTGTTCGAGAAGAGCCAAAGTTAGCCGAGTTGGTGTGTCGTTTGTAGGCGAGTAACGAAGTGGATATTGAGGACGAGTGTCTACTTCCGAGGATTGATATTTGGATGAATCAGTCACTTGGAATTTTTGCGTTTAGTAAGATTGATGTGAAGTCTGGCTGTCTACGAGTTAGTGTGAGAGCTGAAGATGTTTAGACAATGCTTTTGGGGTAGTGTTGGGTCATGGCGAGTGTTTGTCGATGTCATTAGTGTGACTAATGCGTCAGGTATGATTTTGGAATGATCAGACAGTACTCTCATGGGTAGCTATAAGAATTAGTTCGTGTTCATGGATATTACTTGGTTCACATCAAGTTAAGAAGTTATGGCAAGCATCCGAGTGTTGTGTTATCAATAGTAAAGTTAGACCAGTGCATGTCGAGTATTCTAAAGAGAGAATTTTGAACTGTTGGACGTGAGTGCTTTAAGTAAGTGACTAAGATAAGTCTTGAGGGTAAGGAATTTTGTGATGGGTTGGTAACCACAGGTACCTTAAGATGATTGATGTTTTAGAAAGGAAAATGTTCTATCTGTGACTGAAGTCAGTCGCAACGGTGTTCGTGTTGGATTCCGTAAAGTTTATGTTGTGGTTCTAAGTTCAACTTGTTTCGTAATTTCAGTAGTATGAGACGACGTTGATGGGTTGAGTTCTTGAGAGAGTGTTTTGGTTTGGATTACCACTTTGGAATTTTGAAAGTGATGAGAGGTGTTCGAGTAAGAAACTGGGTATTGATCGTTGCGACGATGCGAGGATGGTGATTACTTATTACATAATTTGGGAATTGATATAAGAGGAGACTTCGTTGACGTCCAGTATATACGTCGAAGTTTCACAAGTGATGGTGCATGGTTTAGAATATCGCGCATTGAATTGTTTAGCGAATAAGCGAGGTTGTTGGATTTGAACTAGTGAGTTATAGTCGCAAGTCGTCAGTATAAGCCCTAGGATGAGTAGTGTATCGCAGTTCAGTTATGTTTAGGTAACTTGTTATTGTTCAAGGGTGGTACGTTGGTAATCTACAAGGATGATGTGATCTTGTGATTGGCTGGAATGAGAGCGGTAACTGCAAGTGTAATTCTTGAATTAATTCTTATGCGTGAGTGAAGGCATATGTTTCGTGGTTGTGTAGCACGCGTGACTCTATCCTTTTTTGATTGTTTCAGTTTTGGTTTGTATAACCATTTTGTTGTTTTCATTTTAGCGATGGTGTCGGTGTTGCGTCGTAGGACTTTAGGTTCCTATCTTTGGTGACTCGTTTCCGAGGCGTCGGTTCGAGTGTGGGACTAAGTCTATGGTTGAGACGTTAGGATAGTATGGATCTTGTTTGTTTAGTTCTCGATTGAACCGGTGTGTTTACGGCTTGTTTAGTTGTTGGGAGTTAGTTGGTTGTCGAGTGCATTGTATGGGCTTTGCATCTCGGCATGGTTGTTCTTGTCTAGACGTTGTGGTTGGGGAGATACCCTTGTGTTTGGTGTATTTAGTATGTTGTTTAATTGACGCGAGGATTTGGTGGACGAATGCTTAGGCATCTCCTATTTTGTCCATTTTGGTCAAAATTTCGAGGACGAAAAGTTAATAAGTGGGGGAGAGTTGTAACGCCCGTTTTATTTAATATTATATTATATTAATATTTTGAATTACCGTTTGACGATTGTTTTGGCAACGAAAATGATTATAGTAATTAATATATCTATTAATTTATCTGGCGACGTTCCGTTCGGTCCGGTAAAATATTATTCGGATCCGATATTTAATTCCCCAGAATTATTTTAATTGATTGAATTAATTATATTAATTATATTAATTAATTAGGAGTGTGAGGATTAATTGGGAAGGATTTGAGTTTACACCTTAGTTTATTAGTAAGGTTATTATAAAACCAATTTCCTCATTTTCTTTCCATCCATAAAAATACTTCCCTTGTTTTCCTTCCATTCTAAATGCCAACACCAAACATAGAACTTGAGGGCTAGTAAGGAAACATAGTTATAAAATCAAATTTTCCTCATTCTTCCCATTTGAAAAACAAAGCCAAGAATAGAAACTTGGGAGAGAAAAGTGAGGGTTTTGAGAAGAAGATGAAGAGGAGCAAGAGAGGAGCTTGAAGTTGGGTTTGTAGAATCATCAAGATCAACCAAAGCTTCCATTTGGTAAGGGGTTTGATTCTTCCACTTCCTATAGTTAGGGTTTTGATACATATATTGTGGATTTGTGATGAAAATTGGTGTTGAGGTTTTGATGTTGAGTGTTTGAATGTGTTTGATTTCCTTCTCATATACTTAGGGTTTGTTAGTGATAGTTTGGATTGGGGAAAAATTGATAGATAGTATAGAGTTGTGTTGGATAATTGTTGAAGGGTTTAGAAGGTTTGAAATGGGTGTAGGAAATATGAGTGTTGTTGTTAGGAGGATGATATAGTTTGTAATGATAATAGAAAAGAAAATAGAAATGAAAAAAGGGAAGGAAAAGCTTATCAATAATTAAAAATATATATATATATATAGAACAAAAAAAAAAGAGAAATGATAAGTTTACAAATTTTTTTACACTTACACCGTATAACTGTGCATACCATCCATACATTTAATTTTTTTATTAGTTTATCTTTTCTTAATTTTTGTGCTAAGATATTTTCCTTTGTTAAGACTTAAGGTGTAATGTATACGGTGTAGAAAAAAATTGTAAGAATAGCTTATCTCAAAAAAAAAAAAAGAGAAACTGTAAACCAAGAAAAACAAACGCAGGGAATGGAAAATATAGTGGAAGGTTACCCCTTTGGTTGGTTGAGGCAGCCGCCTCCCTTGTGCAAAGAAGAGGGGACGTTCGTCCCTTGCAAGGAGAAGGAACCGGAAAAATTTGGCATGTCTGTTTTCTGTAAGTTACATTTTGCTGTTTGCTGTCATGAAAAATTGTTTCCTGCATAATTCTCAATTGGCTTCTGTTAATTCAAATTTCCATAGTTATTAATACTACTAATTAATATTAATAAAATATAACTAGGATACGAGTTAGCCGATTAAATTTAGAACCCGATTATGTCCCGATTTTCCGATTTCGGTAAATTCGGCGACATAGCAAGTTGCTCCGAATTCGATGAAAATTGACGTGCTAGCCAAGTTTGACGTGTAGAACGTAGTGGTGAAATTAGTTTTTTTCGAAATGGTGAGTT
The DNA here is from genome assembly GCA_021764765.1 of Vicia sativa. Lineage (NCBI taxonomy): Eukaryota > Viridiplantae > Streptophyta > Magnoliopsida > Fabales > Fabaceae > Vicia > Vicia sativa. Next base: position 81,254,151 of record CM038797.1, read on the forward strand.
TTTACGGAACGACCCGAAATAGGCTAATTTACGGTAAAATTGAATCGGACGGTGTTTTAGTAGATTTAAGGTACGTATGGACAATCCGATTTCGACGTCGATGATTATGATTAATACCAGTTGTTAGGAATGACTTTCGTGACGATTATAGGTGTTTGACTATTTTCCCGTTTCCGGAATTTAGTGAATTAATTGATAACGATGCGACGTTAATAAACATAAGTTTTGCGACGGTGTATTTATTAATGAATACTGTTGATTTGCAATGTGATGATTAAAATGATGTTGTTAATAAATGCTTCCGATTTGTGAATGCATGACTTTTGATGAATTTATTGATGATGTTTGCATAATGCAATTAGGATGCGATGATATATTTATATTGTTTTGGATAAATTATGGCGATGTGGGCTTTATGCCAATTTGGATGAGCGATGATGATGTTGTTGTGTTGTGTTGTTTTATTGTCGAGTCACATACATTGCATAAGCGAAGAGGGCTTTTATGCCAAGCGATGATGGCTTTTATGCCGAGCGAAGATCGGCTTTATGCCAAGTGTCCCTAATTACGGACAAAGCGATGAGTACCACATGCATAACATAGTCGTGTCTCATGGAGTCGGTTATGTTTATGTTTGAGTTGTTTGGTGTTGGGTTTTGTTGATTGATGGATGATATTGAATTGCGATGATATATGATGTGATGATGTTGTGATGATGGGTTTTATGCCAAAAGCGAAGATGAGGCTTTATGCCAAAAGCGAAGATCAGGCTTTTAGCCAATTTGTGATGATTTGTTATGTTGCTTATATTACTAGCATTATTTAATGTTGTTGGTTGATGTTGTTGTTTAAGACTACCGTGTTAATTAGCGATGTATTAGCTCGTGACGATTTCGTGGTGACGGAGGGTTATGTGTTGTTGCGACGTTTTATGCCGATGAGGTTATGGTGATATAGTGTAGATTATACACATTAGGATGGCGAGTTAAGTAAGTGAATTATGATTATGTGTGGAATTACACTTATTAATCCATACCCTTTATAATTCAGAAACTATATATGTATATATATTTTATCATGCCTTAATTATATGTTTTGGAGTATCTCACCCTTTACTTGTTTCACTGTTACCTATATATTGGTAACGTGGGGTTTGAAGACGGAGTCTATAGTGCATAGTCAGTCGGTGTCGCTCTGATACGTAGCACTCGGGGGGAATTATTTATGTCGTTTTGTTGTTGTTGTTTTATTATTATTCCCTTTGTGAATAAGAACCATAATTTATAAAAACATGATTTTGATGAGGAAGTTTAATAAAAGAGATATTTTGATTTCTATGAATCAATTTATGTTTTCCTGCGATGCTATGTATCCGAAATTTATACCTTAAAGTATACTGTTTTAAAGTGAGTTGTTTTTGATGGTGTAACGCCTCAGTATTTAATTTATGAAAATTTAAAATTACTCTGATTTTTGCATATTAAACTTTGGGTAGAATTGGGGTGTTACAATGTATGTGTATATGACGATCTCTCAATCGACACAACTAGCATAGAAGCATTAATCTCAGATACCCTAAGTGAATGTACTCTCTAAATCTATTTCTAGAGTTCATGAACTAATAGATAATCATCCTTGATAATAATTTAAGCCGTACATGTCTATAAGTACTCAAATCTCTAACACGGAGTAAAAATCCAGGACAATAATCGACATAGATTTATAAAGCAGGTTTTATACAACGCCAAGGGAAACAAATATACATATGTTTAGAGTGAATATACATAAAATACCCAACAAAAGAGAAATATATATATAGAGGAAGAGAGATAAACCACAAATCTTTCGGTTTGTCAGAGTAGGTCAATGAGAAAGCCACCTCCAATCTTCCATAAGCAAAGCCATAATGTTATTTTCTAAGCTAATCTATCAAAAAGTATGGTGATAGAAATTGGGAGCAAAAACTATCTCCCAAAAACCATAAAAAACAAATGAAACAAAAATAAAGTATAAAGAAAATTAGACCTGCTTGCGTTGTCCGGCGACATAAAAGCCTCACCCGGTGACGGTTCTTATACGCTAGGCCTAGGTTGCGCCACATATGCAACTGGGGAAATGTCTTCTTTCACCGGACGATATACTCATGTCACCCGATGACACTTCTTCTCCTTGCTTAGCGACACAATAGCGAAATAAGGTAGAAGCAACAAGGAAATTGGCCATCCCTCGCTCCACTGTCGTCCGACGACACAGAGGCGATGACCCTCTCCTGTCCATCGCCCGGTGACACACACCAGTCCAACAACTTTTTCTATTTTCTCTGCACAATTTGGAATGATTTCTCTCTTTTTCCTTATTCTTTTATTGATCCAAAAATGCATCTTGGAGCTTTTATTCCTCACTGCTCCAATTATGCTCAAATTCCTATAAAATGAATACAAAAACTTATCAAACGATAATTATGTACACAAAATGCAATTAAAAGTATTTACATAAAAAAGCGGCATTATTCAACCGATATTAATAACAAAGAGTCGATATGTACAAGAAAACATATATACAAAAATAACTACAATTTTCCCTTATCAAACTCTCCCCAACTTGAAATATTATTTGTTCTCAAACAAAGTCAAACAACCCAAAGACAAAGAATGATAATCAAAGAATCATGAATCAACAAGTTTAAAAAAGGAAAACAAACATGTGGTTCAAATAAAAACCGCACACGCAAAGTAAATACTTACCACCATCCTACAACGATAACATATAAACGAAATGAATCCTACGTACAAAAATTATGCAAAAAATTCTAAAACATTGCAAGCTCAATCATGAAACACACCTAGTAAAAATTCATTGGTAGATGAAAAACACATAAAGGTGAGGACTTTTGACACTCATCTAGAATCTTGCAAATAATAGACTAAAATTATGCATTCATCCAAAAACTCATATTGAAAGTACAAAGGTAAGAATCAAAAGGGCTTTTCAAGTTGTAATGTGGCTTGGTTAACAAAAGAGTGATAAGTCCTAAAGCTAATCGAAATAAAAACTTGCCTAAACCTAAGGGAGAAATTACTTCCACAAAGTTTCAAGAAAAATAATTACAATCTAACTTCTTCTTCATCCCAAATTTCAAACCAACACACATCACTTATTAACAAAACATTATTCATACTCTTTTTGTTTTTCTTTTTCAAAGCTTTTCTCTTTTTTTTTTTCTTTTTTTTCTTTCTTTTTCACTTTTTTTCTTTTCTTTATTTTTCTTTTTCTTAAGCTCATATCAACCACAATATAAATGAACAAACATTTCTCTCCCCAACTTGAATTTAACCGACATCATCATGTGAATACTCCCTACTTTCTAAGGCAAGATAAAAATTTATACAACAACATATAGTTGAGTTTTCAAGAAACAAAGAAATCAACATCCATACAAAAAAGGTGAACTGAACACTCATAGACATGTATCAAGTTCAAATAAACATGGATATTGGTAAAAGCTCAAAGTGGTTAACAAATGATCAAACACTCACAAGGTGAATTGAATATTTGGCCAAGGTTGTTGTGCTCAAAATAAAACAAAATGCCTTGATAATTTTCATGCAATCATACAATCAACATAAACAAAATATTAAACATAAAATCTAGTTAAACAAGAATTATGGCCTCCAACATATATGAACAATGGAAAGCTTCCTCACATTTGGGTAAAAAGGGAACTAAAGTGATTCAAGTTGTCGCACCCCAAAATTTACCCTCCTAAGCTCAGGGTTTCATCTTCAGGAAACGAATTTTGAATTCGTAAGGATTGATCGTGAAGCATCCTTTATTCAAGGAGTATATTCCTTTGAATTTCATCAATGCACAAGATCAAGACTTTATTCCCTTGTGTTTCTTATAAGATTATTGGATCACATGAGGTTGACCAGAGATAGGGTTTTATTCGTGCATTATGAGTTTCTTTCTAATCAATACATCATTTTTTCCTTGTTAGAAGTTTCATCACCATCTAAGAGGTTTTCTAATATAAGACTCTTCTTGTGTTAGTTTTATCAGAAGGAAAGATGTGGAAATTAATCATCAGTTCTGGAAACCTTGTTTTGTTCGAGATGAATTTTGGCATAAAGATTGAGATTGTGATTAAGATATCTCTTGTTTCTATCATTAAGATGAATCTTTTATTTTGAATTTAAGATTCACTTTAATTAATTTAAGAGGCCATTGCAGTTATGAGCGTTATTTCTGTTCATGGAAGTTAATTTGAATTTAATTCAGAATTTTGGTTCAATTGGTATTTTATTCAAGTATTAATCAAAGAGCGATTCAAGCTTATCTTAAAACCATTCAACACGGAAAAGTTTCATGCAAAGTATTGATAATTCCTTTCAAATGTTACTTTCAAGATTCAATATATTTTTACAAGCACTATGATTAACTTGATTCTATACAAGGGATAATTTGGAGCCAAAGTTTCAAATTTGAAATACATTTTTATTCAATAAGCAAATGTATTGGTAAAGAGATACAAGTTAACATAGACATGGCCAAATCCATTTACAATTACAAAATTTCAAGTTTACAAAAACTATTTCAAAGAAGTTTCCTAGGATTTCTAAGAAGAGCTTGCTATTCAAAATTTCTTGCTCCATGGTCCATTTTCTTGCAAATTCTTCAGTTGGTTATCCTTGCTATCTTCGTCCACATATCACCATCATTCAATGCTACATGAAACAAAAGAGAGAAGCATAATTAGCAATTATAATCAAGAAGTTAAAATAAGCAAGAATTCTCAAGGAAACTATTCGTTTCAAGGCTCATCATTAGGGTTAAGTTTAAGGAATCAGGTTTTAAGAGTTTTAATCATGTTCAAGCGACAAAGCCTCAGAACTTTAAAGTTCTTTCATCGGCCACAACCTCCTATTGCAAATCACAAACAATGTTTGGTTCACAAAAGGAGGTGTGAAGAGGAAAATCAAAAAATAACATCATATTTTCCAAGGCAAGCAAAGTAAAAGTTCAGCCCAAAACAAATTATCACAAGCAACAGCAGCGAAGATAGTTATCAAGAAAACAAAACCATAGCAACAACAGGCGCATGGTTATGAGCAGCAGACAAAACCATAGCAGAAAGCAACACAAGATAGCAGAGCCAATAGCAGACAAGAGAAAGCCAAAAATGGCAAGACATTAAAGCCATTTGGAAATGCATAGCAGGTTTATGATTAAAAATGGCAACAGAGGCAACCTAGCAGCAGAGTTGGTATCAAAAAAGTAGGATGCTAGTTCCAAAAGATGGTTCTAAGAACAAAATATAACAAGCAGAAGCCAAGTTCAAGAGAAGGAAAAAAAATCAGAAAAGATATAACCAGGCAACCCATCTGTTCAAAGAGAAAAAAACCAGAACCAAGAGTAAAAACCCAGCAATCATCATTCTAAACCTATCAGCCACATTGTTCCCATAACCAACAGATCCATCGTTTACAAAATACCAGAAACAACCATTATCCAAAATCATAAGCCAAAATCACAAACCAGAACAGAAAAACCACAATAAACAACCAAGTTCCAAACCAGAGAAAAGCCATCGTTCCTAAACCACAATCCAAACCCAAGCCAGTTCCAACACCAAGCCAACCATTACCAATAAGACACGATTCACAGAACATCATAACCCTAACTATCATCATCATGTTCCTAAACTAAAACCCTTCAGAGTATTTTTTTTCCAAAAATCAAGTTCTGAACTTAGAAGAAGAAGAGGAAAAGAAGTAGAAGTTTAGAACAGTCTCACTCGAAAGGCAATGAGAAGTCTCGAAGGAGGTCGAATCCAAAATCTAGGGTTTCCAAACCCCCTTCAAGTTCTACAGCAAACTGGTAACCATCTGCAAAATCCAAACATCAAATCAAGCATTAGAAGTATAAAATGAGCAGGAAGACAAAAGAGACAAGTGAATCGGAATGCTTCGCCGCCGCGAAGGGCGATTTCCGGCGAGTTCCATGAAAGGGAGACAGAGAGCCATCGCGATAACGTGAGGACAGAGAGATCGAGGGAGACGAGAGGGTTTCAGTGAGCGAGAGGGTCGCTGTGAGCGAGAGAGAATCGTGATAGAACAAGAGAGTTCCATGAGAGGACGAACGAGAGAGATGAAGGGATGTAAGGAATCGTTAGAGAACTGAGATTTTACTTTCTGTTTAGTGTTTTTTTTTTATGTTATGTTAATTTTTTTTAATTGGGTTTATTTAGTTTATGAAATAATAGGATTAGTTCTTTCTTTAGTTAATTTATTTTAAAAAAACATAGTTTAGCATTTAATTTAAATATTAATTAGAATTAGTGTTATTTTAGTTAAATTATTTAAAAACATGGGTTAATATAGTTTTAAAAAAAAAATAATTAGCTTAAGTTTATTGGGTTAGCATGGTGGTGACACTTGTCACCACCCTTAGTTAAGAAATTCTTTTTATTGTTAATATGCTATCTTCTTGATGCCCCTGCCATCTCGCCGTCCGCTTGCCTCAAAGTTTTTGTTGGTCTCCTGATCAAGCGGTCAGATCTAAATTCCTATGACGCGTTTTCTCCTGGTACTCCATGCCGGATTTTTCTGAAGGCTTATTGGGCCCTTTATTTGGGCTCAAGAGTGTTATCTCTGGATTTCTTTTCACATCTCCCAGATTGCTTCATACATGCTAATCCTAAACTCTCATCTTTTAAATTATTCTATTTTTATAAATGATTTAATTTTTTGTGCGATGTACTAAATAATGATTAGTTATGATAGTTTTTATTTGATGATTTATCGATTAAACTATTAGTTGATTTTTCATCAAACAGAAAAAATCATTTCTAATAATTATTTAAATTTCCGATTGTATTGTGTGATAATTGTCTATTAATTCGCTCATTCGGTATTTATTCACCGTTGCACACTTCGCACACAACCAACATAAAAATTAATTCGATTTTCCTTTGATTGGCTCATAAGCCGATTTCTTAAAGTGTCTCATAGTTGGGGATGGGCATGGGCATCCTCACGAGGTTAATTAAAGTCCTTGTTGCTTTAGTTAATCATAACCCGAAAATAACATTGGTCCATATACCAATTTTCCATGTACCAGGGTCTCATGGTTGGGGATAGGAGCACCTATTCTCACGAGATTAATTTAGTCCATATACTTAATTAATCATAACCCGATTCCATCTCTCTTCTATGCGAATCGAATCTTAAACCACTTTCAAGGATCAAATTACTTAATTGAACTTGTTTTCTTAAATTGATTTTCAAAAACATTTAGATGGGGTTTGTTTAAATCGTTAGATGTTAGCCTAATGGTTTAAACAGATTTGAAGTTTTTTAGGTTGTTAGGTGATAGCCTAATAAGTAAAAAAACTTCTACCCATGTTTTAATAAACAAAAAAACTTAGTGTTGTGACATTCGATTAAATTATTGGATGATAGCCCGACGTTTTAATTGAATTTAAAGTATTTGGATCGTTAGACGATAGCCTAATGCTTTGAATACTTTTATTCGCATACTAAATAAAATCTGAACTTTGCTTCGCTTCACTGTTTTTCGTAATAAAGATTTTGGATGAAAGATGGTTGGTTGAACTTACTCGCCAATTTCGAATACTTGAATCATTAGATGATAGCCTAATGTTTCACTATTTGTCATCCACAACTTAAAATCAACTCAACTCACTCAAATTCTTTTATCGGTCATACGCGATCATCAAAACTCTTTTCTTATAAAGAGTGTGCAATGGCCATTTCAAACAATGAACGAGGACTTAAGCTTTTCAAACAAACTAAACAAGTCTAAATTCGAGCATTTGAAATCTCTAATGCACGATTTTTATTATAAAATCAATACAACTAATTCAAACCTTTTTAAGAAGAACTACGGAGTTTTGACTTTCCCATTGCACAAGGGAATACGTAGGCACACGGTTTCGAAACCGTGCGAAACTCAAAATAATAATAAACAAACCCTTTTTTCTTTTTGTGTTCATAACTTAGCAATAAACACACACACAAACGCTTAGAACTAAATGGGTTCCATCGAGTACGATGGATGTAAGGGGGGATAATACCTTCCCCTTGCATAACCGACTCCCGATTCCATGTTTTTGGTCACATAGACCGCCTTATCCGCATCTGTGGGATTTTATCTATATTTTCCCGTTCTTTTTAGAACAAATAAAATTAGGTGGCGACTTCATTGTTTTTAAAACAACCGATGAAAAAACCAGTCATCACACAAGTCATGAGCAAGTAATGCAAAAAGAATGAATTACATGATAATTGTACAAATGAAAAGTTTCCTAAACATGTTATGCTATAGAAAGCGATAAATGAGTACTTGGCGTGTACCAACTTCAAAACATTATCATTACCATACATCCACAAGTTGAATCAATCAAACTCAGAAAATCACCTAAAAATTCTATAAGTTACCAGACGAAAATTTTAATCCAAACAAGAAACGAAAAAAAATTAGAGAAATCTCAATGTACAAAATTTACAACGAACAAAACTCCTCAAGCTAAACATGACAAGCTTACGGAAAGCACAAATTGACATAAGAAAACAAAATGGGTGAAAGTGAATTAACAAGTTAAAAAGTGAAGATTTAAAATTTAGAACATGTCCTATTTCAACTTGTTAAAATACAAGTCACTACACACATAAACAACTACAACCAAAACATGTTTGTTTTGCGTCGTAAGCTCGACACCCTTGTTGTGTAAGCTAGTAACCTCTTCTTGTCATGCCATGATATTTTCTCACCGCGCAAACCTAAAGAAAGTATCCTAAAAACTACACAATAAAAGTTACAAAAACGAGACAATTCACAGTAATACGTGAAAACAAAGAAACACACACACACACACATATATATATATATATATATGTGTGTGTGTGTGTGTGTGTGTGTGTGTGTGTGTGTGTGTGTGTGTGTGTGTGCACAAGCATGAAAAGTAAACAAACAACATGTACAAGTTTGGTAATCATATACAAATAAATTCACAAGTAAATATAAACAAGTTTATTCACAATTTCTATACTGCATATACATTAATTACAAAACTCAAAAACAAAAGAATTATCCCGATGCGAAACAATAAAACTAATCCCCGACAATAGTGTCATTTTGTTGCAGCAGTATAACAACAAGCAAAAAGTAAAGTATTTTTTTTACCGGGTGATATATAGATTATATCGTATCGTGTCAATAGAGATTGGTTATCGAGTAACCGTTCAACAAATCTACCGTTAATGAATTTGGGGTTTGAATGGGTTGTATGGAAAACTGTCAACAGAAAATAAATGCAAACAAAAGTAAAAAGCATAGAAAACTTTTAAGGCACGAATGTACACCACTCATCACAGACTTAAACCTATCCACCAGTTACACTTAACCTACAATACTCGTCTATATCATCATGTATCTCTCACGACCTAAGTCTTTTATAACCCGAATTCAGAAGCCAACTGCATCACCTCGATAGCGATCTCTCTACCACTTCAACAACACAAAAGTCAATTGTTCCACTCGCATCGACGATCTCTCAATCGACACAACCTACACAAAGGCATTAATCTCAGATACCATATGTGAATGTTATCACTAAATCTATTTATAGAGTCTAGAAACTAATAGATAATCATCCTAGATAATAATTTAAGCTGTATATGTCTATAGCTACTCAAATCCGTCACACAGAGTAAAAATCCAGGACAATAATTGACACATATTTATAATGCAAGTCTTATACAACGTCAACAACGACAAATATACATATGTTCAGAGTGAATATACATAAAATACCCAAAAAAAGAGAAATACATAGAGAGGATGAGAGATAAACCACAAATCTACCGGTTTGTCAGAGCCGATCAATGAGATAGCCACCTCCAATCTTCCATAAACAAATTCCTAGTGTTGTTTTCTAAGCTAACCTATCAAAAAGTATGGTGGTGGAAATTGGGAGCAAAACCTATCCCCCAAAATCCATAAAAAACAAATGAAACAAAAATGAAAGTATAAAGAAAATCAGATCCGCACGCGTTGCACGACGACATAAAAGCCTCGCCCGACGACATTTCTTATACATTAGGCCCTGGTTGAGCCACGTGTGCAACTAGGGAAAATTTCTTCTCTCACCCGACGACAGACTCACGTCGCCCGACAACACTTCTTCTCCTCGCCCAACAACACAACAACGAAACAAGGAAGAAGCAACAAGGAAATTGGTCATCCCTCGTTCCAGTGTCGCTTGACGATGCAGACGCGATGGCTCTCGCCTGACCATCGCCTGGTGACACACACCTGTCCAGCAACTTTTGTTGCTTTCTCTGCACAATTTTGAATGGATTCTCTCTTTTTCCTTTTTCCTTTATTGATCCAAAAATGCATCTTGGAGCTTTTATTCCTCAGTGTTCCAATCATGCTCAAATACCTATAAAATGAATACAAAACTTATCAAATTATAATTATGTACACAAAACGCAATTAAACATATTTACAACAAAAAGCGAGGTTATTCAACCGGTATTACAAAGAGTCGAGACGTGCAACAAAACAGATATACTTAAATAACTACAATTTTCACTTATTAAAGGTTAAAAAACACAAGAAATGGGGGTTTGAATTGAGGTTTTGAAATTAAAAGCAATTTGACACGACAATTTTTATTCTGGTTCGTTTGAACTCTCTTGACGGCCAATTCCCCAAAAGCTTGTTTTTTCCTCTTCTTCCCATCATTCTCTCGTACAACTTTCTTTTTCCTTGTTTTCCAATCATCTCACCAAAAACCTAATATTTCTCTACTACTACTACTACTTATTTAGAAAATCCCAATACTCTATTCTTTTTATTAAATCTAATATTTTATCAATAAATTAAATATTATAATTAACTAATATTCTTAATGGGCCAACTAAATGCACCTCCAATGTTTGCTATTTCTCGCACACAAATAAACCCAACTAAATAAATAATATTCCAATATGATAATATTATTTCTAATATTATTTTTCTGATTAGACTGACTAAATAATTCGACTATCCACCTAACCTCTCAAATTAACATATTAATCCAATTACGCCTCTTAGAATAATACCGATAATTCCCAAATTCGACTAATTCCAACAAATAAATCCTTAATTAATTTAATTAAATTTGGGCGTTACATTTACCCTTTCCTCTCCATGCATATGACTGCACATTGCATGTTTGCGTGCTTTTGCCAAAACACTTGTTTGTTTTCCCCTTAGGACCGCTCGATTAGGGTAGCCTTCGAGCTATACATTAGGACAGTTATCCATGTATGCTAACATAGCTAGACATTTCCCTTCATCCTTAACCTTAGGATCAATTTCGCATGCTAATATAGGTAGACATTTCCCTTTATCCTTAACCTTAGGATCAACTTCGCATGCTAACATTAGGAATAGAGAAATGCTAGTTTCCCTTAGCATTTTCTTTCTCTTTTGCATATGCATTAAGACTAAAACCTTCTTTTTCTTTCAAAACTTCAAAACACTCTTAATACAACAACAAAAAATTCAAGTTAAAATCAACAAACCAATTCAAATTCTTTTCGCCTTATGGCCTATTAAAACTTTTCAAAAGAGCGTGTCAATTTCTTCCCGTGCCAACGTGTAATTCCCCAAAGGCCGGGTTGCGACAGGAAGTGAACTTAGCACCGTTCATTAAAAAATATAAAACAAACCAAAAATTATGAGTCAAACTACGACGCTCTGACTTTCCCATTGCACGAGGGAATACGTAGGCATTTGGTCACGGGGCTCAACCGAACAAAACTTTGTAAATACTTTCTTTATTTTCCCCGTATTTTTCTTTTTACATTCATTTTTCCTTTCTCCATTAGTTGTAAGATTTAAAAACATAACACACTCATTAAATAGATATCAGAAGTCGATCTTGTAGACTACTACAGGCGTGTGGGGTGTTAATACCTTCCCCTCACGTAACCGACTCCCGTACCTGATCTCTTGATCGTAAGACCATGATTTCTCCCTTTCAAATTTAGTCGATGGTTACCTTTCTTTCAATGAGATAAAAGACGTTCAATGGGGACTTAATTGATTTCACTCGATGATTTTACCAATTGCTTCAGTAAGCTATTGCTTAAGTGAAACATAAATAAGTGAAATTTTCACCAAAGAATTAAAGATCGATAGATTTTTAAATGTGAGAAAGAAATTATAAATAATCTATATAAACTATGATTAATGATTAATGTATGTTCGACAAGAAATATAATCCAAAATTAAAACATCTGAATACAAATTCAAATTAATTAGTATTTATTAATTACTTAGTGTACAAGAAATAAATAGTTATTTTTAAAATCTATTTTGTTAGTAACATATAATTTTAAAAAATTGGTTGAAACCAACTCAACCTTTGAGTATATACAAAATCCACACACCACCATAATAATCTATAATTAAATACACGAATTTAACTTTATCATTTCAATAAATATTTGGATAATTTCTGGATAACTTCTCCAACATAAACTCTATCTCTAATAATATGAAACCCTAATAGATTTTTGCAATAACTATATTAATTGAGTCATAGACGGACAAATAAATCATATTTAAATTAGAAATCTTAGTAAATCCCCGACATTTTTTCCTTTGACGAAAAGTTTATAGCATCTTTTATGTGGCGGCTGGCGGCCAATGGTATGATTCGGAGTTTTTAAGGATAGACTAAATTAAACCGATCTAGAATCTTAGTATTCTCATTATCATTACTAATTGTTTAATCAATGTTGCTACTGGTTTAACTAAATTGATTTGTACAATGAACATGTCGCAAACTTTTTCGTTTTTAACGTTTGTGTCGTTTGAAATTTGAATTGGAAAATAAAAGAAAATACAGTACAGCTTGAGGATCTAGTGAAAGTGGTCTTGTCTTCCCTTTCGTTTTCTTGTCGTTGATTAATACTAATATAAAATATTATCACTTGTTTTACTTTACTATGAAGTTCTTAATTAAGGATTATCGTGACAGTTAATGATCCACGAATCTTGCCACAATATATCTATATTTATTAATGTTCATCTAGGGAATGCACACGTAAGCATTGAAATTCTTCAACTTGATGTTATTTTAATATTTGCACCACTTGTTTAACCTATTCTTGTCTACACGCATTTCATTAATTCCACTGTCTTATCAGCTTGACCATGTTGAATTAAGCCATTATATTTTTCAATGGATCATTAGGTTAGATACATGAATGTCAAAAGAAATGGAAGAGGATTTATTAATTAACTAACTTGAGATTGATCATGTGTTACGTTGTGCTTAATTTATGTGATTTAAGTTTGGTTTTATTTTAATGAAATGTTATTCATCCTATTAATAATACTCAGTTCTATTAATTTATAATAATTTGGTGAAATATTTACAAACTAATAGTGTTGTAAATTGTTTCTTTTGTTAAAAAGTGATGCTTAAAATTATAAATAGAGATTTTATATTTATTCTCATAATCTTTATACGATTATCATTTTGATTTTGTAAAACTTTTAAATGACATATTAAAAAAATATTGTTCTATTTTACATTTTTCTAAAATTTATGACGATTTCCTAAATTTTCATAGTCTATTGGACATTTACACTTTATGACGAGTATATGTATAAGTTTTTAACAGATTTTGCATATATTTTTACCATATTATTGGAAATATCTATTAAAAATAATATATTTTTTGAATCTTTGAAAAATTCAATAAAGATGGATCCATTTTTTTTTAAATATCAGGTAAAAACTCTTACATGTTTTCGTTTTTGTTTAAAACTTGGTAAAAATACTTAGACGTTTCCAGTTTTTTTTTTTTTTTGAAAAATTCGATAAAAATGAATACAATTTTTAGAATATTTTAAAAAGTTCGGAAAAAGGCAACGTTCTAGTGGTAATTTTGAAAAATCCTGAAAATATTAAGAATCATTACTGATTTTTTGAAAAAACCAGAAATATACATAATGATACCAGATATTTGAGAAATCGGGTAGGTTAAACAATTTTTTATTATTTTTCAATGAAGACCAAAGAATCATATGGCACGATTGTTGATTGGCAGCGTGAGAGAGCTGCTGTTATGAGGGCTCGAGAGAGACGAGGTGATGTAGAGGACTCACATCTCTGGCGGGGAGAGTAATCATGACTGATTCTCACAAGAGGTGGCTAGATTATCAGTTTCACTTTATGCACCCCACACTGCCCAACATAGAGGATCTAGATCTGCTTTTGAATGGACGAGAGGTGATGAAGAGGATGAGCTTATTAACTCACAAAGAAACAATCTCAACCACACTTTATTATTTCCAAAGGAATTGGAAAAGAACGAATAAAACCCACAAAAGTTTTAAAATAAAACTAATAAAACAAAGAGAAAAAGGATCAGGGGTTGGTTATGCAAAGGAAACATATTAGCATCCCAAACATCCATGTACTTCAAGGCAACCTCTTGAAAATCAATGTTAAAGGCTAAAATGGTTGTTTGCAAAAAGTTTGTGGAGATGGAAAATTTTGTTTTTTATATATTTTTTATCCGATAAAACTTCGAGAGCTATGTGCCTACGTACCTCCAATGTGAAATGGAGAAATTAGAACCACATAGTTCTTCTAAAAAAGAACAAAATGGTTTGTTTGACTGCTTTTAAATGAAGATACATTATGTCATCTAAAGGAGAATACTCAATTAATTATCCATAAACATGAGAAACACAGACCTTTCAATCACAATGAAAGAAGCACTCTAACTTGGATAAAAAACAACAAGTATGTCACTAACTCTCTCAAGTGGAAAAGGATTAACACCATATCAATGAATATCATGGAGGTAGGAGAATTACATCTCAACTATGGAGATGACTCATGTATAATCTTTGAGAAAATATTTTAAAATGAAAAACGAAAGTGGGAAAAAGATTTGAATGAGTTATGTGTTTGTAAAAATGTTTGATACACTTAAGTGTCTTAAAGCATTTATTAAAGAAAGAAGTTTTGAAAATGCACTTGAGTAGTTCAAGGTTTATTAATAAAGTGGTTTAAGTTTTAAAAATAAAACACAAGAAGGTTTTAAAAAACGAAGAAGATTTTAAAAATTAAATAAGATGGGAAAGAGCTAAATTGATTATCCTAAAGCATAAAGTAAAAGCAAAGGTAGAAAGGATCTGACTAAGATAGAGCAAACAACTTTACATAAGTCAAACTATGCATTCATTCTCTTTGGATTAGGTCCTACACACAAGCAACTAATCAGATGAACATTATAAGCATCAAGTGAAAATTTAGTGTCTTAGGTGCAAGCTCAAAGTCTCAACATCAGATGAATGTCATGACACGTATGAAAATTCATGCATCAGACATAACACACAAAAACAAACAATCATATAAATCCCAATGATCAGATGAAACTCCTAATGAAGGCTTACAGGTCTCAGATGGATCAAGGTATCAGATGGATCAAGGTCTCAAGTCACAACTCCAATGGATAGGATCAAAAACCTAAATCTAAGTCCAGGAGTCCATCTCCAAGCCAATGATAGTAACCATAGTCCAAGATAACCATTAAATATTTTAGGGTTTGATATTTATTAATGTCTTTGAAAAGGAAAATAAAATGTCCAAGGGACATAGGGTAAAAGAAAATAAAAGTAAAATGAGCATAAAGAATAAAATGACATGAATGATAAATATTAAAAGTAAATGGCATAAAGCAAATTGCGAGCATTCAAATTGCGAGCATTTAAATGACATAAATGCTGGTACAATTATTAATGTTAGTAATTAGTATTCCTACTTGGGATAATTTGGCGTTATGTTAAGTAATCATACGTGAACTTATGTATAAAATGCACCTATATGAGGCTGGGCCAAAATTATGTAGGTGTATTTCATATAATGCACACCATAGTTTAAAAGTGAGGTGATTAAGACTAAGTTAAGAAACTGAGATCATTACATCAATCAAGTTCTTCGTGATACCTTGAGACAAACTTATCATTAATCCAAAGTATATTGAACGATCAATTGATTACTTAGAGGTAGATTTGAAATGATGAAAGTTCATTAAGCATTAATCCAAACCTAACTAAACCAATATGAATCATCATCATCCAATTGATCAAAAGAAAGAAGAAAGAAGAAGAGAAGAAGATAAATGAAGACAAGAAAAGTATATCCCAAATTGGATCAAGATATTGATTAAGTTATCATCAAAGTCAATCATCTACTTTAGTGAAATAGGGTTTTCATCCCATAAACACCCAAAATCCATTGAGTTTGATTAAACTTATGACCAAATGAGCTATGATCCAAGGCCAACAGCAGTCAACATTATTCAAACAAAAAATATAAAATGCAATAAAAGTAATTAAAATACTTGAAAAAGATTTTTAAAAATGATTTTAAAATGAAAATACAAGTGAAAATAGAAAAGTATAATCAAATAATAAAATAAATGGAAAATAAAACCATAGAAGAATAAAAAATTATTCAAAGATATTTTTATATATTTTCAAGTGATAGTCTCTCATTGGCTGAAGCATTTAACAACCTCAAACCACCATCTTCTTCCTTAGGTCGTCTTCATCGCGATCTCAACCATATCCTCCATAAAAATTTATTTAAAACAAGTTGAGATAATTTTAAAGAAACTCTTAAAAACGTGTTAAAATGAATTTTATAATTAAATGGGGATACTTAAAGATAAGTGAGAACTAAAGGAAGCATTAGCATCAAAGTTTCAAGGACTAAATTATGGAGCTTGAAGTAAATGGAAGTCTCTACCTACATGGACAGAGTATGGTTGAAACAACACATTGGAACTGTTGGTTGAGGAGTTTCAGAGCACCTTAGACCTTGATTATTGTTCCCTTATCTTCAGAGAAGAACAGTGAAGGGAATGAATGTGAGAAATTAGATGAAATAACTTTAAATATGAAAAGAAAACCTCACAATTAAGAGGTTTGAAGTGAATTTGAACAAAGGTTTTATGTCTCTCTAAAGCTTGAGAGTGATGCAAATAGGTTTCTCTATTTATAGGATAAATAATGATGAACTCATACATGTGAAATGTTGCTTAATTCATGTGAATTCGGTTGCAATTGAATGTGAGAAATTTGTGACTTGAGGAGCATCAAAATGCAATAATTTCTTGTGAATTATGAGTTGTTTTGCTTCATGAGACATCACTAATCATGTTTAAGTGGAAAATGCATGCTAGTTTGGCTTGGGAAATGAGTTTTGTTGATGAAAATTCGGATCAAAACTGACAATCAGATTCCATGCACCCATGTTCAAGATTACTTGCAAACATGTACACTAAACCTTTATGGCTCATTCTTTTTGAAAAATGCTCATATCATCATGAAGAGTACCAAGTGAATCCTGGGAGCTTAAATTCAAAAGTCCATGTTGATTCACCTCCCTATTACGGTTGACGCATCCAACTATGAAGGTTCAACACCCAGGCCCTGGAATTTATGCGCCGACCCTCCCTCTTGGAGCGGTCGACGCACTCGTTCTATACTGAGTCATTTCACTTAATTTTCTTTCTTTTGCCCTATTTCATTTTAATTAATACTAACACATATAAATAGAGGTTATTTTTCTTTTGAGCCTTTTAACAAGAATAGAGTGAAAGATACACATAGAGAGCACTTCATCTTCAACATTCCTTCTTCAAATTCAACTACTCCAAAATCAAAGTGGTTGAATTCAAGATCAGAGAATTGTTGATAAAGTCCGAATTGAAGAGTAATTTCTTATTTGGTTATGTTTTGTGGGATTCTTCTTGAATAAAATCGTTAGGGTTTTATCCTCCTAGATCCGCATCGGTGCGGGGGTTTTTGGTACTGATTTTTGCTTCAAAGGATTCATCCGAGTGAAGCATCAAGGAACGAAGGGTTCACTTGATTTAGTCACGGTAGTCGGAGGATCTTGAAGGAAGATTTGGGATTCGATCTTGTTCAATTGATATCAGTTGAGGGAAAGAAATTCTGCAACAAATTGGTAGTAATTTCAAGTATCGTTAATCGGAGGTGTACTCGAAGTGATCGAAGCTTGGTTTGGCTCGAACGAAGGATCGTGAAGAAGATAGGTTCATCACCATCAATTGAATTGTGTGAAAAGAGAACTATTTCTTCACTTGTTACAATTTGCAATTTTATGAAAAACTTCTCAACTCTAGATTCTAGAGTTAGGGGCAAACGTACACCACGCAAGGACAAAATGTGGAACTGCCTTAACAAATTCTCGTGTTCTTTTTCACATTTTTCTTTCATTATTTGATTTATTCAATACGTAAGGTTCAAATTATCAAACTTGCATAAACTGAATTTATGATGTGTTGAATTTTAACAAATACATCTGTATCTATTTGTTTGAATGATACGTGACAATTTTCGACAACACAAATTGGTTAATACAACACTAGCAAATTTCGCTTACAAGGTGTTTGATAAATCGTCTCTTCTATAAATTGATCATTGTGCTTATATTTGCTCTTTACTATCTCATTGGAAGTATTTGATACTCAAAGAGATTGGTCAGGCGATTAATTGTGTTAGTTTAAATTATGTTGATTAAAGTAATTTTTCTCACATCATCCATACGGTTCGCATATCCGATCTTCTTAACAGTGGATCATTTAGACGATTGAAAATCCAGGAGGCTCCCAATTTTTTTTCTTTAATTCCCAAAATTTAAAAACACCGATCTATTCAACGCCCTTCTAGATTGATCACATCATCTAAAAAGTGGTATCACGAGCGCCAATTTATCTAGTGCTTTGCTATTTTACTTAGTAGAAAATGGAGAACGATCCAAAAGGGGCTTATACAAGAGCTTTGGTTTTCATTAGTGAAAACTATAGCTATTGGAAATATTGTATGCGTGTTCATGCCTAAACCGGAAGCATTATGGGATGAGAATGATGAGAAAAATTATGCCTATGATTGGAAGGGTAGAAACATGCTTATAGCATCCTTAGGTGTTGATGAATACTTTCGAGTATCTCATTGCACAACAGCTAAAACCATGTGGGATGCCCTGCAAATTTCCCATGAAGGCACAACCTATGTTAAGCTTGCTAGAATCAATACATTGAATCAAGAGTTTGATCTCTTTCATATGAAGCATGGTGAAACCATTGCCGATATGCAAAGGAGATTCTCTCACATTATTAATCGCTTACACAATCTTGGTCATGTTACTCCCAATTCAGTTGTTACTAACAAAATTCGGAGATGTCTTAATAGGGAATGGAAACCGAAAGTGACCGCTATCAGGGAAGCAAACGATCTAGCCACTGTCGACATCACAACACTATTTGGAAAGCTCCAAGAGCTCACAAATCTCAATAATCATGAAAAGAAAGAAAGAAAGGAAAAGCAAAAAGATATGGAAATGAAGTATATCCCATTAAAGGCTTCAAGCTCAAAGTCCTCAACCAACAACTCATGTGTTAGTGAGTCTAGTGATGATGATGAGAGCTCGAGTGAAGACATGGAGCTGTTTGTGAGAAAATATCATAAATATCTTCAAAAGAATGAAGTGCAACACTCGGAAAAAATTCTCGTCAACAATAGGTAGCAATCAAAGCCATCTAAGCAAGATGATGACAAGAAATCAAAATTAAGGGGATCATGCTTCAATTATGGGAAACCCGGACACTATAAGCCGGATTGTCCTCTTCTCAAAAGAGACAAAGGAAAAGATAAATTCCAAAGGAGACCTAACGAAGCCAGAAGAGCTTACATTGCTTGGGAAAGCGATAGCGAAGAATCAAATAAAAGTGATTCTAGCAATGAAGAAGAAACGGTCAACTTTTTCCTCATGGCTCATCAAGGAAAGAAGAAAAACGTAAAACACTCTAA
Source organism: Vicia sativa (assembly GCA_021764765.1). Classification (NCBI taxonomy): domain Eukaryota; kingdom Viridiplantae; phylum Streptophyta; class Magnoliopsida; order Fabales; family Fabaceae; genus Vicia; species Vicia sativa. Next base: position 81,274,089 of record CM038797.1, read on the forward strand.
GTATGATCATAGTGATAAAATATCTCATTTAGAATTACAAAAATCATTTGACACTCTACATCATGAGGCTAAAGAAGCCTTCAAGCGACTATCCTCAAATAAGAAAAAAATTTCATACCTTGAGCATAAAGTTTTTGAATCTACAAAGGAACTTGAAGCTCTTAAGGCATCAATGATTGAGAAAGTCGAATGTGAAAGCAAAGACGACAAGTTGTATTGGCATGATTGGGCCGGATGTGAAACTTTTCATATTTGGCAAAGAGAAGTTAAAAATCTTAACGCCAAACTTGATAAGGCATTACAACCCAAAATTACATATGATATTGATAAATCTAATTTCATAAGTAGTATGATTAGTCCTTATAAAAAATACTCTTATGAAATTAGAGATCAATCTAGAAAATGCAATTATCCCAAAATATTAACTTGCCTATATTGTTGCAAAAGGGGACATACCATAGGAAAATGTTGTTTTAGGAGATTTCTAGTTCCTCAAGACATTTTCCAATGGTTGCCTAAATGAAACTCATGTACCACTCGCACACAAGGACCCAATAAAAATTTGGTACCTACTTCCCTTGTTTAAATTTGCAGGTGGAATGTCTTAAGACTACTGAGAGAAGATGGTTCCTCGATAGTGGGTGCTCAAGACATATGACAGGTGACATATCCTTGTTCTTTGACTTTGTGGCTAAGAAGAAAGGATTTGTTACATATGGCGATAATAACAAGTGTGAAATACTCGGTAAAGGTAGTGTACATAATCCCTCTTCTACTATTATTGTTGCACCCCAAAATTTACTCTCTTTATTTAGGCTTATGTTTTATCATAAACATCATATTGCATTACATTCATACATTGTGATAGGATCGAAGTTCTTTGGTTCTCAAGTCCTTTACAAGTTATGGAGGTTGATTGTGTGAATATTTTGCTCTTAGGAAGTCTCAGGCTCTCATTTATTTGGATCTTTCAAGTCATAATGATGAATTATGGCTCAAGACATCTCATTGTCTCATGGATTCCTCAAGATTTGAAGTTTTGCAAAGAATTGAAAAGGAATTCATCTGTGTCATTCATCTGATGAAATTAGGGTTTGGCCCATTGTGAAGTTTGAAGTTTGGTTAAGTTAATTTCTTAAAGTATCATCTTCCTATTATAATTTGATTTATCATGGTTCAAATAATTACTCAATACATTAAGAAGATTTGAGGTTTTGAAGCTTAATTGGCCATCTCCTAACACAAGGATCAAAATTAGGGTTTTGGATATAATCAAGATTTCTTTAGATTTTTCACTCAAACTTGATTTCATGTGTTTCTATATGTTGTTGGGCATCCACGATTGAAAGATTAAGGTTCAATTTTGATTGGAAGCAAGTCAATTGATCACAAGGGGGAAATGGTCATTTTGGTCAAAATCAGTCAAAGTCAGAAGTTGACCAAGTGGACTTTTAGTCAAATATCAATTCAAATATTCTATTTTCATATTTCATGGTTAAATTCACCATTGAATCTAGAGAATTGAAAAAATTAGGATTAAATTGTTTTTGAAGTTATTTGAAGTTTGAAAATTGTTTAAGTCCCCACCCTATAGAACTTTCACATGTCATAACTTTCTCAATTTTTATCCAATGGTTTCATACCATACATTTTTGGAAAGCTCGAGAAAAATCCTACAATTTTGTCTATGTGTAAAATCTCTAAAAAATACACCATTTGAGAGATTTTTGAGTTTGAAGTTTTGTGCACAAGAAATGTAAAATGCTGGTCATGCTTGCCTTCTCCTTGCCTTCCGCGCGCGTAATTTCAACAAACACGTGGTGTGCAAGATGTCGAGGTTAATTTCTCTCGATTTAAGTTCAATTTTGAAAATGTGATTCGTTCATTTTGAAGTTGACATGGAGAGCTTTTGATCAAGCTTGGAATCATTTCAAATAGCCAATTATGGAGCAAGTTATGGTCTTGAGAAAATTGATCAACACTTGATCACCATGCACACTCATGCACGCGCCATGCCCAGGCTTCCATGGCTTGTTTTTCTTAAAATTTTAAAGATGATATCTCACTCAATACCTCATCATTTTGCATGATTCAAAGCTTAGTTTGAAGATCATTAATAGTTCTATCCATGGCCTAAGTTTCTAGGAAAACACACGATTCAATTTTAAATGGCTCAAGCTCAAAGTTGGAAGATGAGACTTGTGCAATGCCATGTTCATTTTCAAGTTTTGTGCATTCTTGTGTATTTTTTTTATTACAAGTATTATAGCTACTTGCCTTGCATGATTTCAGTTCCTCATTCATTGCCAAAAGAAGCCAAGCATGGGCATCACAAGTATTGTACCATATTCCCTAAAATATTGCCATTTTAGGCAATTTTCTTATTTTTTTTCAAAATTATTTGTGAGGTACCACCAAGCCAGCTCACTATTTTACATGTCCCTCACTAAATTCCAGTCACCCTCAACTGTCCAAAACGCACAAAACTTGAGCTAATGCAAGAAAAACGCAAGCATTCCACTAACTCTTTATTTTTCTGATTTTTTGCAAATAACTAAAAAAAAGTTTTCTGAGCATTAAATACCACAATGCCCTCGTTCATATCACTCTATATAAGCCCATAATATCAGCCATTTGAACCCTAGACGCCTCCTCTCATCAAAAACCATATCTGAACTCTTAATTCTTTTTCTTTGAAGCTTCATTTTCCTTCATTCCAAAGCTCATTTCTCCCTCCATTACTCTTCATTGAAGTTCAAAAGGTCAAGAGAAGTGGTTTTATTATTGTTCAGAGGCACCCGTTAATTTTATTTCTCAACTCAAGAGGTAAGTTTTCAAACTTAAATCTTCATTTTTAGCTGATTTTTGATGAAATAAAGCATGTATGTGTGGGTATAGCTGGTCAAGCATTAGGTTTGATGTATATCTTTGCTTGTTTGTGAAGTATATTGCATAATATGAAGTTCTGAAAAGTTTTGTTTGGATGATTTTCATGATTTCCGTGGCTTGATTTCTTGATGTGTGGTTGACCTTTTTGAAATCTATGAGTTGATTGTTGTTACTTGCCATGTGATCTTCATTTCGTGCATTGAATCGTAAAAAATGGTTGAGAAATGAGTAAGATATGAAGTCCAGAAGTTAGGGTGGTGGTCTGCATTATACGTGTGTTTGGTCAAAGTTGAAGATGAAGTGTGTGGCGTATCTGATTGGCTGGCTTGCTATTTATTTGATTTTTGATAATTCTTTAATTTTAAGTTTTCTTCCATTTTATTTTGCATTAAAAAATTGTCCAAAATATATGAAAAAATATCATAGGCCCTTTTCAGTGTCTAATATTTTTGGTTTTGATTTTAAAATATTAGAGATTAATTAATTTTGTTTTAATTAGTTTTTATTATAAATTCTTGAAAAAATGTTTTTCCATCATAAAAATTTCCACAAAAAATATTCTGAGCCCTTTTATTGGTTTGTGAATAGTCTCTGATTTTTATTTAATTATTTTCTGATTTTTGTATAATTAAATAAATTTGGGAATTATATTGTATTTCATGCATTTTAATTATTATTAAAATACTTTCCCCCATGCATAAATTGAATCAAAAATATTTTGGATTATTTTACTCATATAGATTGCATTTATGAATTGTATGTCATAATTTTGCATTTTTTGCATAATTAAATAAATTCTTTGCATTATATTGCATTTCATGCATTTTAGTCATTATTAAAATTATTTTCCTTCATACAAAAATTGCACAAAAATTATCCTAGGCTATTTGATTGGTCTATTTTTTATCTCGGATTTTTATTTCATATTTTCCTAATTTTTGATAAATTTTAGAAAATATGTGAATAATAACTTATTTTTGCAATTTAATACATTTTAAAATGCTTTTTCATGTATAAAAAAATTTCACCAATTTTATTTTGGTCCATTTTCATGATATATATTTTGTCCCTGACCTTGGATTATTTTTCTAACTTTTTTCCTTTTGTGAATATCTTTCATAGTTTATTTGATATATTAATCTTTTTCTTTAGATTTAATTTTCGATAATTTCATTAATTAAAAATGCCAAAATTGAGTTTTCTGACCTTTTGAGATTCACATCTTAATGTTTGAATTTTGATTTAATTTGATCAATTGTATAATTTAGGTTGCTTAGGCCTCAAGTTCAGGTTCATATGCTAGCTCCCCTTGACTTTCAAGTCAACTCTTGATTAGATTAGGGTTGTATGCTCCCTTAGGATCCTAGAACTAATTTTGTTTAGATTTTAGGACTTAATTTGATATTTTTCCTAACTTTGCTAAACTAGGGTTCCTAGTTTGATTATCTTGTAAACTTTTCTTGCTTGTGCATTTTCATTTTCCTTTTGAACCTTGCCAATTTTGACTGGTGCGTGTTGTTTTTGACATTCATTTGTCTTAGGAATGTGATATTTTTGTTTTAATTTTTATAAGCCTTGTTTCTATTTTTGAACCAAGCATCTCTTCCATAGATGCATTGGTGTTTCTTTTGACTTAGAGGTATATTGGAATGCATTTATGCAACCCTTGGGGAATCAATTTCTCCTTTCTTTTCATACTCATTTCTGATTTAAAGATTTCAGTTCATCAATGAGCAATTCACTTCTCCTAAACATACTTTCTTCTTCAATTTTGTTTGATGAATGCTCATGATCAAGGTTTAAGAGGTAGCTCTTGTGCACCACTTTGAAAACCTCATGTGAAGCTCTTTCAAATATGACCTATATTGGTTATGATCTCTTGTGATTAGATGGCTATCATACAATTATCCAATGATACTTTTTTGAAATTTCATTGTCCACCCATCACGGTAACAAGTTATGAGTCACATTTTTTAGTTTTGACCTAATTGTATGTGTATGATTGCTTGAGGACTTTCATGTCCACTTCTTTTGATGTTTGAATCTTAATTTCATAACTTCTCTTCATCTTATTCCTTATGCTTTCTTGAACCATAGAGAGACATTTCATTGTCATCTATTTTTGGTATCATTTGAGAAACTAAATTGATCCATTTGTTGTTGTTTTTTTAGCTTAATTCTTTAATGTTTGTTCATTTGCTCTTGTTCTTTGTCTCTTTATGGTTACTCAATGTTTACTTGGTGTTGTCTATAGTACATAACATTTGAGAACTTTAACTTTGATCTTTCATGATCACTTTTGCTTTTATGCATTAGAGACGATACCTTTATCTAATGTCATGACACTTTAACTTGTTAATTTGATAACATTGATTGAAGTTCCTTGTAAGATCATGATAGACACTTATAATAGGGAGATGCCACTTCTATAGGACCTATGAGTATCAATTATTCTTTTCACACTTGACTTATATCATCCATCATTGATTTAGACAAGTGTTTTCCATCTTTTGTGATGTTGAGTATCAACTAGGTGACTTGTTTTGTGTATTGAAGTTTTGTTTTCTACATTTATTGCTCATGAACCTAATCTTGAGTTAAATTATTATACAAGTCATACATGTATTTATTATCTAATTAAGATCATTTTTTATCTTTATCAATTGTTTTGAAATTGCATAAGTGTTGGTGTTTTCAAATCCTAATTTTGTGTGCCTTTCAAAATAAGCCTTCTTCTTTGCTTGAGATACTTTTGTTTGTGATCTGTTTAACTCTTAAGCTACTGACCTTTCATGTGCTAACATAATCTAGCCTTAACCTCTATTCATAGGTGCTTGGTTTGTTTTTGTTTTGCCTTTAAAGGCTAATTTGTGTTTGCTTGTGCTTTGTGTATGAGCTTGGAATAAATTTTGTTTACATGTTTTGCTTATATTACCTAAGCTACTGACCTTGCGTGATTTATTACTTCTTCAATTTGTCTCTTGGCCATGATTAGCTTTTTGATTTGTAAGTTCTTTTTAAATTGACTTTTAGGATTGAATCATGAATTCTTCCTTTGATAGTTTTATGTTGTTTGTGGTATTGATGCATGCTAATTGATTTTATGTTTTGTATGAATTTATATCAATATGTTCATCACTGACCTCACTCTTATGTGACACTTAGAACAAGTATGATCAAGCACACACACATACACTTTCACACACACACTTCACCATACACTTTTGGGATGCATGTTCATGCTTTCTTATGATAATTTGTTTGCAAATATTCATGATGATTGTTTATATAATATTAATGTGTTATTAACATGTTAACCACTGTCTCCTATGTCTTTTTATCTTCTAGAAGTTCACTTCTCTTCATCTATGCACTACCATGCTTCATTTGATTCTTAGATGCATTCTAGGTCATGTTTTTGACTAATATTTGTACTAGTGTTGTATATGTGCTCTTTTGAGTTTTTTTGTAACTTGATTGTGTTTAACACGAGTCTTTCCTCATTGTGTGTTTCTTCTGATCTCACTCTTATGTGACACTTAGCACAAGTATGCTCAAGCACACATACGCACACACCTTTGACCACACTTGTATGGATGTAATTTATTTTTCTTAAGTGGTTTGTTTGTGAATATTTCTTATGCATGTTTGTATGCTTTGCTTGATGTATTGGTGCATTTGATACTATATTTTATGTTTCTTAACCTTTCATGGTTTGTTTCCTTTCATATTTTCCTTTTCTTGACTTCTTTTGACTTGTAAACGCTTTCTAGGTCAAAGTTTCGACTAGTTTTTTGTACTAGTGTTGTGATTGCACCTTTGTGATTTGATTGTGAATTATTTTATGTGATGTTTATACTATAATCACTTCATCTTGACATCTTCTTTGCATTTTATGTATGTCACACCTGGGTACTCACTTCTCCATACATAATTGTCGCATGTTTACGCACTCTTGTAGAATTTTTGTTCATGAATTTTTTGGCTTTGCTTGCATGATGTAAATGAAATATTAACATGTTAGCTACTGAATTTTATGTAATTTTATATTTTTAATTCTACCTTCATCTCATCTATGCTTAAAATCTCACGCAATTTGCTTTTAGGACTAGTTTTGGTCTAGTTTGTGTATTGACTTTGCATGTATGTCTTCATAGTGATGTTTGATGTTTGTTTATGGTTTGTATAAGCTTTGTATATGTATGTTTCTTCTACTGAACTCACTTCACATGACACTTTGTATGATTATTCACTCACTTGTTTCCACTTCATCTTCTTCTCATCTTTCTTCGCATTTGTGAGTGTTTGGTTTGTGTGCTTTTGCCAAAGCATTTTGTTTGCTTCTTCCTCTTCTTCTCATTTGGTTTTCTAACCAAGATGATTGATATTATATTTTTCCTTTAAGATTACTTGATTAGATTAGTTATCGAGTTTAGACATTAGGTTAAGTATCCATTTGTGCCAACTTTAGGTAGATAATATAGGTAGTCTCCCTTGTTCATACTCATAACCTAGGAACAACTTTGCATGACAATAATTAGGATTTAGAAATAAGTTAGGTTCCCTTATCCATTTTACCTTTATCTTTTGCATCCTTAAAATTAAAATCTTGTTTTGTCAAGTTCATTAAAATACTCTAATAATATGAAACTTTTTACAAAGTAAAAGATACAAACCAATTAGACTTAAGATGTCTCGTCATCCCGTCTGTTGCTGATGTCTCGTCATCCTGTTTGTTGCTGATGTCTCGTCATCCCGTCTGCTGCTGACATTTTGTCGTCCCATCAGTTGCTGATGTTTCGTCAACATGGAAGTTTTTCGTCATCGTTGTTTGCTGTCTCGTCTTCTAACAAACCAACCAAAATAAGTGAACCAAACTATGGTGCTCTGACTTTTCCATTGCACGAGGGAAGACGTAGACATCTTGTCGCGGGGCTTGATCGAGCAACCTTTGTTCATATTTTTCTTCTTTTCCCCGTGTTTTCTCTCTTTCTTTTATTCTTTTCTTTTATTTATTTTATTTATTTTTTCATGCATTATACCTTATACAGATATAGTTAGACCTTTACACCCATTAGATAGAAAGTAAAAGCGGATACCGTAGAGTACTACGAATGTGTGAGGTGCTAATCCCTTACCCTCGTGTAACATACATCCTTACCCGATCTCTCGGTCGCAAGACCGTGATTTCTCCGTTCCAGGTTTACTCGATGTTTACCTTTCCCTCTCGGTGGGATAAAAAACGTTCGATGGCGAATTAATTGATATATATTTATATTCTTTTATTTTTCAGTCAGTTGTTTCAACTATCTCTGACATCCTTTTAGTTGATGGCCTTAAACACAATCTCATTTGCATTAGTGAATTGTGTGACAAAGGATATAATGTCTCTTTTTCTAAAGATTGTTGCACTATTGAACACAATATAAATAAATAGGATGTGTTCAAAGGCTTTAGGGTTAATAATGTATACATGCTAGACTTGAATGAAGTATCTATGAAAGGTGCCAAATTCCTAATCTCCTTAAATGAAAATTCTTGGCTTTGGCATAGACGCCTTGCTCACCTAAACTTTAATTTCTTAAATAAAGTTGTCTCAAAAGATTTAGTAGTCGGATTTCCTAAGGTAAAATTCTCCAAAGATTACTTATATGATGCGTGCCAAATGAGAAATCAAACAAGAATCTCGTTTAAATCTAGAAACATTTTATCTACAACGAGACCTCTTGAACTTCTCCATATGGACCTCTTTGGACCATCTAGAATTAAGAGCTTAGGTGGAAATCATTATGGATTTTTCATTTTCGACGACTACTCTAGATTTTGTTGGACACTTTTCTTAGCAAATAAGAGCGACACCTTTTCGTCATTTGGAAAATTTGCCAAGATCTTCCAAAACAAGTTAAACACAAACATTATTACTATTCGTAGTGATCACAGAGGAGAATTTGAAAAGGATTTGTTTGACAAGTTTTGTGGAAAGCACGAAATTGATCATATTTTTTCCGCACCACGTACTCCTCAACATAATGGAGTGGTGGAATGTAAAAATCGTATTGTAGAAGAACAAGGAAGAACTATGATCAATGAAAACCATCGTCCTAAATGCTTTTGGGCCGATGCCATTAACACGGCATGTTATGTTTTGAATAGGGTCCTAATATGCACTATTCTAAATAAAACTCCCTACGAACTTTTAAAAGGAAGAAAACCAAATATTTTCCATCTTCATGTATTCAGATGTAAATGCTTTGTGTTAAATAATGGAAAGGAAAATCTATGTAAATTTGACTCAAAAGCTGATGAAGGTATCTTCCTTGGATTCTCACATTCTAGTAAAGCTTATAGGGTATACAATAAAAGGTTACATATTGTTGAAGAGTCTGTGCATGTTTCTTTTGATGAATCCTATCCGAAAGTAGTCGGAAATGGTAGTTTGTTCGATGGTGCAGGTGTATCTTCGGAAAGTATACTAAAAGATCCCAAAGAAAGGACTCTGAATCTACTAATAACGAGGAAGAGTTAGATCAAGTATCCGAGGAAAGAGGGGAAGATCATTCAAGTAATAAAGATGATCTTCCTTTGGAATGGAAAACCTTTAAGGATCATCTCATCGACAAAATCCTTGGAGACATATCAAAGGGAGTTACCACTCTCTCTAAGATAAGTAACTTTTGTTATCATTTTTCTTTCGTCTTGCAAATTAAGCCTAAAAAATCTAAAGACGCCCTACTCGATGGACATTGGTTTTTGGCTATGCAAGAGGAAATTAATCAGTTTAAAAGAAATGAGGTTTGAGACCTTGTCCCTCCTCCGCGAGATCATCGAGTTATTGGTACTAAATGGGTCTTTAGGAAAAAACTTGACAAAAATGGAATAATAACTCGCAATAAGGCCCGCCTTGTTGCCCAAGGGTATAATAAAGAGGAAAGCATCGATTATGAGGAAACTTATGCTCCGGTGGGCCGAATCGAGGCTATACGCCTTTTACTTGCATATGCATGCTCACAAAATTTTAAATTGTTTCAAATGGACATATAGAACGCTTTTCTAAACAGACACATTAATGAGGAGATCTATGTGTCTTAACCCCCTGGTTTTGAGAATTTTGAGAATCTTAACTATGTTTATAAACTTAAGCGTGTGATATATGGTCTTAAGCAAGCCCCTAGGGCTTGGTACGAACATCTTAGAAAATTCTTACTAGATCAAGGATTCTCAAGAGGAAAGGTTGACAAAGCCCTCTTTATTAAAAGTCAAGGAAAACACTCCATTCTTGTCCAAGTCTATGTAGATGATATCATTTTTGGCTCCACCAATATATCCTTGGTCAAGAAATTCTCTAAGCTTATGCAGGGAGAGGTTGAAATGAGCATGATGGGGGAGTTGATCTACTTCCTTGGACTTCAAATAAAGCAATTGAGTGAAGGAACTTTTGTGAGCCAAATGAAGTATTGTCTTGATCTGCTCAAATGCTTCGATATGGACGAATCAAAAGAAATTGACACTCCTATGCCTACTACTGTAAACTTTGACCGTGATGAAAGTGGTAAGTCCATTGACACAAAGAGGTATAGATGTATAATTGGATTTCTTCTTTATTTGATTGTCTCCCGTCCGGACATCATGTTTAGTGTTTTCATGTGTGCATGGTATCAATCATATCCCAAGGATTCACATTAAAATGTTGTTAAGCGAATACTTAGGTATCTTTATGGTACTACTAAGTATGGTCTTTGGTTCTCCAAGGGAAGTGATTGTTTCTTAGTTGGATACTCCGACACCTATTTTTCTGGTTGCAAATCGGTTAGGAAAAGCACGAGTGGTGCTTTTCATTTCTTTTCAAACTCTTTGGTAAGTTGGCATAGCAAGAAGCAAGTTTTCGTTGCTTTGTCAACCGCCGAAGCGGAATATGTTGCGTCTGGTAATTGTTGTGCCCAAAGTTTTTGGCTAAAGCAACAATGGATCGACTTCAATGTCTATCTTGGACGTATTCCTATTTTCTGTGACAATTATAGTGCAATCAATCTAACTAAGAATCTCGTCCTACATTCTCACACGAAACATATCGAAATAAGGCACCATTTCCTTAGAGATCATGTGGAGAAAGGCGATGTAATTTTTAAGCATGTTAATAGCAAAAATCAACTTGCTTACGTTTTTACTAAGCCGCTTACCACTGAGCCTTTCTTCCATATGCGAAGGGAACTTGGCGTTCTCGATATCTCGGATCGATTGCATCTCACTTGAGTTGCACGCTCTAAATTTTATTGTATATTATTTCCATCCACTACTTACTTTTTGCTAGCATTCAGTGAAAGGATCATGACTAATTCTCATGGAGGTAATATCTTTCTAATTCTTAAATCACTTCTTGACCATGAATATATTCTTAGTTAATTTCCTACTTGACTTATGTTTGTTGTGTGTTTATATGCATGTGTTATATATGTATTGGTTATTTTTCAGTCTTATTTTATAATTGGGTTCATTTGTTTCATTCTTCTTATTTCTTCCCAAAGTGATCCGAAACCCTAGCCTCCTCTAAAACCTCCAAACGAAATTAGTTCACTTCTTCTTCAAGATATGTCAAGAGATATCATCATGGCCTCTCAAAGGGTTGCTAAGAAAAGGATTCTCTGCGGTGAATCTTCCCAATCTCGACCTGAATCTCCGGTAATTGCTCTATCACTCCTCTCTACTGATTTAACTGAAACTTTTAAAAAATTTAGATATAGGAAGGTTGTGAAACAATTCTATGTCAGTATAAAAACCCTAGGAGATGAACACCTACCTGAGATTATTGATCTAATTAGCTTTCAAGGGCTTCAAGCCTTCTTTGCTTGTAGCAACAAGTATAATGAAGAATGTCTTAGGTTGTTCTATGCTGATATTAAAGAAAAATTTGAAGGAGCCCAGATTCGTTACCGAATTGATAATAAGTTTTTCATGGTAACCTCTCTTGTATGGAAGAATCTTTTTGGTAGGAATTCTAATGACGCTAATGTTATTAAGTTCTCAGATTCCACTGATATTTCTTAGTATGATTTTAAGGTGACCTTAAATTCCACGTGTAAGAAACTGAATGCTGAACACATAGTTAATAGTGCTCTATTTCCGTCAAATGTAACTACCGGTTCCTTAGCACCAATTGACCGCATCCTATACTAGTTTATGGGGCACATCATTAGGCCCAAGAAGGGAGGCCTCTCCCGTATTGACAAAGCTGAAGTGAAACTCATGTACTGCCTCAAGAATAAGATAAAAGTAAACTGGCCACACTACTTTGCTAGCCGAATGTTCAATCTACGTGACTCCACTCGTGGCACTGCTCTTTGTTACGAATCTCTCATTCAACGAATATTGAACCGTGAGCGCATTAGAGTTGTTGGAATGCCATATGTCTACTTTGATACGGATCAAGAGTTCACACACAAATCTCTCAAGCTTATGGGATTCATCTGGTGTCCTTAACGGCAAGCCTTCCAACACGTTGTTAGATCCAATGATGTTCATCTCGGAAACTCGGATGTTGATACTGATGATGAGATTGATGCTATGTTTGATGAAGAAAATGAAGGTAATGATGCAGGATATGATGAAGTAACGCTGAAGAAATGGAGGAAGATATTTCTACTGATCAAAAGGCTTGAGTACTTGCTCAGATGCAACAGATAGAGCTGCATCGGCGTGAAGATCTAGTAGTCCAAAATGAGATATTTTCAACATATAAAGTAACTCAAACTGAGTGTTGTATTTTATAAATAGGTAATATATCATACTAAAGTATGTGTTGAATTTTAGAAGTTAGTGGGGGCATGTGCCCTCAATGTCTTGGTAGTAGATCCGTCCCTGGAATGTACTATTTAAGTGGATAAGTCTCATGTATATATCAATATGAAGTGCATGTGGTTGTTTACTCGCCTTGAGCAATGCAGTTGGGCACGAGGGCTTGCTATGTTGTCTGTTCTATATGCTACACTTTGAGATGTGATTTTTTTTTAGACTAGGAAGCTTGCTAGTTATATGAGTCTATGTCATGGGTAATTAAATTATTATATCTTATTATATTAGTTATTTTATGATATTTTTCTAGTTATAAGAGTCTTTATTATTGTGTAGTGTATGATACACAAGCATTTCTCGTCCATTTGTGAGATGCGAGTTGTTTCTACAACTACTAAGTCACCACGAGCTAAGAGATGGAGGAGTATATATATATATATATATATATATATATATATATATATATATATATATATATATATATATATATATATATATATATAAGAGGTTTTATGGAGTACAGGAGGAGGATTAATACATTGAATGTAGATTATGTCATTTGGACACCCTACATAGACTATAGAGTACATCAAGAGTTCTATGACACTTCATTTTTTCTAGTTATTTGCAATGGGAGACGTTAATGGCTAAACACTTACCTGAGAGGTGTTTGTGTCAGTTTGGATATGTTTAGAAAATCCCATAAACAGTCCCTACTATCCAATATGAGGGCATTGATATTTGGTTTTGTGGTAAAATTTTGGGTTCAGCGCATGCCATTAGAGATCATGTCGTGGATGTTTAGTTCCCTATGGAGTGAATGGATGGGTACTTGGAGTGGTACCTTACTCTATCACACATTCACATCATCGCACATAGGTAGCATGGATATAATGTTGGACCTTATCATGTTGTATCTTCATATGTTGGATCTTTTCATATTGATGTTGGGGTACCATCTGATGATGTGTCGTCGCCTCTACCGCCTCCATATGGTGTGGATGACGCACAATGCCTGCAAATGATAAAAGTAACTATGGATAACCTCATGGTTTTGGGGAACCCATATCATGAGGTTATACTTTGGCATTGCACGAATCATATGTAGCACATGGAGGGCCCATTTAGATCGTATTATCATTTTTGTATTATTTCTATATCTTGTGTAGTATTACTCAGAATTTTCACACCAATATTTATTAGTTAACATTTTGGAACCACAATAATAAAACATAACACATATATACTACCATGTTGAAATTCTGGCAACAGATACTTGATGTCAAATAAAATGTTATGACACAGGTATCTGATGGACGTTTAAACAATATTAATAACAAGGTAAAAACAGTAAAGGAGACAATGAATTGTTAACCCAGTTCGGTGTGTAACTACACTTATATCTGGGGGCTACCAAGCCAGAGAGGAAATCCACTATAAGATGTGTTAATTCCATATTAAACTAACTGTTTAAATCCTTCACTTAACACCTACCCAATGCAACTTCAATCTAAGAAACACTCATACCTGAGAACCTACTCACTCCCCCTCAATCACAACAGTGATTACAAACCAATCCTTAAAAGAATTACGATGACATTCTTCAACACAAATACTTGATCATGCTTCAACGCTTTTAATCAAGAGACATAGCACTCGTGCTTCAAAGCTTTGAGTGACAAAACTTACACTTACATAAAATCTTACTCCAATACAATTATCATCGTGATAATTGTTTGTCTCACAAGAAACTAAAACACACGAGAAACACTATATTCAGCACTCACAAATCAGGGTGATTTGCACGTCTTATTTTCTCCTTTTGTTTCTCTTCTAATTCGCACGACATAACACTAGGATTAGTGAGTTTATCAAGATGAATGAGTGGACTTGGTCTTGGGCTTGCGAAATAATAATTAGGGTTAACCAATGTTAACCTAATTTCCACGTATAAAAGAGCTTAAGCAGGGTTTCCTCCTGAAACGATCCAACCCAGAATAAACTTACTTTCCTGAAAAATCTTAGGAAATTAAAACTGCATATTCCAGTTATTAAGAATGTCTTAACATTAGATGTCACATCACATCATGCACACTTCTCTTGCAGAACCTGTTCTTTTGAGAATAGCATAACATTTTCTATGAAGAATATACTGAGCTGCATCTGAAAACACACTCCTCCTGCAGAATTGCCTTCATATCAGAATGTCATGACATCAGTCAAGACATTGGCACACCAACCTGGTTTTACCAAAAATAGCAGCCAACACAAAACATCTACAAACTCCCCCTGTGACAAATTTTTGGCTAAAACCATCTAATCTATCAGAGATCAACTAGAGCAGCAAAAATTAGAGTAATAAAACTACCAAACAAAACCCAGAGTAATCTTGATTAATTCTCCCCCTTTTTAGACACAAAGGGGCCAAAGGTACAAGTTCCCAATACATCAAGTTCAAGAGCACACCATTAGTTACAGGTCAGTAAAACATAAAGTCAAAACCACAAAAAAACATCAATTAAACAGCACAAAAAAAATCAACAAGCTGCAAACACCAAGTAGTAACCAGCAACCTGCACCAAAAACAAAACGCCAACAACTCTCTTCAGGTAGAATCATCTCCTGAGTTGTCACTGTCTTCATCATCTTCTTCAGTTGAACTTTTGTTAGTGCCAACAAGTTGTTCTTCCTTTTCTTCTTTGGCTATAGAGTACACAGAGCAGTAGTTAGTATTCTTAGACTCCCATAAGTAGTAGTTATCTTTTGATCTGACTCCTCTCATGAAAACTTCCTTTTCTTCATTTGTGACAAGGCATTCAGACTTTGTGAAGTTGACCTTGAATCCTTGATCACATAGTTGACTAATACTGATGAGATTTGCAGTTAGTCCATTTACCAGCAACACACCATCCAGGTTTGGAACTCTAGGACAGTCTAGTTTTCCAACACCTTAGATTTTACCTCTTGCTCCATCTCTAAACGTTACATAGCTAGTAGTGTGTGGTTTGATGTCACTCAACATATTCTTGATTCCAGTCATGTGTTTAGAACACCCACTGTCAAAGTATCAGTCTTCTTTGGCTAATACTCTAAGAGAAGTGTGAGTTATTAAAGCTTCAGTTTTTGCCATCCATTGTTGATTCTTGGTTGGCTCATTAGCTTTAGATTTGACATGAGGAGTCTGATCAGGGTATCCATATAATCTGAAGCAGAATGGTTTTATGTGTCCAAATCTTCCACAGTAATGACATCTCCCATCTTTGAATTTTTCTCTTTGAGTGATTCATGTTTCTTTTTCCTTGATGTTGAGTCCTATGTTGTGACATCTGTTTTGACATCTGTTTTTCAGGTCGTGGTTGATTGATACATAGATTCGGACATATTTCTTGCATTTTGTCTAGTTTGAAGGATTTCTTCCAATTTGTCTGTTCTGTTGGTTAACATTTTGACAGACTTTGTCATCTGATCAAGTTTGGAGTTTAGCATGAGGACTTCACCTTTGAGGTGAGTTATGGTAGCAATGTGGTCCTTTTTCTCAGCGTCTAGCTTCAATATGAGTTTCTTCTTCTTCTCCCCTTGTTGACAGACCTCATCACTCCTGAGACACAACTTCTTGTATGAGTCTGCAAGTTCTTCAAAAGTCAGCTCCTCATCACTTGACTCATTGTCAGAATTACATAAGCTAGTTAGTGCAGTAACCAATTTAGCCGATTCCTCTCCAGAGTCACTCTCGGAGTCACCATCAGACCAAGTAACAAACAATTCTTTCTTTTGTTTCTTTAGATAGGTAGGACATTCAGCTCTAATGTGTCCATATCCTTCACATCCATGACATTGAATCCCTTTTTTTGGTTGGCTTTTTCTTCAGATTTTTCTCTTCTGTTAGAATCATAAGTCCTGCTGGTGTCAGGCGAGATGTTCTTGACATTCGATCTTGGCTTCCGGTCCATTCTCTTTATGATTTTGTTGAACTGTCTTTCAAGAATAGTCATAGCTTCTGATATATTCTCTTCATCACTTTCTTCAATTTCCTCTTCAGTATTGGATACAAAAGCTATGCTTTTGTTCTTCTTTTCAGCATTGTCACTAATTCCCATCTCAAATGTTTGGAGGGAACCAATCAGTTCATCCACCTTCTAGTTATAGATGTCCTGAGCTTCTTCTATGGCAGTCACCTTCATTGCAAACCTTTTTGGAAAAGATCTGAAAATATTTCTTACAAGTTTTTCTTCAGACATTTTTTCTCCTAAGGCTCTTGAGGTATTAGCAATCTCAAGAATGTCCATGTGAAACTCATTAATGGTCTCATCTTCCTTCATCCTCAGGTTCTCAAATTTGGTAGTGAGCATCTGAAGTCTTGTCATTTTTACCTTGGACGTACCCTCATGAGTGGTCTTGAGAGTGTCCTAAACATCTTTGGCCAGTTCACACTGATGCACAAGTCTGAATATGTTTCTATCAATTCCATTGAACAAAGCATTCAATGCCTTAGAGTTCCACAGGGCCAACTCTTCTTCTTTTTTGCTCCATTCTTCCTCAGGTTTCTGACTAGTAGTTCCATCTTTCTCAATCTAGATAAGATGTTTCCATCCTTTGTCAGTAGCTCTCCAAGCTTTATTATCCAGTGATTTCAAGAAGGCAATCACAAGAGGTTTCCAGTAGTCATAGTTTGATCCATCCAGGATGGGTAGTCTGTTCCCAAATCCTCCTTCCTTGTCCATAGTGCCAAAAATTACTGTCCCTAGATCTCACCCAGATAAACAGGAAGGGTGTCTGCTCTGATGCCAATTGAAATTCTAGCAACAGATACTTGATGTCAAATAGAATGTTATGACACAGGTATCTGATGAACGTTTAAACAATATTAATAACAAGGTAAAAACAGTAAAGGAGACAATCAATTGTTAACCCAGTTCGGTGTGTAACTACACCTACATCTGGGGGCTACCAAGTCAGGGAGGAAATCCACTATAAGAGGTGTTAATTCCAGATTAAACCAACTATTTAAATCCTTCACTTAAGACCTACCCAATGCAACTTCAATCTAAGAAACACTCAGACCTGAGAGCCTACTCACTCCCCCTCAATCACAATAGTGATTACAAACCAATCCTTAAAAGAATTACGATGACATTCTTCAACACAAATACTTGATCATGCTTCAAAGCTTTTAATCAAGAGATATAGCACTCGTGCTTCAAAGCTTTGAGTGATAAAACTTACACTTACAGAAAATCCTACTCCAATACAATTATCATCGTGATAATTGTTTGGCTCACAAGAAACTAAAACACACGAGAAATACTATATTCAACACTCACAAATCAGGGTGATTTGCACGTCTTATTTTCTCCTTTTGTTTCTCTTCCAATTCACACGGCATAACACTAGGATTAGTGAGTTTATCAAGATGCATGAGTGGACTTGTTCTTGGGCTTGCAAAACAATAATTAGGGTTAACCAATGTTAACTTAATTTCCACGTACAAAGGAGCTTAAGCATGGTTTCATCTTGAAATGATCCAGCCCAGAATAAACTTACTTTCCTGAAAACTCTCAGGAAATCAAAACTGCATATTCCAGTTATTAAGAATATCTTAACATTAGATGTGACATCACACATCATGCACACTTCTCTTGCAGAACCTGTTCTTCTGATAATAACATAACATTTGCTATGAAGAATATATGAAGCTGCATCTGAAAACACACTCCTCCTACAGAATTGTCTTCATATCAGAATGTCATGACATCAGTCAAGACATTGGCACACCAACCTGGTTTTACCAAAAATAGCATCCAACACAAAACACTTACACATATGATTATGGAATTTCAACATTTAGATTATGCCATCGACATATATAAAAATTGTTGCAGCAAACTCGATCATCCCATTCTTTAGTCTACGGTGATATGGTCCACATAACTTTCAAATCTCCATCGGTCTTCAACTTAATGAGGTTGTCTTTCACCTTTCCGTCAGTATCAATCTAGTTTGCACGAACCCAATCTTACTTACATTTCTGTTCTCGACGTGGGGCAACATATTATTCAACTTAAAGGATGTTTCATCCCACTTAAGTATACTTCTATCTATAGGAGGTTTCGTCCTGTTAAAGAATACTTCTATCTTAAGTAAAATTTCAGCCATTGTACGATGTTTTTCTTAACTATATATTAACCCTGTTTATACAACTTTGGATTAATTTTGGACTAGTCTTCGAACAACAGTATAGCAGTAAGGAACAAAATAAATAAAGTATTTTTTTCGGAAATTTTATCGTCTCCATTAGGATCAGTGCAAGGGAAATCATGACATTCAACGATTTCAGCGTTTCTGAGCTTGGGTTAAAATGGGTTGGTTTGTATAGAAAGGAAAAACTATTAACAAAAATATTAAAAAATTCTTCAGAGAGGAAAAACTTACCAAGCATGAATATAAAATACTCGTCACAAGTTTAAATCGATCGATCAGTTGTACTCAACCTACCATACTCGTCAAAATCATCAAGTATCTCTCGAGATGTACCACAATAGAGGTCATGTGTAACGAAAAAGTTGAAGACAATCGTATTACTCGCGTCGACAATATCTCAGTGCAATACAAACAATACGGAGGCATTAAGCTCTGATACCCACAATAATTATTAGCTCTAAATCTATCTCAAGAATCTAGGAACTAATAGATATCAATCCCTTATAAGAATTTGTGAGGTATATGTCTATAATAACGCAAATCCAAACATAAAATAAAAAGATCAAGGAAGACATTAATAATTATTTATAAAGCAAACTTTATACAACACCGTGATCAACACACACACTCTCTCTCACACACACACACACACACACACACACACACACACACACACACATATATATATATATATATATATATATATATATATATATATATATATATATATATATAGAGTAATCATACAAATAAAACCCAACCAATAGAGAAATACATAGAGAAGAAACGAAATGAACCAAACATCTCACAGGTTGTTAGCGCCGGTTAATGTGAACTCCGCCTCCGAATCATCTATATGCAAGCTCCAATGTCTCTAGTGTCTCTCATAAAAATAATTAAGGCAAAGGTCTTGGGACTCAAAAATACCCGGTCTATACCTAAAAAAATGTGTTTTTTTCCCTTTCTATGAGTTCATGCCCAAATGGCACCTTCATTGGTGAAACGACTTATGTGATGCTCAAAATAACATTTTTTAATGAATGTTCACACTTCTAGAGCGCTGCTGGCTCGCTTGTGTGCTCAAGGGGAACTCATGTCGCCCCGAGATCATCCGGCAAAAAATTGACAGTAAACAGAAATATCAGCCTTGCTTTCACCATAACTTGAGAATAGTAACTCCGATTTACGCACGGTCAGAAGTTTTGTAAAGATTATTCAATGCCATATAAAACAATGACTAAATATCATTGTTTTAATATCTACAAAAATGAGATATAAACAACTAAGCTCAATGATATTTACACGATAATGCAATATATACACTATAACATAAACTATATCCAATCTATATCTATATCTATCTATATCTATATAATATATTAAATCTAATGCATCAAATATTATAACAACACATCATCAAATATATTTCTAGCACATCATCAAATATAACTCTAAATTTTCCACATCATCTTGTAATCCTATGTGGCACATCCCAAAACTCATTATTATCTTATACCTCTACAAATTGGAGGTCACGAGTTCGAATCCATACAAAGACGAAATAATATATCATTATGAACAAATTTATCTGACAAACAATCATGAATTGAACTATGTATATTCAATTAAATTAAAAATATTCTCTCATATTTCAAATATAAAAGAGATGTGGAAATTCAAATACAATAAAATATTTTTTTGTTTTCATGAAATTAAAGTAACAGTGGAAATAAATATGTATTATCTCATTTAATTATTTATGACTTAAAGTAGTAAATTAAAAATAGAGATAGTAACCAAATTGGTTAGAAACCAACTAAGGGGAAGTTTGAGAATTTTTACGTAGTTGAAGGTTCTAATTGGTATTTACCACTCCTCATTGTTCCTAAAACAAATCAGAAAAGAAAAAGAAAAATAGATAAAGGAAAAGAAGAAGAAGAAGAAGGAACTGTGGGTGAAGAAGAAGAGAGGAAGAAGCTCCAACTTCAAATTCATCCAACCCTTACATGCAAGTTCAGATTCCTCACCCTCATCACCTCCGAATTCCTATTTTGAAGCTTATTCTCCAATAATCTCTTGGTGAGTCTCTAGTTAGATACTTTTGGTAAATGGGGTTTTCAAAAGAATTTTGGGATTTGTAGTGTAATTGATGATGATTGCATGTTTATTTTGCTGAATAACATGTTATGTTTTTGTTTTTGTGATGATTCAGTCGTGGGTGGTGCATCGGAAGTGAGAAATGGAGGTTTGGGAACTCCATTATAGTTCTGGTTCAGAATTGAGTTCTGCAGAAATCGCAGAACGCGCTCAGTGCGGTATTGAGGCTTAGCGCGTCCTGCAGTTCTTTGAAAAATAAATTAAATCCCATGCCACAGTTAGCGCGACCAAGACTGGGCTAAGCCCGAGAAGTTCTGTCCAGAACTTCTTTTCTTGAGTCATGGAAATTGGTCGGGGACCATATTCTTGTTCGATGGTTCCTTTAAGCCTATAAAACCTTTGGTGAACATAAGATAAGGAGTAAATCGGGTTTTTAACGAATTTTTGCGACTTCGATCGACTTTTCAGTAATAATACTTAAATATCCTATAGAAGGCACGTGACACTTGAACGAAGAGTATAATCGTAACTTTACTATGTTAGAACCTCCTAATACCAATGATTAGGATCCCTCAAGGATGAAGACGTTGTCTCATGAAAATTGTGTGTGACATTGGTTTCATCCAATTTTTCCTATTTCAGAAAACCCCAAATTGGAGCTCATGAACCCTAACATTGGCAAGTCATGACTCCTGTGTCTAAACTCCAATTAATCTATGTAGAAAGTTTTGAAACTCCATTCTAAACACAAACAAGCAATCAAAACATGTTAAATATGCATGAAAATCAAAAATCGAATTTGAAATTTTCGTGGCCAACCGTGATCTAGATTTCGTGATTCTGGAGGTATTGCTGGCTTGTGAGTATCTGGATCAATTCAGAGGACCTCCAGGAATGTGTTGGAATCCTTAGAATGCTTTGAATTGGACTAGAACTAGGGCTGCTAGTTGCTTGCTACACACGGATTTTTGAAGCTTGACTAGGGTTCTTGAGGCCAGAAATTCGTCTCTTGTGCTTGTGGATGCATCATGTACTTATAGTAGAAGGAATTAGGTCAAGAATTATGAAGAAATTATATGCCAATCAATGAGAAAATATTTGATTTGGAATGAAATCAAATATTGCCTTTTTTGATCAAATCTCATTCAATTCTTTTCCAATCAATGAAATTTGAAATTGACAGCTTGCATGGCTTGCTTGGACCTCAAGAATGAGAGAACATCCTCCTTGCAATTAATTTTTGATTTTCTATCTTTTATTTTAATTAAATTGGATTTTAAATAATTAAAAATCCAAAATAAATAAAAAATAAAAGATAAATTCGTGTTCTTGGGCTTGGAGGTTTCAGCTAAGGAACAAGTTTGAACCAAGAAAAGTTAGGACCATTTGCAAAATTTTTGGTTTTGTCAAGTATTTCTCTTTGTGCACCTCCTCAAAAATGCGCAACTTGTGTAAAGTGGATCGTGCTCAATTTTTAACATTTTTTGGGGTTCTTGGACTTTTTAGAAAGCTTAAGATGTCCTCTAAACAACCTTTTTGGTTTCATCTTCATTGGAGTTTCTGTGCTCATGAACACCTCTTTACAAAAAGTTGACTTTTTGTTGACTTTTAAAAAGACCTGTAATGTTTTGATCCATAACTTCCAAATGAAGCATTTTCTACCCAAGCTTGTGAGACATGAAGTTGTAGAGAATTCAATTTTCTTAAAAATGAGCTGTGGTGGAAAAATTTCTGATAAAGTATGTGAAAGTTATGATTGGTCAAAGTTTTGTTGACTTTTGTCTAAGAAAGGCCAATTTGGAAACTTTGACTTTTGATCAATTCTTGACCTTTCTTGATGAATCATGACCAAACCTTGATCAAATGATGAATATTACTTCAAAATATTGGTGTTGACCAAAAATTATAAAGTTTGACTGTATGTTGACCACAGTTGACTTTTTGTCCAATACAATTTATTTTCAACCATCTGAGCAATTGTTTGAGGAAACTTGACTTGTAGGGCTTGAAACTTGACAAGGAAATTCTTGGAAGCACATAATGAGGCATGATGATCACTGGAAATTTTAGAGGCCCACCTTGATTTGAGAATGGCCAAAACCCTAATTTGGGTTGGTTGCTTAAGAGGGGGTTTATCTGGTCACCCCTTGTGAAATCCTTGAGTACGGACATGTGAAATGTCTTGAGAAATAAGAGGGAAAATTTTGGGGTATAACAGTTGCCCCTGTTCAATCTTCTTTTACTGGAAGGGTTAGATTGGCACTCTTGCCTTTCGTGACCTGAAGGTAGAAGATGATTGAACACTCTAGTACACCTGAAAATTTGCACTCGTTGTAATATGAAATAGGATCGTCAGCTGATGATGCACTGGAATGGGCTTATAGATGCCATTTGGAGAAAATGAGCCGTACGCTAGGCTCCGTAGGTGTCTTTGAAAATAGAAGAAAATGCGGAGATGGGCTTAAGATGCCATCCGTGAGAGACTGATGCTGGGGAATGAGCCGTTCGCTAGGCTCTGTAGATTTTCTTGAAAATAGTCAAAGCATGGAGATGGGCTTAAGATGCCATCCAGATAGAATGATGTTGAGTCGTACGCTACACTTCACGCTCGCCTTTGAATGAATTTATTGGTTGGTATTTATTTTTAACCAAATATGCAGCATTCTGAAGGTAGAGAGATATCGACAAATAGTCGGAGATGGGCTTAAAGATGCCATCCAGGGCAATTGAGTCGTACGCTAGACTCTGTGGTTGCTGTTGATAATAAGAGAGAGTCGGAATAAACCTTCGTCTCGGCTATTCTCGAGGTGGATATTTGGCAGAATATGGATAGCTTTCCCGTCTTGCTTCGGGTGTTGATCCAATGCCTGTTGTCGGAAGACAACTTGTATGGTCTTTCAGATAGGGTTCCCCGTCCTGTTTCGGGAATTAATCCTGGACCTTCCATTTGGAAAAGATTTGTATGGTCTTTTAGGTTGGGTTCCCCGTCTTATTTTGGGTATTAATCCTGGACCTGCTGGGGAAAATAAAACCTTGACAGGATACAGTTAGTTTTTATACAGATTATGATGCATGCGAGCATATGATAATGTTCACGAATGATATATGCACATGTCATGATTTTTTTTTTATGAATAATGTATGAATGTAGATGTTGTGATATTTCAAAACATATCCATCTTGAAGAATATGAGGACGTCCTGCCGGGGACTTCTGAATTCAGCTTGGGGATGAATTTTCCAAAAACCCTGACTGGGAGGAGAAGGAGATGCCTTTAATTCCTCCGATGCACTATCTGACCAAGTTTCGAGCCTAGATATTAATGCTGTTGGAAATACTAAACGCTGGGAAGCACTCCGCTGGGGATCTTGTGCGTAGATCTTGTTGGGGAGCATCCGAATACCGCTCGGAGACAAGGCTCGAAGATACCTTTGAGGTGGTGAATCTGAAGTTTGTTGAAACCTCTGGCTGGGGAATAATGGAGATGCAGGTTTCCTTCGATGCACTATCTGACCAAGTTTCAAGTCTGGATGCTGCCGCTGCCGGGGAATGATAATCATCGTGAGACGTTTTGTTGGGGATAAATATCTCTGCGTATACATGCTGAATTGTTACTGCTCGGAGACTGGTGTAACAAGGTGGAACTGGTGAAGATCACTATTCGGGGACTAATGAAGCTTGAAGTGTTGGAACACTAACGGGAGGAGATTTAGTACTTCGTCGGAGATGGTTCGTAGAGAGCGATGGCTCTGTGGGGGCTGTATTCTTATGAAAGTAATTCTGCGAACGTGAATCTGCGGGGAATGCATCGGTGACTTTAGTCGTCATCTCAATTCCTAGAGCCTGTAGTAATTATTTTTGTTTGTTCGCTTTTCGTATGTTTGTGAACAAATGTTTATTGTCAAATGCATATAATCATTCAAAGCAATCATTGGACTTTATGCAAAAACAACAATAATGAACACTGGAAAAGAAAGAAATTGCATTAATTTGAAAGGTGGCGTATGGCCAAGCAGTTTGTATACAATGAAAGTAAAAAGTTATGCGGAAGTAATCTCGTCGAGTTTCAACTATGCTAGTGCTCATATATTTCGACTATCTCATCTCCTTGCTGTTAGTAGAAAGTGAGTGAATTAATTTTCGCCATTTGAATCTTGAATGCTGATAGTAGTCTGTAGTAGGTGATCTGGACGAGACATAGTCGTACGCTTAAATCCCTAACTTTTTCCTAGACCGCCCTTTTGGGTTTTCAGTCTACCGGGATACCCTTTTTTGTATATATCCTTAACTTTTGCCCGAACCTCTTTGGTTCGCCAGGATGCCCTTATTTTTTCCTAGGCCAGTCGACCTAGCGGGTCTTGTTTATGCGTAGTATTTTTTGACTACGTATGTGTTCACAGGGTGTGGGAAGTCTTCGCCATCCTTGGTGCTAAGTATCATAGCTCCGCCGGAAAATACTGTTTTGACTACAAACGGTCCCTCGTGGGTGGGAGTCCATTTTCCCCTGGGATCACCTTGTGGAAGGATGATGCACTTGACTACTAGATCACCGACTTTGTAGACTCGGTGCTTGACCTTCTTGTTGAATGCTCTGATCATTCGCTTCTGATAGATCTGTCCATGGCAGATGGATGCGAGTCGTTTCTCATCGATCAAATTGATCTGGTCGAGGTGAGTCTGGACCCATTCGTATTCGTCTAGCTCTACATCCTGGAGGACTCTGGTTGAGGGTATCTGAACCTCGATGGTAAGACTGCTTCCATACCGTATACAAGAGAGAAGGGGGTTGCCCCTGTAGATGTTCGTACTGTGGTGCGGTAACCATGGAGAGAAAATGGCAACATCTCGTGCCAATCCTTGTAAGTCACTGTCATCTTCTGTATGATATTCTTGATATTCTTGTTGGCGGCTTCCACTGCTCCATTCATCTTAGGCCGATATGGAGAAGAGTTGTGATGCTTGATCTTGAACTGCGTGCAGAGTTCGGCGATAATTTTATTGTTGAGGTTGGTACCGCTATCTATGATAATCCTTTCGGGGATGCCATACCGACAGATAATATTATGCTTGATGAAACGAGCCACAACATTCTTGGTAGCAGATGCGAACGAGGCTGCTTCTACCCACTTGGTGAAATAGTCAATTGCCACAAGGATGAAACGGTGTCCATTGGAAGCAGTGGGCTTGATTTCTCTGATCATGTCAATGCCCCACATTGCAAAAGGCCAAGGAGCGGTTAAAACATTCAACGGTACTGGAGGTACGTGCACTTTGTCTGCATATATTTGGCATTTGTGACAAGAACGAGCATAGCGGTGACAATCAGCTTCGATGGTGGACCAATAGTAACTTGTTCTCAGAATCTTCTTTGCCATTGTATGTCCACTGGAGTGGGTACCAAATGCGCCTTCGCGTAACTCTTCCATGATCCATTCTGTTGTTTTCTGATCTTCACAGCGGAGTAAGCACAAGTCGCGATTGCGCTTGTATAAGATGTCGTTGCTGAGAAAGAATTTGGCTGCGAATCTTCTTAATAACTTCTTGTCATTGACAGATGACCTTGCGGGATATTCCTGAGTCTCAAGTTACCTCTTCACTTCATAGAACCAAGGTTTCTCTTCTGCATCAAGTTCGCAACAGTATGCTGGTTCATCAAATTTTCGATGATGATCTGGGGAGCCTCGTTGTCCCATTTGACCTTGAACATAGACGACATAGTGGCTAATGCGTTTGCCAGTTGATTCTCTTCTCGTGGAATATGATCGAAGGTGATCTCTTCGTAATAGGGGATCAGACTCAAAACATGCTCTGATATGGAATGAGATTCGGATGTTTCGTATCCCACTCACCTTTAATCTGACTGATCACTAAAGATGAGTCTCCATACACTTGTAAGAATTTGATTCTAAGTCAATAGCAGCTTTAATACCCATGATGCACGCTTCGTATTCGCCTATGTTGTTGGTACAACTGAAACAAAGTCTGGCGGTGAAAGGCGTGTGTCCGCCTGTAGGAGATGAAATGATAGCGTCAATGCCATTGCCAAGTGCATTTGACGCTCCATCAAAGACCATGGTCCATCGGGATCCTAGTTCAGGGCCTTCGTCTGGTCCTGGTTCTTTGCAATTAGTAACTAGCAAAACATCTTCGTCTGGAAACTCAAACTGCATAGACTGATAGTCATCCACGGCTTGATGAGCCAAATGATCGGCTACTACACTTCCTTTGATCGCTTTCTGAGAAGTATATAGGATGTCGTATTTGGTCAAGATCATTTGTCATCTTGCTATTCTTCCGGAGAGAGCAGGTTTTTCAAATATGTATTTTATCGGATCCATCTTGGAGATCAACAAGGTAGTGTGAGTCAACATATACTGTCTTAGTCGACGAGCAGCCCAAGCCAAAGCACTGCAAGTTTTCTCGAGCTGCGAGTATCTTGTTTCACAGTCGGTAAACTTTTTGCTAAGGTAGTATATTGCATACTCTTTTGGACCAGACTCGTCATGTTGCCCCAACACACACCCCATTGGGTTCTCTAATACTGTCAAGTACATGATAAGAGGTCTTCCTTTGGCGGGTGGCATCAGGATAGGAGGATTCTGCAGGTACTCCTTGATTTTGTCAAAACCGATCTTGCAATCTTCGTTCCATTCCACTACTTGATCTTTCTTCAGTAACTTGAAGATTGGCTCACAGGTAGCAGTTAGATGTGCAATGAATCTGGCAATGTAGTTTAGTCGTCCCAAGAAACCTCTGACTTATTTCTCGGTGCGGGGCGCTGGCATTTCCAGGATAGCTTTAACCTTGGCGGGGTCAACTTCAATACCTTTACCACTGACAACAAACCCTAGGATTTTACTAGATCTGACTCCAAAGGTGCACTTGTTGGGATTAAGTCTTAGTTTGTACTTCTTCAATCAATCAAATAGTTTCCGCAAATGATTGATATGTTCTTCTTCAGTCTGTGATCGAGCTATCATGTCGTCGACGTAGACCTCTATCTCGTGATGAATCATGTCATGATATAATGCCACCATGGCACGTTGATAAGTGGTGCCATCGTTCTTCAGTCCGAACGACATGACCTTGTAGCAGAAAGTGCCCCACTGTGTAACGAAAGTAGTCTTCTCCATGTCTTCAGGAGCCATTTTGATCTGATTGTAACCGGAGAAACCATCCATGAAAGAGAAAACCTTATGTTGAGCGGTGTTGTCGACTAAAACATCAATATGAGGAAGTGGAAAATCGTCTTTCGGACTCGCTCTGTTCAAATCTCTATAATCTACACACATCCGTACTTTGCCATCTTTCTTGGGTACAGGTACCACATTCGCAACCCACTGTGGATAAGAAGTAACGGCTACGAAACCGACATTGAACTGCTTCATCACTTCAGCTTTGATTTTCTCTTCCATCTCAGGATGCATACGAAGAACCTTCTGCTTTACTGGTCGAAAACCTTCTTTTGTTAGTAGTCGGTGTACCACAATATCAATGTCTAGACCTGGCATGTCTTCGTATGACCAAGAAAAACCTCAATATAATGTCGTAGCATGTGGACCAATCTCTCTTTGACACTGTTCTCAAGACCTGCTCCTATCTTGATCTCTTTTCTGTCCTCGTCAGTACCTAGATTCACAACCTCGATTGGCTCTTCGTGTGGCTGTATAACTCGTTCTTCTTGCTGTAGCAGTCTGACAAGTTCTCCTGGAACTTCACAATCTTCCTCACCTTCGTCTTCGGCTTGGTAGATCGGATTCTCGAAGTCATATTTAGCAATAGCAAAGCTGTTATCAACGAGATTCGGAGTGAATCTGCAGTGTATCACGTGGGTGTGTGTAAGAACGCATAGTTTTTGAAGGGGTAGTAAAAGTAAAAGAAAGAACGAAAACAACACTTAAATGCAAAAGTCCAAATGATTTTATTGAATGAAAATATGCAAATGACAGATAATAACCCTCACAAACGAGCCGTGATGCCCCGGGAAAGGCATTAGGCTTTTAAGTTTATTGTTCAAAGCGTAGAAAATGAAAAGCATAACAGAAATCAAAAGCAATTACTCCTGTCTAAAGGAGATTGGTATGACGTCTTCGGTCTTCCAATTGTTGAGTCCATTGACGGGAGTTGGGAAGATCCAATTGCTGATGTCGAAGTCGATGTCGTCATCTTCCATAGCATGGACTCCATTTGGGCTGATGCGGACATGAAGCTTGCCGGCATGTTCGCGGCGTATCATCTTCTATCCTTTGATGGTGAAGCCTAAACTAGTCTTGTCAGATTTGAAAGGAAAATCAGGAAGTTGACCCCAAACAGTGATACCTCCTTCTTCAACTGCATCTTGAGCATCTTTCAGCGAGGTCATCCTAGGCGGAACTGGCGTAGCTTCCATTTTGAGGTATCGAAATGACTGCAGGTGGCTTACCATGTACTCCTCTTCACTGCATATTGTAACAATTTTCCCCCTTCACTGGGTACTTCAGCTTCTGATGCAAAGTAGAGGTAACAGCGCCTGCCCCATGTATCCATGGGCGTCCAAGTAGGCAAGAGTAAGCTGGACGGATGTCCATGACAAAGAAAGTGGAGTCGAAAGTCTGAGAACCGAATTTAACTGGTAGAATGAGCTCTCCAAGTACTATTCGTTTGGAACCATCAAAAGCTCGTACAACTATGTCGCTGGGCTTCAGGACTAATCCTTCAACATCAAGTCGGTCAAAAGCATTTTCCGGTAGGATATTTAGAGCAGAACCGGTATCCACCAAAACATGACACAACGTAATGCCTTTGCATTCAACAGAGATGTGCAAGGCCTTTTTGTGTTTCCTTCCAGCAGAAGTTAAATCAACATCGGAGAAGCCTATACCATTGCTGGCAGCTAGGCTAGCAATACAAACTTCAAATTGATCAGTAGTAGTGTCTTACCGTATGTGAGCATTCTTCAGAAACTTCAGCAAGGCCTTAGCATGAGCCTCAGAGCACAATAGAGGAGCTAGCATGGAGATCTTGGACGGAGTCTGTCCCAACTGTTCCACAATGTTGTAGTCACTCTTCTTGATGATCTTCATAATTTCCTCCATTTCTTGCTTGGAGGTATCTTCAGCAACTTCCTTTGGTACTTCGGTAGGAGCAGGATTAGTTACTGGTTCTTTCCCTCGCGCTTCGGGAATTGATTCGATAGCTGGAATACGAACTGGAGTCGCGATGTCTTTTGGAGGAGAGATCTCTAGAGAAAATACTCTTTCGGTTCTGGTTACTTTGCTTGATCCGGTAATGTTGTCGATGTCAGGAATGGTAGCTTCAATTGTAATGTCTTCGACGGTTAACGGGTCTTGCTTGACGCCATGATAATAAATTTCAGCTCTGTAGTTCCACAGTATAGCTTTATTAGAGGAGTATGGAACTGGTCTGGGAGAAGTAATGATGAGAGGTGCCACTCTATGCGTAGGATCAGCAGAGGATATCCTTATCGTGTTCACATCAGCATAGTCTTTTGGGAAATCGTCTCCCCATCCGGTTGCCTTGACATCTTCGATAGGAATCTTGTAGCTTTCAAGAACAGTATACTTCACCATGAAATCAAACTTTCCACTTGGCTGCCCCAAGGTATCCCAGACTTCTGGTACAACTTTGCTCACATCTTCGATCTTCAGATTCTTTGTCATGTCTTCACATAGATTCTCCACAGGTGAAGGTTTCAGAAATAGCACTTCTCGGTTATCCATCATGCATTGAATACGTCTTCTCAACCAAGCACATCCGTCAGGTGCAGATGGGCACCAACGACAATTCTCCGAGCATCCTAGATTGACACCGGCTTGCAGCAGATTCTTCTTGACAGTCATCAGAGGAATAGTCAAGTCGTCTATACCATAAAAATAGTATTTCTTGTCAATAGCATTGGCACTTTTTCCGTGGTTAGGCATTGGCGCGTTGATCACATTTGGAGTCTCGACAGGAGGATCAAACTCAATCTCTTTAGCTTCAATCATGTCTTGGATCTTGTTCTTCAGAGCCCAACAGTTGTCAGTGTCATGCCCTGGGCTGTTGAAGTGGTATGCACACTTCGCATTAGGATTGTACTTTGGAGAGGAAGTGTTGATGTGTTGAGGAGGATCCCTCAATGTAATCAGCTTTGCTTTCAACATGTGTTGCAATTCCTGCGACAATGGCATATTGATCTTCGTAAATTGTCTTCGTGGCGCGTTCTGGTTACGCGCGTTGTCTCGCTGAGGTTGTGCTGGTGTAGGATTGGAGATCACA
The DNA here is from genome assembly GCA_021764765.1 of Vicia sativa. Lineage (NCBI taxonomy): Eukaryota > Viridiplantae > Streptophyta > Magnoliopsida > Fabales > Fabaceae > Vicia > Vicia sativa. The sequence goes on from CM038797.1 coordinate 81,305,316, forward strand.
ACTGCCCCCACAGATTGAGCACGGTCGGTTTTGGCTCGGATTTTCTGACCGTAAACAACATTGGCTTCTTTCTTACCAAAAGATCTCTTTGCAGCATTTGAGGATGAACTCTACCTGAATCTTTCCGCTCTTAATTCCGGCATCAATGCATTCTCCCGTAAGTATCAGCTCGGTGAACCCGGCTGAGGAGTTTCCATTAAGATGATTGAAGAATGGGCCTGTCAGTGTTCCCATAAACATATCAACCAACTCCCCTATTGGACAAGGGTGGTTGAACTCTGCCTGCTGGATCTCTCCATTTCTGAGCATACTCTTTGAACTTCTCATCACGACCCATAGACATGCTTTGTAGTTGCATGCGAGTGGGTGCTAGTTCAGCATTGTACTGGTATTGCTTGTAGAAAGCATCTGCTAAGTCATTCAAGGTATGGATGTGGGTACTCTCTAGCTGATAATACCACTCCAACTGAGCTCCGGATAAACTCTCTTGGAAGTAATGGATCCACAGCTTTCTGTCATCAGTGTGAGGATTGATCTTCTGAACATAGGACTTCAAATGCAGCTTCGGACAAGAGACGCCATCATATTTGGCAAAAGTAGGAACCTTGAACTTGCGGGGAATCACCACACCAGGAACAAGACTCAGATCATCAAAATTCAGCCCGGACATTTTTAGATTTTCCACAGTATTCAGACGGTCTTCAAGTTGTTTGTATTTTTCATACTCAAAAGAAAATTGCTCATTCTCGTAGTCTTCTTCTCTGTTTTTAGACTCACGCTGGCTTCCTTCGTTGTTCTTGACACTTGCATCAGTTTCACCTTTTTTATCTGAGAGTTCTATCTGACTGACCACCCTAGGTCCTCCCTTATGACGTCTTCGCATGTGGACACCAATGACCTTCTTCCTTCTGGTGATGAGCTTCTTCAGGTCTTTCTGGCCTTGGACCAAGCTGGTGAACATTTCCTGGAACTGAGCATTCTAAGCTTTGAGATCTTTGACAGTCTGCTCAAGAGCCATTTCTGCTAAAATAAATAGCGAGAAAATAAGAAAATCGATCTTCAATGTACCTGTTATGAAATGTTATGCCATGATATGTGATGTTTATGTAATGCAATGCAATGTTTTCAAGGACCTTAGGAATTTAAATTTGTTAAACAAGCACGGACAAAATTTTATTAGTTTCTTTATTTTTCTTTTTCTTTTTAAGTACAAAAGATAGTTTGGAAAAATAAAAGAACAAATTCCTAATGCTCTAATTCTCCCATGGGCGCTTCCTCTTGGTGTTGAAGTAGGCGTTGATGTTCTGCTCCTCGTGAAGTAGCTTTGTCAACTCTAGTACCTTCTTCTCGCTCGCGTAACATTGAGCTTCAAATGTATCCCTTTCTTATTTAAGTTGAATCTAGGATCTCTTCAAATCTTTGAAATCAGTAGGCATGTCGGGATGGAGAACGGTATAGGATTCGTCACCTATAGCAATAAGTTCTATAATTACATGTAACACAGGTGTAAATGGAATCATGAGGTTTTGAGCTCGAGCTCGCACCCATTTGAGGTAAGGTTCCCAAGGAATGGAGTTTTGGTGTCCCAAAGTCTTGGTATCAGTCTTCTTTACCATGCCCCAAGCGAGTATGAACCTTCGACGGTAATTTTGGAGATCGTGGTTGTAGTCGAACACAATATCTTGGAAAAGCATATCATGAGGACCATCTCTTCGAGCATAACCAAACTGACGTAGAGCTAGAGAAGGGTTGTAAGTGATACCTCCCCTTATGCTAAGGAGTGGTACATTGGGGAATTCTCCAACGCTCAATGAATGTGAAGTCCTTTTGAGAGAAAAGGCACCAACGGATATCTGAATGAGAGAGTGACATCAACCTTTGAGACCACTTCAATCTTTGCTCGTTCTTCATTACTGATTGACGAAGGTGCGAAATAAACCACCTGGAAAGTAACGGTATGCAACACATGAGAGTTCCTTGTCGCTTGGTTGTACGAGTGTGGAGAGAATGCAGGATGTCTCCAAATAAGGTAGGCACAGGATTATGAGTGAGGAATATCTTGATGGTGTTCACTTATATGAACTGATCTGGATTAGGAAATAGCACCAAACCATATATTAACAAGGCCAAAATGTCTTCGAATGCATGGAAACTCATAGCTTTGAGGAATTCTCGAGCTTTCTTTATCAGAAACTTGGCAAGCAAACCCTTAACTCCGCTTCTTGTTTCCCAATTGGCTTCGATGTCTAACTGCTTTAGATGTAATGCTGATGCGATGTCTTCATACTTAGGAGCTTTTTCTGAACCGGTGAATGGTATCTGATCAAGGATAGGTATCCCTAGTAGCTTAGAGAACTCTTCCAAGCTATGAACCAACTGATAATCTAGGAATGTAAAGCAATGGTGTTTCGAGTCGAAGAACTGGAATAAGACATGCATCAAATCTTCTTCAAAACCGGAGATAACCAAATAAAGCAGATAACCATGTCTTTGAGCTGAGAAGGTATACCCATGAAGTTGATCCGAATAGTCTTTCTAGAAGCCATAATCCTACAAAACAAAACAAAGATAAATCCCTAGGTCCTTGAAATAGTTAGAAATGATATGCAATGTTATGATGTCATGATGTCATGATTGAATAGATAACACGCACAAGCAAGTCACACAATAGCCCTAGGTTTAAGGCTTGCATGAGGTATAGGTGACTACCCTAGGAATCTCATATCATTGATATTTCTCGTAGGCTTTATTTCAATATGACTACCTAGTGGTCGACCGAAACATCCCGAAAGTCGGATCTTAATGAGCATAGCATCGAGTATCAACCAACCTTAGTCTGCACCAAAGCCGACCATCTCACGACCTTCTAATGGCCAAGATGGGTCAATTAGGGTTCTAGAAGTTGAGTTAGTGCTGGTGACACCATGCAGAACCCAAATACTTTTCTCAACTTGAGCATGAGGAGCATCAGGATATCCAAAGTGTCGCATTAACGTAGCCATCATGTTGATCGTTTCGGTATACGCCTAACGATCGCGACGATTTATTGCTACTTACCTAAGGAAACCTGGATCCGGGTGTAGGATCCCCCACAAGTATAATACCTAAGCAACCCTTAAGATAAAGCATACAAGTCAAACAGAAAACAGTAAAAATGATCTAAGATCCCTAAGGTATTCTCTCTCTTTAGGGTATTTCCCCAGCAGAGTCGCCAGTTCTGTAATACGGTGGGAGAACTGACTTTGGATTTGTTTTGCTTTTGATCGCAAATGTTGCGGATAACAAGAGTCGCCATCGACTTTTCTTTTATCCAATTAAGGGAAGGTGAAAAGAACTGGAAAAGACCTTCGTTAGATTCTGAGTACGGGAGAAGGTTATGAAAAGGGAAGGTATCAACACCCCTTTCCATCCATAGTTATCTACGGGCTCTTAGTTGCTTTAGCTCACTTTAAAATTTGCTTTCTGTGTGTGTATTTGAAAAATATTTTGAAAAGGCATTTCGTTTTGACTCCGTAATGATTCACGCTGGAATGTATACGAAGTGTTTGGAAATGTTTTTGATCATGCATAAATTTCCCAGCCGAGATATAAGACCAGAGGAGGGTTTGTAGACATCCGGGATGGATCTCGGACTGTGGCTATGAGACGCTTATCCGACATAGTTCCCGGAATTCGGATAAGAGACCGGGTCAACCCCGGGATATGACCCGGACCTCTATCCGAGCTAGGAGGGTTGGATTGGTCTCTGTTACGCTATTTATGGGTCGGTTACAGACATTACGAATCATTAAGTAACGGTTTCATGTATTAAATAGACGGTTACACCATTATGATCATTAGTGGCAGCTATGCTATAAAAGAGGCCTCAGGGCCATGAAAAAGATTCATTCTCTCATTTCCTCTCTAAAACTACACACTAAATAGGAGATATCTACTCCATCTATAAGGGCTCCCAACAGCGGGGTAAGCTAGACCGGTAGCTTGGAGGCCATGCGTCCTTCGTATGAGCCTCCGAATCCCTTAAGATCATTTATATAGTTTTTCCTGCAAGAACATTGGCGCCCACCATGGGGCCCCGGTAAAACTTTCCCGGGCCCAAGATCCATCCTAGTCCCATAGGAACATTTGTCACGATACATCCTTGGATCACAAATGTTTAACATGCAATTGGACATCTGTGTTAACAAAGCCTTCGATAAATTGTGATGTCTCTGACTTATAATTCACAGACTAATATTGTTATACATGTATGTTTTTTAGTCAGCAGGCATTGGCGATGGTCATGTTGGTGTGTTCGTCTCCGGTAACGACAAAAGGTGGTCAAAAAAGTCAAGCCGAGTCAAGCTAGGGAGCAGAAATGGAATTTTGGGGTGTTCCGATGCCCATCGCCAGCTTCCACGCATATCCCAAGTGTCCAACATGCAATTAGACATTTATGTTGGCAAAGCCTTTTAAAGAATAAGCTATTACGATTCCTCTGTCTCATAATTTTACAAACTAATTTTATAATATTTTTCTATGGTTTCACCGTAATCCCAGCAGCGTTCTCGTCAAAGAGCATCGCGAGAAGCAAGTTTTCGTAGTTTGATAGATGGTGACGATGACGTGCGTTGCATCCCGGCGCCAATTGTGACGGAAACATCCTCGACAGGATAGCTTGCAAGGAGATGTCAGAGATGGGTCCATGAGTCTTGCTTTTGTGTTTTGTGTGGCCCTGTCGTAGTACTGTTGTCAAAAATTACACGCTTAAGAGGCCATCACAGGTTCATGATGCCGTGAAGCCATCGCAGTAAAAGATAAGTGATTGTCTTTAATTTCCGTTGATTCATCATTATTTTCAGTAAATGATTGTCACATTACCAATCTCCGTTTATAATTTCCGTAACTGTTGTAACGGAAACCCCCAAACAGATTTCTGCTTATTCTCTGGCGTTGAAAGCGCTTTGAATTTTCATGATTAATTAGAGAAAACGGAGATCATAATTTTTCGTTTGTTATTAGAGAATTCATTATGTGAAAATAAAACCGAAATCTGAATAAGGATTCCGTTTTTGATTTGTCAAATTTCTGATACTTACAATGGTTACAAATTGAAAGCTCACAATAATGAGCGAGAATGACGCCACCAGTGGCTACAGCGACACTGCCATTATTTACAACAACTGTTGACGGTGGTAAAGGCCACGTTATGTCTAACTCGAACAAACCAAGATGAATCAACAAAGAGCTTCCGGACGTGAGGTCGAAGTAAAGCCGTAACAGACTGCTCAGAGCGTCGGATATGTGATGTTTTGTTAGGGTCAATTTCTGAAGATGATACAGAGATATCTAGTGAAGTCGGCAAGCGAGAATAAAATCAGAATTATGACATCGTCACTGAAAAGATAAGTAATCCTTGTATTTGTCATTTTCTAAAGTCACAACCAGCTGGTATGTTCCAATTAAAATGGTTATAATGCTAACTATTGCTGTTAATCTCCCTGGTGGTATTTGTGTTGTTAATTTCTCTTATGGTAACAACTTTATTTATCAATCAAGATGAAAGCGTAGTATCACGCCAAAACAATCCTCCAGCAGGTATCCCTGCGCAGATCAATGGTGATCATCCGAGCTGGTAGTCGTTGCCGTCACGATGCGGAAAGTTTGCGATAAACATAAGCTTGTGTCTGGAAGATTGGTTTGGAAAGTGGAAGGGCGGATACGCGTATAAACACTAGTGTATCGGGAATAGGCAATACCGTCCCATATACCGGATTGTTAACGACGCTATGCCGAGTCATTAATAGGTGTCGGACAAACTGGGCTGACATATTTTAGCTCTTTGACGAAGGTATCATCGATCTTTCCTTGGTCGCGATGGTGGCTGTTACGCGTCCAATGAAAAGATAAGTCGTTATTCCTATTGCATCTTTCAAATAACTACTATATCATACTTATTGTCTTGCTGTCTGGTGTTTTAATTTGAAACATGCTCATGTTTATATAACATAATCATATCCTTTTTGAAAGTGACAACAGTATGTCAGTGGATCCTTCAAACTCTCCAGTCTTTAGCACAGTTATCTTGGAGTTTCTGTCAACACATTGACAGTCGTCGAGAGGGCAGGAGTAGTCATGCCGATAACTCAAACGCTCAGGTCATCAACCATCCGGGACTTTCGATATTGAGGATAATTTTTTCATTCCGAGCATCCGGTCGAGGCTGCTAGTTTCGCAAGCAGCGCTGACTTATACCTTGCTTGAGATTGATTCTGGAGGGGTAGGCTACCTCGTCAACACCAGTAGGAGAAGAGCTGGACAATGATTAATGGAGCTGCAGTCAGGATTAAAAGATCCCGGCCGATTACGAGGAACAAATTCATGTCCGAAAATAGTCAGTGGATCCGCTCAATTTGGATCCACCTCAAAATCTCTGACTGCTGCGCGTGAAAATGTGTTACTTATGATTAGCCATGCTGCAATCTGAACGTTGCTCGAATCATTGAGTCAGACTATCAACTTCGTCATTCAAAGATAAGTGGCTTATACTCATACTTAACTAAATACTCTACGCATTGTATTGAATTTAGGCACTATTCAAGTAATAGTTTTGCAGAAGGATCTCGGCTGGAAATAAAGGAATTCTGCCGAGATGTAATCAAGGCAACGCCAGCTTGCAACATACGCGGTATGACCGATTTTATCAAACATCGAGGATCTCGGTTCAGGTTGCGTACTGGCCAAACGTGACCTCATGAAGACAGTGCCGACATGCCGTGTTTTGAAGAATCAAAGTTTAGGCGGCAATGATTCATTGGAGGATTACGTCGATGATGCTAAGTACGTTGGGGAATTGGGAAAAGGCATTGATGCTAACCTATTAGTAAAGACACCGACTCATAGGTCGTGTTTGGAGGATTGATGATGTCGGCATGGATCTAACTCGGGACATAGTGGATTTCCGGTTGAAATTGACATCTCCAAATCCTGACAGATTAATGGGATTTATAATAACAGAAGCACACCCTAGTTGATGGAAGTATTCAATGTGTATTATCTAAAGAGCCTCCGACGCCGACATATAAACTCAGATAAGTTTCCATTTCACCGAATTTGACTGATTGTGAACTTTCTACTCGGTTTGCTACTTTAAAACATATACGAGTTTGCTATCCATGTGTTTGATGAAAGGAAGGAAATGTTTAATAGTTATTTATACTGCATTGCATGTGCTGCGCATTTGAAAGTTATTCAGTTATACACCGGTTATGACATTCACTTCACGGAAGCACTTATGCCTGTAATATAAATTAGGATGCAAGCTTTTCATATGTTCTTATACTGGTGGATAAGTCACTTCTTTATTAAAGGATATTCATATATACTGATATAATAAACCTGTAGGGAAAGAATTCATATGGTTTGGTAAGTTAGCTTTAAAACATGATTATGCTGATTTGATTAAAACATGCTTATTGCTAATTAGAATTAAAAAGTATATAGTTAAAGTGAAGCCATGAATAAATTATATGTTTACTAAAGATATCATTCTAATTATGTGATTGGAATATGATGCTACTAGACTTACATCATAGAAGTAACTTACGGTTCAATATGCAGAGATAAAGTTAAAGGCTATTCAATGAGAAGTCAAATACAAAGGCTCTGTTAGACGGTTACGACGTGAAATATTAAGTTGTTTCCGTCTTGTTTATTGAGTTAATGGTGATTATTGCCCCCGTAATCAAAGCTGCTGGTTGATAACGGAGAAATTGGATGAATATTTGGCACCAACATTCTTCAATATGTTATTGATGTTTTATTTTTTGCTATATAAGTTGCCTTCGCAGAAAAGTCGTGATTATCTTTCCGAGTAAAGGAGGAGCAAATCCAAAATTTGGAATTTAAGACGAGGGTGGGTGATTTGCTAAATGACAAATGTTGCCAGTCGGTAATTAATTTCCTTCAAAGGGATCGTTGCGGTGAAATATATTATAAACTATTAAAATTACAATAGTTTTGATATACTCCTTTGCATTTTGGGAGTGATCTCATGGAGGACAAGTGTTGTGTGCCAATGAGAGGCATTATTTTACTATACTGTACTATATTCTGTTGTGAAGAGTTTTTTACTTGTATTTGGTGAATATATATTACCTAACAAGTAATACATATAATATACTCATGTTTGGATGTGGTATGCTTCTGGTTGCAGCGGCCAGATTTCCTTCTTAGTTCTAAAGCTATTATGACATACTGCTAAAGGAGTAAAAGCATGTTGATCAAATGCAAGCTGTCTCAAAATTAATTTGCGAAAATCACATGGATGAGAATTGCATCATATTTCCTCTGCTGATGGCTGGTAAATTAAACTCGGCGAACTAAGTGACAAACGGGCCGACGAGCTAGATCAGTGAGTAAGATTGATCAAGCTGCACAAATACTCGGAGAAAAAACGACAAAACTGAGTCCTCCTTGATAAGGATGGCTTGGTATCAAGAACTTCATCTTTTTTAAAGACTAAAGCGCTTGGGGGGCTCATATAACCATCCCAATCAAGAATGGTAGAAGTGAAGACAGTGAAAAGCTGGGTAGATTGAGTTGTTGAAATTTTGTAAAAGATTACAATAATTGTTTAAAATACCATTATGTAAAAGTGTCGTCTTACCCTCCTATGTGGGCGAAGAGGCATCTTGAAGTTAGTCCTAGTTTGTAAAAGACCAAATAGGATGTAACGGATAAAAGTGCTCCGCACCTCAAGACTCTGGATATGGCGACGCATCGCTAAGCTCGCCTATGATCGCCTTCACCACGGAAGGCTCGCTCCTATGCGGAATACCCTGGTCAACCTCGCTGAGGCTCGAACCCATTGGCGACGCATCGCTAAGCTCGGTCTATGATCGCCTTCGCCACGGAAAGGCTCGCTCCTATGCGGAATACCCTTGGTCAACCTCGCTTGAGGCTCAACCCATTGGCGACGGTCGCTAAGCTCGGTCTATGATCGCCTTCACCACGGAAAGGCTCGCTCCTGCGAATACTCCTGGTCAACCTCGCTGAGGCTCAACCCATTGGCGACGCATCGCTAAGCTCGGTCTATGATCGCCTTCGCCACGGAAAGGCCTGCTCCTATGCGGAATACCCCTCGTCAACCTCGAGGCTCAACCCTCCGTCAACCTCGGTTGGGCTCAACCGCCCGATCATCCCTATAGAGGATCCGAACCTCAAAGGCCTGCTCCACGCGGAACAACCTTCCGCCAAACTCGGTTGGCTCAACTGCCTCGATCATCCCTATGGAGGTTCTCAACCTGAAGGCTCTATATCTAACACGTAAAAGCGGTAAAAACAAGTGGTGTCATGAATTGTTATGTGCTTGAAAAGCCAATATAGCTCGCTGATGCATCATGCGACTTGGGGGCTTGTCTAGTTAAGCTAAGTCTTACTACCAATAGCCCGACAAAATTCGAGCCTGTGTCGGAAAACGAGCTGCTACCGGAGTGTCGATTCCAACGACGCATGTAACATTTAAAACCTCAAAAGCTAAGAATGATAAAACACCGTGGTATTGGAGGACCGCTCGTCAAAGTTTATGTTTCTATTAAAATCGAGCATAAGGCTTCAAGGTCTAGAAACCATATGCTCGGGGCTTATGATCATGCATAAATTTCCAATGAGATATAAGACCGAGGAGGGTTTGTAGACATCCGGATGGATCTCGGATCGTGGCTATGAGACGCTTATCCGATATAGTTCCCGAATTCGGATAAGAGACTGGTCAACCCGGATATGACCCGGACCTCTATCCGAGCTAGGAGGGTTGGATTGGTCTCACGCTATTTATGGGTCTTACATGCATTACGAATCATTAAGTAACGGTTTCATGTATTAAATAGACGGTTACGCCATTATGATCATTAGTGGCGCTTATGTTATAAAAGAGGCCTCGTGGCCATGAAAAGATTCATTCTCTCATTTCCTCTAAAACTACACACTAAATAGGAGATATCTACTCCATCTATAAGGGCTCCCAACAGCGGGGTAAGCTAGACCGGTAGCTTGGAGGCCATGCGTCCTTCGTATGAGCCTCCGAATCCCTTAAGATCATTTATATAGTTTTTCCTGCAAGAACAATTTTGTTTTTGAAAAGTGTTTTAACTTTGACAAAAGTGTGAGGTGCGAAAAGTATTTTGATAGAGCAAGCAACTAAAAGTCTTATTACCTACTCAGAATGGTCGTTTTCGTGTTATTTTTATTTCCTTTAGAATAGTGCTAGCCGTACCATTAGTTGGTAGGTAACCCTATTCGTTCGATGTCAGAGGGACATTCGAAGAGACATCAGATGGTCATAGAAGGCAACTTGTAGGAGTATCCTAGCACATTCGAAGGACGATCATCACTTTTCGTAGGCAACAATTGAGGGACGAGATCATATATTCATAGGCCACGTCGAGGGACTATGATCTTTGTATCGAAGGGACTATGTTGATATATTTGTAGGCAACGGTGCTAGGATACCTCTACGTTCGAGGGACTTGACCATTTATTCCAAAGGCAACGAGAGAGAAAACTGTAGGGGGGCATGTGTGAAGAGAATGTTAAATTCAGGTATTTTATCTTGAAATTAGAAGTGATCTACATTCGTTTTATCTTGCCATACACGCCTGGTTACTAGCAGTATATGGGTGCGGAGAGTAAATCCTACGCTATTACATGGCTTTGGGGCAGTTACATAATATAGGAGTGCGGAAAATAAATTGCGGAAAGTAAATCCTAATTAAGCTATTACATCCCATGAGCAGTTACATGATATTGGAAAAAAGAAATGAGAGAAAATAATCCTAACTATTACAACCTGGAAGCAGATACATAATAATCGGAAAAAGAAAAGAAATTCGCATAAGAGAAAATGTGTTAGTAAAAAACGATTTTGAGTTAGGAAAAAGTTTTTAGATTAGTAATCCTTCTTAAATGATAAAACAATTTTTTTGGAATTTTCTGGATTGGTTTTAATAAGGAAAAATAATTAAAAGTCAATTTTATGGTTAATTAACAATTAATTAAAATATGCATGCAAAAATATTATTTGCATGTCAAAAATTAAATAAGTATTTTTCTGACCTAAATGCAAAAAGAATTTATTTTTTTGTGATTTTTAATGCATTAGAAAATTATTTTGAAAAGAAATTAAAATAGAAAAGAAAATATGGAGAAAAAAAATAAGGAAAAGGGTCAGAGGGCTTCTAGATAGAATTCTCCCAGAAGCTGGAGCTTCTAGGTGATCTTTTGCTGGCCGTGCCCAGAAGTATGCACTTGTGAGGGATTCTTGCGTGTGGAATGTCAGAATCTCAGAATTTATGGGGCTTCTGGTATGGAGATGCCCAAAAGTACGCCCTTCTGGGGCTTTCTGCTTGGAAACACACCCAGAAGCTGGAGCTTCTGGGGGCACAGAGCGTGGCATGGAGGGCCAGAAGTTGTGGCTTCTGGGAAAGCTTTCCGGAGAACCTGCAATTTCAAAACATTAAGTAAAAAGGGAGGGTTCGAACCCAAGACCTTCTGAACAATCACGCGCTGTCTTGCCATCTGAGCTACGTGGACCATCTGTTAATAATATGACATCAAAATCAGAAAACGCGCGTAGAGTCTTCTTCTTCGTTTGAAATTTTGAACCTTTAGCTACGGTTTCTGCTCGTAGCTATAGTACCTGTAAAATTCAAAAATCCAAAATATGCAACATAAATTTATTGTGGGGACATGGATCAACTCGGTTAGATCCCCTGATCGTGCTGGGATCATTGGTTTCGTCCAATTTTTCCTATTTTAGAAAACCCCAATTGGAGCTTATGAATCCTAACAATGGCAAGTCATGATTCCTGTGTCTAAACTCCAATTAATCTATGCAGAAAGTTTCGAAACTCCATTCTAAACGCAAACAAGCAATCAAAACATGTTAAATATGCATGAAAATCAAAAATCGAATTTGAAATTTTCGTGGCCAACCGTGATCTAGATTTTGTGATTCTTGAGGTATTGCTGGCTTGTGAGTATCTGGATCGATTCAGAGGACCTCCAGGAATGTGTTGGAATCCTTAGAATGCTTTGAATTGGACTGGAACTAGGGCTGCTAGTTGCTAGCTACACACAGATTTTTTAAGCTTGACTAGGGTTCTTGAGGCCAGAAATTCGTCTCTTGTGCTTGTGGATGCATCATGTACTTATAGTAGAAGGAATTAGGTCAAGAATTATGAAGAAATTATATGCCAATCAATGAGAAAATATTTGATTTGGAATGAAACCAAATATTTCCTTTTTTGATCAAATCTCATTCAATTCTTTTCCAATCAATGAAATTCGAAATTGATAGCTTGCATGGCTTGCTTGGACCTCAAGAATGAGAGAAAATCATCCTTGCAATTAATTTTTGATTTTCTATCTTTTATTTTAATTAAATTGGATTTTAAATGATTAAAAATCCAAAATAAATAAAAAATAAAAGATAAGTTCGTGGCCCTTGGCTTGGAGGTTCCAATTCAGCTAAGGAACATGTTTGAACCAAGAAAAGTTTGGCCCATTTGCAAAAATTTTGGTTTTGTCAAGTATTTCTCTTTGTGCACCTCCTCAAAAATGCTCAACTTGTGTAAGGTGTATCTTGCTCAATTTTTAACATTTTTTGGGGTTCTTGGACTTTTTAGAAAGCTTAAGATGTCCTCTAAACAACCTTTTTGGTTTCATCTTCATTGGAGTTTCCGTGCTCATGAACACCTCTTTACAAAAAGTTGACTTTTTGTTTACTTTTAAAAAGACCTGTAATGTTTTGATCCATAACTTCCAAATGAAGCATTTTCTACCCAAGCTTGTGAGACATGAAGTTGTAGAGCATTGAATTCTCTTCAAAATGAGCTGTGGTGGAAAAATTTCTGATAAAGCATGTTAAAGTTATGATTGGTCAAAGTTCTGTTGACTTTTGTCTGAGAAAGCCCAATTTGGAAACTTTGACTTTTGATCAATTCTTGACCTTTCTTGATGAATCATGATCAAACCTTGATCAAATGATGAATATTACTTCAAAATATTGGTATTGACCAAAAATTATGAAGTTTGACTATATGTTGACCACATTTGACTTTTTGTCCAATACAATTGATTTTCAACCATCTAAGTAATTGTCTGAGAAAACATGACTTGTAAGACTTGAAAGTTGACATGAAAATTCTTGGAAGCACATAATGAGGCATGATGACCACTGGAAATGTTAGAGGACCACCTTGATTTGAAAATGGCCAAAACCCTAGTTTGGGTTGGTTGCTTAAGAGAGGGTTTATTTGGTCACCCCTTGTGAAATCCTTGAGTATGGACATGTGAAATGTCTTGAGAAATAAGAGGGAAAATTTTGGGGTATAACAACACTACACACATACACTTGTGGTGTTTATTATCCTTGCACATAGGTACATAATCGGAGTATTTTGCATCACTAATCACATGTTCATACATTAGGCAATGTATAGAATCATCAACATGCATTGAATTATGTGAATTAGTAGCTTGTTTTGTGTCTTAAAGAAGTGTCGACATGTAGGAAATTACTCTTAATTTGCACTACACTAACACTTTGCACATAACACTTTCACATACACTAGTAGTGTTAACCTTTACAACATGTAAGCACTAGTTCTAAGCATTTGTGCATTGATTTTTGTATGTTCATGCACTAGGAAGTACATAAACCATTAGGAAATGGAATTACATGATTATAGGCTTTATTTTCATGCATAAAAATTGGGTAAAAATAGGAGTTGACACCTAATTTCCACACACCTTTTCGCATGCCTACACTTCACATACACATACTCTAACACACACTTTTCAATACAAATTGCATCTTTTTATATCCATGTACATGCATATAGGATAGCTACATTGATTCGACACACTTTGACTCAGCTTTATGACATGAAAATATGAACAAAAATCCACTTTTCACACACAAATTCACATGTATGATATCCCTACACCGACACTTTGTACACTTTAATTCTTAAGCATTTGTACATTACTTGCATCACATTTTCATTCTACAACACATACACTTGCACATGTATGCACTTAAACACAACACCACACAAACACTAAACAACTTGCATTCTTACATACATTTTCACTCTTTTTCTCACTTAAAAATGAACAAAACTTGTACATAGCTTGCACATGATTTGCTTTCCTTTTAATTTTTCTTTTGATTAAATGTTATGGATTAAATTTCCAACACTCTTAACATTTCAAAACTAAATAAAGACTTGTGTTGGAATTTAATTCAAAATATTGAATTTTGCATTTCCATAAGCGATTTTTGGCAATTTTACACTTCAGAATTCATTTTTCTTTGAAAGTTCAAAGTAACACTACTTATTCCCCACGTTTTAACATGTTCTGGAACCGACTTTGGAGGTTTGGGAATCAAATTTTGATCACAACATGCTCAAACACTCTCGCTGCCCCGACACTTTAATACTCCAAAAGTACGACTTCCACTCGGAATTAATTAAAAGCGCATACGTTTTTGTAATCGTTGACGTTTTTGCAAGCGACAATGCAATTTTTAATCGATTACGAGAAGTTGACTTTTTCGCCCCGATTTCGGAAAAACTTACTTCCCATTCCGATTTTTCGGATTTTATTTCACTTCTTGCATGCTTATACCATTTTGTAATCATAATTGCAATCGGTTTTGCATTCCGATCATTATTTCTACTCCTTGCTTTGTTAATTTTGACACTTTATTTTGTGTGCGAGGTACTTGGACTCCTTTGATATGAAATTTAGGCTTCTATTGCTCTTGCTTTGCGCTTGTGTGCCCATGCATACATTCTATTTGTTTGCTTCTTCGGTTTTTACTTCATTTTTGCAGGTGTTTTGCGTTTGTATACCCACATATACATTCTTTTGTCTGCTTTTTGGGTCTAACTCCCTTCTTGCAGGTGTTTTGCATTCATACACATGCGTGTATGTTTTATTGTCTGCTTCTTCGGTTTTACTCCGTTTTTTAAGGTGTTTCACGCTTGTATACCCACATATACATTCTATTTGTCTGGTTTTGGGTCTAACTCCTTTCTTGTAGATATTTGGCACTTGTACACATGCGTGTACATTTTATTATCTTTTCGCTAGGTATTACTCCGTTCTTGCAGGTACCATTGTTTGGAACGTGTATACACATGTTCCTTGGCTTGTGCAGATACGCATACATTCTATTGTCTGCTGGTGTGGTTTTTCTTGCAGGTACCATTGTTTGGAACGTGTATACACATGTTCCTTGGCTTGTGCAGATACGCATACATTCTATTGTCTGCTTGCGTGGTTTTTCTTGCAGGTACCATTGTTTGGAATGTGTATACACATGTTCCTTGGCTTATGCGCATACACGTATATTCTATTGTCTGCTTGCGTGGTTTTTCTTGCAGGTACAATTGTTTGGAATGTGTATACACATGTTCCTTGGCTTGTGCGCATATGCGTACATTCTATTTTCTGCTTGCGTGGTTCTTTTGTAGGTGTTATTACGTCAGATGCGCATGAACGTGTATTCCACTTGTTTTTGATACCTTGAGGGCTCCTCATCGGTTTACTTTTATTGCATGGCTGCAGTACTTGAAGTTTTCTGGAGTATTTCTTTAGCTCGTAGTGCTCTTCGGATTTTACATCTGCTTGGTAGTTTCTACACCATTTACTACATTCTCTTATAGCTTTCCTAGATATCATGAGAAGTACAGCTTTACAGCTTTCATTTGCCATGAGAATTTGGAATAGAGATGTATCATGGGGCTTCCATAGTTGGAGCATGTTAAGGAACCCCTATGGTTTATTTAAAGACCCGTTTAGGGCGCTTCTATGTGCTAATTGTGTTTGGTTTGTTTAAAGTCCTCATTCGTGCATAGGGAGGTGATTCTCAGTAAGTGTTTACAATTGTGCTTGCATAGGTCAAGTGCTTAGGACACCCGACGTGGCACCACTATGCAAAGACCCGCGTTTTTATTTTTCCTGCTATCGAGTCATGATATATGGGGCAAGCAGAAAGGGTCGGCAGTCGTCCCCCGCAGTTCTAGTCCGTTTGTTTTATGGTGCACACGAATCTTGTTACTATTCCTATCGAGTCGATCATGAATGTGGCCAGAGTTCCCTATTCTGACTCTCCACTCATTCCCG
This sequence comes from Vicia sativa, assembly GCA_021764765.1. Taxonomy (NCBI): domain Eukaryota; kingdom Viridiplantae; phylum Streptophyta; class Magnoliopsida; order Fabales; family Fabaceae; genus Vicia; species Vicia sativa. The sequence continues at coordinate 81,321,492 of CM038797.1, forward strand.
GGCTTCGCATTTCTTGCAGAACTCGCATCATTTTCTCCGTAGGCTATGCTTGCAATTGTTTGACATATGTTTGTGCATTGCATTGCTTATGTGCTTCTGCCAAAGCACTTGATTTCTTCATCCCTTGCATCCCTTGGTTTTACAACCAAGACGGATATAAGGTAGCTTTCCCTTAGGACCTCTCGGTTAAGATAGTACTCAAGCCTAGACATTAGGATTTACATCCTTCGTATGTTGACATAGGTAGGGATTCCTCTTATCCTCAACCATAGGTCCACTCTTTGTATGACAACATTAGGGCTGATACTAGTTTAGTCTCCCTTTTGTTTTGCTTTTTTCTTTTTGCATCCTTGCACGTAATTAAAACTAAAACTTTCTTTCTTTTTCTTTTTAAAACAAAAACACATAACAACAGTTTGAACTCCTTTTTCAAGGTAAAGGCAACCAACCAGGACAAACTCTTTTCGCTTTTGTGCGCTTTTCTTTTGTGTTTAAAACCTTTTTCATAAGTAAAAAACACAAAACCCACCAAAACAAGTAAGCCGAATACGACGCTCTGACTTTCTCATTGCAAGAGGGAATACGTAGGCATCTTGTCACAGGGCTCGATTGAGCATAACTTGTAAAAAATTCCTTCTTTTCCCCGTGGTTTCTTTATTTTCCTTTTTCTTTTGCATGCATTTGTAGCGTTTGAGCATAGATAGATATAACACACCCTTTAGCTAATAGGAATGGATACCGTAGAGTACTACGGGCATGTAGGGTGATAATCCCTTCCCCTCGCGTAACTAACTCCCTTACCTAGATTCTCTAGATTTCTTGGTCGTAGAACCATGGTTTCTTCCCTCAGGTTTACTCGATGTTTTCTTTTCTCTGTTGCGAGATAAAAGACGTTTGTAGGCGACTTCATTGATACACCATTATCAGTAGGAAGTTCAGCCGGGTAGTTTCAGCTGGCGACTCCACTAGGGACAGTTGACCTATTGTTGGTCCGTCCAAGAGTTGATCCTAGATTTTATTTTCATGTCTATCGGGTGTTTACCTATTTACTCGCTTTATCGCATCATCCTTTATATGCTTTGCATTGCATTCTATGTGGCACTTTATCACTTTCATATATCTTGTACATTGTCTGCTGTTGTGCTGTGATATTCTGGGGTGGGTGTTACAAGAGGTAAAAGGCCCATTAACCAGGCCAGAGACATATGGGATAGATGGATGTTCATGTGAAATCCCGCGTTCCTTTGACGCGTGTGAGGACACATGAAGTACCACATTTAGCCGAGGTTATCCTGATACTGCCATTATTATGCATCCCTTATGCATGGACAAGGTATTAAACAGAGGATTGTCGACTCTGGGTGCCACTTAGGGACCACCTGTTCTATTTAGAATTACCCGTGAGGTGGGGATGGGAAAAATCATTATCACAAGTACGTTGTTTCGATGCTGGTTCAGTGTTACTTGGTTCCATGTTCCGTGACCTATGGTATTTTCTAGATATATGGTATTTTCTGATGTAACCCCGTGTTATTCATAGTTAGCCTGACCTTCGGTATTTTCTGGATGTACGGTATTTTCTGATGTTACCCATGGTTCAATATATGGGATACATGATGACCTATATGCATTGCATTCATGTTTTCTTTTTCTTATTTCATTTTCTTAACATGCATATTTGTTTCATTTCTTGGATTGTCTAAACTTTTGATTCAAGTTGGGGGTCGTTCCTTGGAAGATGGATACTGAAAGAAAAGCTAATCATCGTCACAATGTGGTTTACAAATTCCACATGCCGAATATTGACAGACTTTTCCTGTTGGTTAAGAGATCTACTTCAGAGAGCCATGATATGTTCGGAAAAGACTATGGAAGAATTCTGTCTTGTTTGAAGTCTCCTCTCATCGAGCATCAGAAAGATGGATTGTTAGCATTACTTCAATTTTATGACTGCGAGTTGAGGTGTTTCATGTTCCCAAATTATCTCCTAGCACGAACCTTGGAGGAGTACTCTACTATTCTGAATATTCCGATACTACATCAAGTTCCTTTTCATCCTGCTATAGAAAAACCTGATGATCGTCAGATAGATGCTTCCCCTTATTTAGGAGAATCTGTTGTGGAAGCTCATGGTGCTCGTAAAGCAAAGGTAGATGGTTTCCATTTGAGTTTCTTGCTGAAAGAAGCTCATATTAAATCTGACAAGAAAAATCGGAAGGCGTTCAATGTTATCTTGGCCTGTTGCATTTACGGATTGGTCTTGTTCCCAAATGAGATCGATTTCATCGACAAGAATGTTATTTCTCTATTTATTCAAAGGAACCCTGTACCCACGCTCTTGGGAGATGTTTACCACTCCATCCATTCGAGAAGCTATAAGGGCAAGGGAGGGGTTGTTCATATTTGTGCACCATTATTGTACCGTTGGTTTCGAGGTTTTCGTCCTCAAACCTGTGGATTTGTTGACACTCAAAATACTTCAAGGTGGTCACCAAGATTGATGGAACTTTCTTCTAGAGATCTTGATTGGTATAAGGATGCTCTATCCAGGCCTGAGTATAAAGAAGTGATTACCCGATGCGGAGATTTCCCTAATGTGCCTCTCATTGGCATAAGGGGAGGTATCAATTACAACCCCACTCTTTCCAGAAGACAATTGGGGTATGCCTTGAAGGATCCACCTGAAGAGAGGCATATGAAAGAGACTTTGTACTATGATGCTCCCGATGACACAGGGGAAATGCTTAAAGCTATCCAATCTTGGGTAAGTATCCATACTGTGGGGGTGAAATACTTTGGTAAAAAGGATCATACTACATACGTACCTTACACACAATGGATTCTGAAGAAAAATGAAGACCGTTGTTGGCCCTTCACCATAAAAGCTCCTTTGTATCCTTAAGAGTCTGAAGTGCCTGATGCCATGCCAAAAGGGGATTTTGAGTTGCTACATGTTCAGAATCAGCGTTTGCTTGAAGAAAATGAAACTCTGAAAGTGAAGCATCACACGATTACTCAAGAGAAGAATCAACTAACTCATGAGCTCAAATACTTCAAAGGAGAAGCCTCTGATGCTGCAAGGAAGAGATTAAGAGTTGAAGACCATCATACTCCTGCTTCAGATCTCAAGAAAAACATCCTTGAAGTTAAAGAGAGGTATAAGAAGAAAAGCTGAGACTTCGAAGCTCTTAAAGTTTCCAAAAGCAAAAATGGAAAAGAAGTACAAAGCTCGGATAGAAGAGTTAAAGAGGCAAATGCACAATCAGAAGCTGACGCACGAAACTCAACTCAAGGAGAAGGAGGCTCAGTTTTCTTTCATTATTGAAGAGATGGAGCGTCTCAAGGTTCAAATGGGAATGCAAGATGCTGAAGGATTCCCCATGTCTGATTTTTAAATTTATGCTTTATTTGATTTTATGTAAATCACCATCGTGCTGATGGGATTATCCTTTATTGATTTATGAATTGAAAATCAAATCTCGCCTTAGCCCTATTGATCTGGTTGAACCTTCAACTTGTCATTGCATGCATAACATTCATATAGATACATGCCATGCATAACAGGTTTGGATTGGAGTTATCATCCTCGACTTTTTCTTTTATTTAGCAAAAAATTGCAAACTTCCACCATTATCCAACTCGGAGCAACGAACGACGATAGATGGAACAACTTCAAGTAGAAGTAGCAGTGATGAAAGCGCAGATGAAGTCGCATATGACCCAGTTCATGGAGGTAATCACTAATATGAATCGGGGACAACAAGAGTTGAGGGCTTTGGTTGAGAGATCTCGTCTAGAGGGTGATCATCGTAATCCGTTTGATGACATTTCTGTGGGACATCCACGTGTTGAGCATGAGGCCCATAATGCTGATTTGGGTGTTAATGACCACCTTCGTGGTCAGGGTCCACATCCCCATGGTCGTTTTCCGCCTCCACCACCTACTCCACCACATGGGCCTTACTTCTATGACGCTGGGATGCAGGGGCATTATATTGCGAGTCTCCCTCGTTCCCATGGTCCAGACTTTGATCAGAATGATGAAGATTATTCTGTGAACGGCAGTGAAGTTGACTTCCCAGTTGGTGATCAAAGGTATCGTTTGCTTGAGGAAAGGTTGAAATCTATTGAGGGGGAGAAAATGTCAGTATTGGATTTATCTGATCTAGGGTTGGCACCTAGATTAAGACTTCCTCCAAAGTTCAAGGTCCCCATTTTTGAAAAGTACAATGGTGCGACATGTCCAAAGACTTACATTACTGCCTATTTCCACAAGATGGCGGTGTACACTGAGGATGAGAGGCTTCTCATGCACTTTTTTCATGAAATTTTGACTGGAGCATCGCTATAATGGTACATGCATCTTGAGAGGAACCACGTTAGGACATGGCATGACCTGGTGAATGCGTTTGTCCAACAATACCAGTTCAACATCAACATGGCTCTGAATCATACAAAGTTGTTGAGTTTATCTCAGAAATCAGGTGAGACATTCAAATAATATGCTCAAAAATGGAGAGAATTTGCTGCTAGAGTTCAACCACCCATTGTAGAGCGAGAGATGATTGATATGTTTACCAGCACTCTGTCTGGACATTATTATGTTGCTTGTAGCAATTCTGCTAGTTTTGCTTAGATGGTTCGTTATGGTGAGCGAATCGATAGTGGGCCGAAATCTGGAAAGATCCAATATGTCGAGGGAGGAAGTTCCTCCGGTGTGATGAAAGCTTACAGTGGTCATCCCAAGAAAGAGAAGGTAGAAGCCAGTGTTGTATATGGTGGTAGAAGTAAAGCACAAGTCAATGCAGTTACTATCTCCACTCCTCAATCACAAGGTCAGCAAGTACCTCGTCAACAGAACCAGAGGCTGCAAGAGAATCGTACTCCTAGGAGGTTTGATGACGTTCCGATGAGTTATGCTGATTTTTTTATCCGTTTGACTGATCTCAAGTTGGTAGTGCTGAAGGCTGCATTTGTGCCTCCTCCTCCGAACAAGCGTCCCAGAAACTATGATGTCAATGCCAGTTGTGAGTTCCATTCCGGAACATTGGGGTATAATATTGAGAACTGTTACGCGTTCAAATGCAAAGTACAAGACTTGATTGACTCAAAAGCTATTGAATTAGAAGCTCGATCGTAAAATGTCGGGCCTAATGTCACCTAGAACCCGATGCCGCGACATGGTAGTGGGGTTGTTCAAGCCATAATGGAAGATGTGGAGGTCCTAAATTTGATAATGGATGTTGACCTGGTAAAGATGCCACTACCTTTTGTTAAGGAATACTTGATTAAGAAAGTTGTTTTCGCAGGCTGTGAAGCTGGTTGTGAGAGATGTGAACATTTTTAGAACGGTTATGCATGACTGAAGGATGGTGTTCAGTATCTGATTACTAGTGGCCAATTGCAATTAGATCGAATTAAGAAGGATAACAAGGTTAGAATACAAGACGTATCTGTGATTAATATCCCTTATTCTCTGAATGTTATATCTGCACTAGCAAAACTTGTTCCATTGGCAATCACCAAACTCGGTCCCCTGCCATACGAAAGTGACAAAGCTGTGCCCTGACATTATGGGTCGGATGTTTATTACCATGGTGTGAAACAGGAAGATGTCTCCTTCTCTACTAAGAAAGATGACGAATTGGATGTTGCTAATACCGATAACTTTGCTGGAAGTGGTGGTATGACGAGAAGTGGTCAAATATATTCTTCTCCTGTGACACAATCAAATGCAGATGCTTTGGCTAAGGCTAAGGGCAAGCAGCCCATGAAACAACCTGAAGTACAAAGTGCCAATCCTGACCTGGAGAAGGATGTTGAGAAAATTATGAAGTTCATTCGTAAAAGTGATTTTCGGGTGATTGATCAGCTGGCCCGGACGCCCACTAAAATTTTTATCCTCTCTTTGCTGCGAGACTCAGAAGCACATAAGAATACTTTAATGAGGCTGTTGAGAAGTACCTTCGTACCACAAGAGATATCCGTGGGGCAGTTTGAGAATGTATGTGCAAGCATTTCAGCTAATAATGAGTTGGGTTTTACTGATTTTGACCTTCCTCCAGAGGGTCGAAACCATAAAAAAGCGCTGCATATTTCTATGGAATGTCGGGGCACTTCCTTGTCCCGTGTATTGGTGGATGAAATTCCTGGCAGCAGATACTTGATGTCACAGAGAATGTTATGACACAGTATCTGACACTATGTTAACAATTCACACAAGAACGTAAAAGCAAGAATAACACAATAAGTTGTTCACCCAGTTCGGTTCAACAAACCTACATCCGGGGCTACCAAGCCGTGGAGGAAATTCACTATTAGTAGAATTAATTCGTGAATAAACCACCGCTTTATCTCCTTCACTTAAAACCTACCCAATGCAACTTCAACCTAAGTCCTACTTAGATCCGAGTACCCACTCACCCCCTCAATCACAAAGCAGTGATATCAACCTATTGACTAATTGAATTGTGAAGACACACTTCAATAAAATATCTTGATCTTGCTTCACGCTCAATCAAGAGACAAACACTGTGCTTTAAAGCTTTGAGTGATAAACTACCCTTACAAGAAATCCTAGTCCAATGCACTTATCAATTGATAGTTGCTTGGCTCACAAGAGAAACTAGAATTACACAATACCAACTGTTATAAATCCTAACAAGACACAAACACAAGTCGCTATCTCTTCAATACATTCAAAGGGCGAGCAGAGAGTAAGGGTTCTTTTCCTTTATAGAAGCAATCTGAAACTTCAGCTTTGGGCTTCCATAAAGATAGCTAGGTTCACTTAATTTAATCCTAAAACATGGTCTTTTCAACAACCAATTTAGGTTTAATTAAGATTAACCTAGCAGCCACGTGAGCATGCTTTCTAATAATGTAAAAACAATATTTAGCACCAACAAACTTCCTAAAAATCTCAGAACAAACAGATTCTCGCAGAATGTATGTCACATCGAATGTCATAACATCCGTTATGACATCGCATCGCTTTCAGAATTTCCAAGACGCCTTTAGCTTCCAGCTCGAAATGTTTTAACATCCTTAGTGTAGGATTTATCTTCAATCTCGAATGTCATAACATCTATCATGACATTGATATATCCTAGTTTTACCAAAATTAATGCCAACCTAAAACACTAACAAACTCCCCTTTGGCACATTTTTGGCTAAAACTACTTAACACATCGTAGTACCTATGCACAGAAGACAATAAACTAGTTCTAAGCTTTCCTAAGCTTCAAGTAACTAGAACTTAGAGAAGATAAATTCTACCCATACAAAATCCCACAATTCCCACAATTGCCCCATATACAAAATTTTAAACAGCATACAATTTCCCAAAGTCCAAGTCCCATACTATCACAAACAAGAGTTCTTCTCCCTTTAGCCATAAAGGCCAAAGGAAACCATACAATTGCCCCAAGCATTTCAAGCTTTTAAACAATCAAGACAAAGAAAACAAATAATACCAAAGGTATACAAGGGTTACACAACAACACAATGATTACAATCATCCAAAATGAAGTAAAAAATGCGTAACAAGAAAAGAAGACAATTGATGTAATAAACAAAACAGATAATGGAAGCAACAAAGAACTTAATCATTGTTTCCTCAAGAGGCATCTTCATTGTTAGCAACATCATCAAGATTACCGTAAGCTTGATCGACTTTGCAGTCCAGAGCTTTCCTTTCTTGGCCATTGGTGTTCTTTTGCATTTTGAGCACCAAAGAATTTAGCTCTATACTTTGAAGAAGTTCCAGCTCGTTATTTTTTCATCTTGAGAACCGTAAATACCACCTTTGCTTTGGTGGAAATCGCAGAAGAATCGTGGTCCACATGAGTTGCCCGACGTGATCATCGATGTCATGACATCCTTTGTGACATCCGGATCATCGCCAAACTAGGGCTAGCAGGCCTTTGATTAAGGGGAACAGAAATTCCAAGAACAGTGTGATTTTTGTCTAGGATTCTGGTGACTATCCTAGCAATGGCTTCTTCTACATACTTGGTACCTTCCCTATTGCTTATCTCAGGGGGAACAGATGAGGATGAGGCAGAAGTCTTACCAGTGAAAGCTGATGAGCCTTGATCATTCCGTGCATACTGATTCTGAGAGTCAGTTGCCATTGAACGCAGAGGGGAGACCTTCACAGGTTCAACATTCATGGCTGCAGCGATTGCCCTAATCTCAGCCATGGTGGGAGATGAACAGTCAGAGTCTTGGGATGAAGAGGATGAAGAAGACATATTTCTCTGAGATATATTGAGGAACTGACAGAGAATTTGAAAGTATCTTGTGGGTGGAGAGGAAATGATACTTTCAATAAGAGAGGTTATTATATGGAGGTGTCTCTTGATATTCTTGAAACCTTTAAAAATAAGAGGGAAATAAAGAAATGACCCATTCATATTTATTTGAAATACACGATTTCTTCTCCTCTTTGTAAGCAATTTTAATTGCTACAATTCCTCATATTGACAAATGCCCGCTTTGTCTTTAAATTCTCAAATTGACTAGCATCAAGAGCTTTAGTAAAATGTCACCATTGCAGCTCAAGAACTACATGGTCCAGCTTTAATCACTTTCTCCTCCACAAGGTCTCGATGAAGTGATGTCTTATGTCAATGTGCTTAGTCCCACTGTGTTGTATAGGATTCTTTGAAATATTAATAGCACTTAGATTGTCACAAGACAATGTCATGACATCCTTGTGACATTGTACTCGACAAGATCCGCTTCATCCGCACTATTTGAGAACAACGCTACCACCGCTATGTATTCAATTTCAAAGAAGGACAATTACGCTTTGCTTTGGTCGAACCAAGAAACCGATTGTTTCCCAAGAAGCATCCTCCGAGGTACTTTTTTCATCAAGACTACCATTCCAAGATCACAATAACTGCATAAAATGGGTTCACATCCATGGAATACATACCATAACTGCAGGTTCCACTTACATACTTCAGGATTCTTTTCACCTGGTTAATGTGACTCACTTTAGGTTCAGCTTGGTATCTTGCACATACCCCAACAAAGAATGCAATGTCGTCTCTGGTCGTTAGATACAACAAGCTCCCTATCATGCTTCTATACAAACTTTGATCTACCTTTTCACCATTTGAGTCCTTGGATAACTTCACATGTGTGGAGCAGAGTCCTTTATGAATGGCATTCTCCATTCCAAACTTTTGACAATATTCCTTGCATATTTGCTCTGTGAAAGGAATGTTGAGTCTTCCATCTGTGTGACTTGCAGTCCAAGGAAGTAGGTCAACTCTCCCATAAGACTCATTTCAAACTCAGCTTGCATTTGATTGGCAAAATGTTTCACCATTGAGTCTGACATTCCACCAAATACTATGTCGTCCACATAAATTTGAGCAACCATTATCTTTCCTCCTTCATTCTTGACAAAGAGAGTTTTATCCAAGCCTCATTTTCTGTAGCCTTTGTCTGTAAGGAACTTGGTTAGCCTTTCATCCTGTGCCCTAGGAGCTTGCTTTAGTCCATATAGGGCTTTCCTTAATTTGTAGACATGATCGGGAAACTTGGATCCACAAACTTTAGGTCGTTTCTACATATACTTCTTCATTTAAGTAGCCATTTAGGAAGGCACTTTTCACATCCATCCGAAATAGTTTGAATTTCGTAATGCAAGCAACCCTAGAAGAAGCCTCGATTGATTCCGCCTAGCCACCGTGCAAAAGTCTCATCAAAGTCAATCCTTCAACCCGAGTGTAACCCGAGCAACAAGTCTAGCTTTATCTCCGTGATGTCCCTTCTACATCGACTTGTTCTTGTAGATCCATTTTGTGCCAATGATGTTTGTTCCTTCCGGTCTAGGAACTAATTCCATACTTCATGTTGCTTGAACTGTTCAATTCATCTTGCATTGCTCCAATCCGTAATTCATCACTTAGAGCTTCTTTGACATTTTTGGCTCTATTTTTGACACAAAGCAAGAGTTTGAGACAGCTCGATCTTGTAACGACACCCTTGGTTGATCCCCAATGATGAGATCCTTTGATGATCTTTCCGAATGGAAGGATCTTTTTAACTTCCTCCGGTTCGATTTTGGAGGAGAAGGATCGTACATCTTCCTTATCGTACTTGAGGTGATGTCTCAAACCATGTCTCAACATCATATGGACATTGTTTTCCGATGATGATCATCAACAATGACATTAATAGACTCCATCATAACCTCGGTTCTGGAGTTGAATACCCTATATGCTCGCTGTTAGTGGAGTATCCTAAAATGCCTTCATCACTCTTGAATCCATTTTCTCCTTTGATCACGATCCGTCGAATATAGCATTTACGCCAAATACATGGAAATATTTCACGCTTGGTTTTCTTCCTTCCATAGTTCATACAGGTGGAGGAAGATCCCTTCTTAGGGTGACCTCATGTGAACATAGTGTCGTATTCATAGCTTCAGCCCAAAATGAATAGGAAGTTTCTTAGCATGAATCATTGCTCCGCATTCCTCGATAGTCCTATTCTTTCTTTCCACCACCCCATTTTGTTGAGGTGTTATAGAGAAGAAAACTCATGATTAATTCTCCGAGGAGCGTAATTCATCAAATTTGTGTTCTCAAACTCCTTTCCATGATCACTTCTTATTCTCGACAATACAACTTTCCTTCTCTCTTTGAAGTCTTTTGCATAGCTCCTTAAAGACATCAAACACATCGATTTTTCCTTGATGAAGTTTATCCGTAACCGAGAAGTCATCCACAACAACATAGGCATATCTTCTTCCACCAAGGCTTTCAACCCGCATAGGCCCCATCAAATCCATATGTAGCAGCTCCAAGACTGGAAGTGGTCGATGTCTAGACATTGGGTGTGACATTCGGTTTGCTTTCCAACTTGACATTCACCATGCACTCTTCCTTCATCAATATGGAGTTTTGGTATCCTCTCGATGCCTCCATAGTGATGATCTTTTCATCCCTCCGAGATGCAGATGTCCAAGTTTTTGATGCCATAGTTTTACCTCCTTTTCATCCTTGTCTCAGAGAGCACATGTAAGAGAGGTTGGTGTTCTCGATTCCCACATGTAGCAGCTTGTCCTTGATCGACTCCTCTCATAACCACTTCTTGTTTATCATTGATTACAAGACATTCGACCGTGAAGTTGACTTTAAATCCCATATCACATAGTCGACTTATGCTTATGAGGTTAGCAACAAGCCTTTTACCAAAGAACACTCCATTTAGATTTGGAACTCCAGAGCAGTCCAAGTTTCCAACACCTTTGATTTCTCCTTTAGCTCCATCTCCAAAAGTAACAAAGCTGGTAGAGTGAGGTTTGACATTATTCAAGGTTTTTATACCACCATATGCTTGGAACACCCACTGTCAAAGTACCAATCTTCCTTGGCAGACACTCTGAGAGAGGTATGTGCTATTAATGCTGCAGTCCTCTTCTTCCACTATTGAGTGTAGGGTACTTTGATGTTCTTAGGCTTAACATAGGGAGTCCGATTAGGTACCCATGTAACCTATAGCGTAAGGGTTTTATGTGTCCAAACCTTCCACAATGGTGACATCTCCATCTTTGAAACTTCTTATTCATGTTTCTATGATCCCGATGTTAGCCCCAATGTTGTGACATCTGCTTTGACATTGGCCTATAAGGTCTGGTCTTCTTCCCGTATCGCAAATTTCTTTGCATCTACATGTCCCGAGCCATGAACATTTCCTGCTTTCTGCTAGACATCTGCTCGGCTTTGGTTTCCCATGCCTTTCTTTTCTTGTCACTACGTGTTCCTTTTCACCACATATCCTAGACCACACTTATTTCTAGCATTTTGTCCAAGTCAAGAATTTCTTCCATTATCGTCCCATTTGTCAACATCTTGACAGACTTAGTCATGTGATCAAGCTTGAATTCAACACTATAATCTCACCGCTGAGATGACTTATAGTGATTGTATTTTCCTTCTTCTCGCCTTCCGCCTTCACATTTTCTCGCCTCCAACTTCTCAATCTGCTTTTCATTTTGTCGACATACTTCACCACTTCGATACACGCTTGTAAGTATCGCAAGTTCTTCAAAGGTCACTTCCTCATCACTAGAGTCATTATCGATTGCCACTTCGATGCAGGACAAGTTTGGTCGATTCTCTTCGTAATCATTACTTGATTCACCATCGCACCAAGTAACATTCATTCCTCTCTTTTGTTTCTTAAGAAAGGTAGGACATTCACTTTAATATGTCCAAATCCTTCACATCCATGACATTGGATTCTACCGCTTAGACTTCCTTTTTCCTCGACTGGATCTTCTCTGAGTCATAAGATCCGCTAATGTCGATGGAATGTCCTTGACATTTGACCTTGACTTTGGATCAACCCTCCGATCGCTTTGTTGAACTGCCTTCCAAGCATGGCTATAGCTTCGTATATCTTCTTCATCTTCCACCTTGCATCCTTCTTCAGTTGATACAAGTGCTATGCTCTTGTTTTTCTTGTCAACTTTCACCGATTCCCATCTCAAAAGTCATAAGGGATCCAATAAGTTCTTCAACCTTCAAGGTGTTGATGTCTTGAGCCTCCTCTATTGCAAAGACTTTCATTGCAAATCTCTTAGGCAAGGATCGAGAATCTTTCTCACCGCCTTCTCTTCGACATCTTTTCACCAAGTGCTCCCGAGGCATTGGCAATTTCCAAATATTCATGTGAAATTCATGAATATTCTCATCTTCCTTCATCTTCAAATTCTCAAATTTGGTAGTGAGCATCTGAAGTCTTGACATCTTCACCTTGGATGTTCCTCATGAGTAGTTCGAGAGTGTCTCAAACATCCTTGGCCATCTCACATTGATGAACCAATCAAGATATTCTGTCAATACCATTGAATGTAGCATTCAATGCTTTAGAGTTCCCTAGAGCTAGCTCTTCTTCCTCTTTGCTCCATTTCTCCTCGTGTTTCAAGACAAGAGTTCCATCTTTCTCAAGCTTGGTGGGATGTTTCCATCCTTTATCGCCAGCTCTCCAAGCTTTAATGTCCACCGATCTTAAGAAGGCAACCATACGAGGTTTCCAAGAATCATAATTAGACCCATCCGAATAGGTGGTCTTCCTCCAAATCCTCCTTCTTTATCCATTACGCGTAAACTATTATCCTAGATCTCACCCAAATAACAAGGTGGTGCCCGCCCGATGCCAATTGAAATTCAAGCAGATACTTGATGTCACAGAATGTTATGACACAAGATTCGACACTATGTTAACAATTCACACAAGAATACGTAGCAAGAATAACACAATAAGTTGTTCACCCGCTCGTTCAACAAACCTACATCCTGGGGCTACCAAGCCAGGAGGAAATTCACTATTAGTAGAATTAATTCAGAATAAACCACCGCTTATCTCCTTCACTTAAAACCTACCCAATGCAACTTCAACCTAGGTCCTACTTAGATCCGAGTACCCACTCACTCCCCTCAATCACGCAGTGATATCAACCTATTGACTAATTGAATTGTGAAGACACACTTCAATAAAATATCTTGATCTTGCTTCAAGCTTCAATCAAGAGACAAACACTGTGCTTTAAAGCTTTGAGTGATAAACTACCCTTACAAAGAAATCCTAGTCCAATGCACTTATCAATTGATAGTTGCTTGGCTCACAAGAGAAACTAGAATTACACAATACCAATCATACAAATCCTAACAAACACAAACACAAGTCTATCTCTTCAATACATTCAAAGGGCGCAGCAGAGTAAGGGATCTTTTCCTTTATAGAAGCAACCCGAAACTTCAGCTTTGGGCTTCCATAAAGATAGGGTTCACTTAATTTAATCCTAAAAACATGGTCTTTTCAACAACCAATTTAGGTTTAATTAAGATTAACCTAGCAGCCACGTGAGCATGCTTTCTAACAATGTAAAACAATATTTAGCAACTCAACAAACTTCAAAAATCTCAGAACAAACAGATTCTGCATGTATGTCACATCGAATGTCATAACATCTGTTATGACATCGATCGCTTTCTCAATTTCCAAAGACCTTTAGCTTCCAGCCTGAAATGCCTTTAACATCCTTAGCAGGTAGGATTTATCTTCAATCTCTGAATGTCATAACATTTATCATGACATTGTTAAATCCTAGTTTTACCAAAATTAATGCCAACCTAAAAACACTAATAGTGGATATTGGTTCCTCTTTGAATGTAACTCCCAAGTCAGCATTAATGAAGATCGACTATGGTGGTCTTGAACTCTGACCTACTGATTTGATTGTTAACGCATTTGATGGTTCTAGGCGTTCTGTCTTTGGAGAGTTGGATCTTCCTATCAAAATCGACCCCCAATTGTTCACTACAGCGTTCTTTGTCATGGACATCCAACCTGCCTACTGTTGCCTCTTGAGCTGTCCATGGATTCACAAAGCTGGAGCGGTTACATCTACCCTTCAGCAGAAGCTGAAATACCGTGTTAACAGGAAAGCTATCGCAGTTTGTGCTAAGGAGGAATACATGGTGAGTCACCTCTCTTCTTTCAAGTTTGTTGAGATGGATGGTGAGATTCATGAAACTCCGTTCCAAGGCTTTGAAATAGTCCATATGTTGAAGACCCCTCAACAGAAGGAGATTAAGAAAGACAAACCGAAATATTCCATGGAATCCTTGAAAGATGCAAAAGCTGTGGTTGAGGTTGGACGCCCTGAAGGCTGGGGAAGCGTGGTGGAGGTTACACCCAAGTACAATTAGTTCGGGTTGGACTTTGATCCCATTTTGCACCGTCATATTTTTAAAGCACCCAACTTGGCTACTCTTGTGAAGTTTTCAAGTGTCGACATTAGTCCCGGACAAGCAAATGCAGTTGAAGGTTCAGACAACGAATTTGAGATTGACAAGTGGATGCGCCCCAGGGTCCCTGGCGTGGAATTGACTAAATGGACATTGAAAGACTGCATCCTAGTCATGATAGTCGAAGAGTAATTCTCTTTTGTTTCTGTTATCATGCAAATAATTCTCGTGCTCTGCCCAAGGCACAGTGAATTATATGTAGGGCCACCATGTTTGCATTTGCAGCTTTTTACCATTAAATAAAAGAACGTCTTTTTCATTCAAATGTTTTTGTTTCCTTTCCTTTTATTTTACATCACAATTTTAAAACGCAAAATGGAAATGCTTTATTTTCCCTTTTATCATCTAAAAAAAGAAACTAAAATAAGCATTAAAACTAATCATGCAGATATAATGCCACACTCTTAATGGATCCCTTCGATAACGACACTAATATCACTCTTTATGACTTTGATAATCCGATCAACCAAGCCGAAGAAGAAGGTGAGGAAGATTGTGACCTCCCTGAAGAGCTAGCAATAATGTTAAATCAAGAGGAAAAGGTTATCTAACCGCATTAGGAAGAGATTGAGAAAGTGAATTTGGGCAATTCTTATGTGACTAGAGAAGTTAAAGTCGGGGATGCTTTAGAAGATAATGTAAAGCAAAGACTGATTGAACTACTCCGAGAGTATTAAGATATCTTCGCCTGGTCTTATGAAGATATGCCTGGGTTGGATACCGATATTGTGGTGCACAACCTTCCATTGAAAGAAGACTGCCCTCCTGTTAAGAAAAAGCTTCGAAGAACTCATCCTGAGATGTCTAAGAAGATCAAAGAGGAAGTCCAGAAACAACTTGATGCAGGCTTTTTGAAAGTCATTTCTTACCCTCCATGGGTTGCCAACATTGTTCCTGTGCCAAAGAAGGACGACAAAGTTAGAATGTGTGTGGATTATAGGGATCTGAACAGAGCCAGTCCGAAAGATGACTTTCTGCTTCTCCATATTAACATATTGGTGGATAACACAACTCATGCAAAGTGTTTTCACTCATGGATGGTTTCTCTGGTTATAATCAGATCAAGATGGCGCCGTAATACATGTATAAAATAACTTTCATCACCCCGTGGGGGACTTTCCGCTACAAAGTAATGCCTTTCATATTGAAAAATGTTGGGGCAACGTACCAACGTGCAATGATAACTCTTTTTCACGACATGATTCATAAGGAGATTGAAGTATATGTCGAAGTCATGATTGCTAAATCTCAAGATGAATAAGAGCATCTGGTACATCTACAAAAGTTATTTGACAGACTGAGGAAATTCATATTGAGGTTGAAACCGAACAAGTGTACGTTTGGCGTATGATCTGGCAAGCTGTTAGGCTTCGTTGTAAGCGAAAGAGGCATCGAGGTTGATACTGCTAAAGTAAAAGCAACTCAAGAAATTCCTTAACTAAGAACTGAGAAAGTGGTCTTTGGCTTTCTAGGGAGGTTAAACTACATCTATAGATTCATCTCTCACATGACTGCGACATGCGAACCTATCTTCAAATTACTGAGAAAGGATCAAATGGTCAGGTGGAATGACGATTGTCAAGTCACATTCGATAAGATAAAGGAGTATCTGCAAGAACCTCTGATTCTCATGCCTCCCTGTGGAGGACAGGCCGTTGATCATGTATTTGACAGTGCTCGAAGGCTCAACGGGGTGCGTATTGGGACAACATGAAGAGTCTGGTCGAAAAGAGCATGCGATATACTACCTAAGAAAAAAATTTACCGACTGTGAAACAAAATACTCACAGCTCGAGAAAACTTGTTGTGCTTTAGCATGGGCTACTCGCCGACTAAGACAATATATGTTGACTCATACTACCTTGTTGATATCCAAGATGGATCTGATCAAGTACGTATATAGAAATCCAGCTTTGACAGGCCAAATTGCTAGATGGAAAATGATTTTAACAAAGTATGATATCCAGTATACTACTCGAAAAGCTATCAAGAGTAGTGTATTGGAGGATTACATTGCTCACCATCCTGTAGACGATTATCAGCCGATGAGATTTGAATTGCCTGACGAGGATATCATGTACATCCGGGATTGTAACATCCCTGGTCCATATGAAGGACCTGAATCAGGATCCAAGTGGTCTTTGGTATTCGATGAAGCCTCCAACACGTTGGAAAGTGGTGTTGGTGCGGTAATTACTACTCCAGACGGTCATCACATCCCGTTCATGGCACAAATCTACTTTGATTGCACCAATAACATGGCTGAATACGAGGCTTGCATCTTTGGTATCGAGGCAACGATTGACTTGAGAATTAAACATCTGAAAGTGTATAGAGACTCTACACTTGTGATTATCCAGATTAACGGCGATTAGGAGACTCGTCACCCAAATTTGATTCCTTATCGAGAGCATGTGATAAAATTGATTCCTTACTTCGAGGAGATAACTTTCGATCACATCTCACGAGAAGAGAACAACTTGGCTGATGCTTTGGCCACCATAGCATCGATGTTTAAAGTCAAATGGGCTAATGAAGCGCCTTCGATAAACATTTAGAGATTGGATGAGCCAGCCTTTTGTTTTGAGATTGAAGCAAAGAAAGATGGAAATCCATGGTTTTACAACATCAAGCGATATCTTGAAACTCAAGAGTATCCAGAGGAAGATTGTGTGATAAATAAGAAGTTCTTGAGAAGATTCTAGGTGAAGTTCTTCCTCAACAATGGTGTAATATACCGTAAACATCATGACGGGCTGTTGCTCAGATGTGTTGATAAAGATGAAGCTGCAAAGATCATCAAAGAGATGCACGAGGGCTCATTTGGAACTCATTCCAGTGGGCACACTATGGCTAAAAAGATCTTGTGAGCTGGGTATTACTGGTCTACCATGGAGGTTGATTGTTTTAATCATACCTGGGTTTGTTACAAATGCCAAGTATATGCCGACAAGGTGCACGTGCCGCCATCACCATAGAATATTTTAACATATCATTGGCCATTTCCTATGTGGGGCATTGATATGATCGGAAATATTGAGCCGACAGCGTCCAACGGACATCGCTTCATTCTGGTCGCAATAGATTATTTCACCAAGTGGATTGAAGCAGCCTCCTATGCAAGCGTCACCAAACAAGTGGTTGCCCGGTTTATCAAGCATAATATCATCTGCCGTTATGGGATTCCTGACAAGATCATCACTGATAATGGGTCAAATCTTAACAACAATATGATGAAGGAGCTTTGTGAGTCCTTCAAAATTAAGCATCATAATTCGTCCCCGTATCGCCCGAAGATGAATGGCACTGTTGAAGCGGCAAATAAGAACATCAAGAAGATTGTGCAGAAGATAGTGGTAACCTATCGAGATTGGCATGAGATGTTGCCTTTTGCTTTGCATGGTTACATGACTACCACTCGTACTTCAACTGAGGTAACTCCATTTTCTCTCGTCTACAGCATGGAAGCAGTGCTTCCAATCGAAGTTCAGATCCCTTCATTGAGAATCATGAAAGACGCAGAGCTTTGTGAGGATGAGTGGATGCAGAACCGCTTAGACCAGTTATGCCTCATTGATGAGAAACGGTTGGCAGTTGTCAGCCATGGAAAATTTTATCAGCAGAGGATGAAGAAAGCATATAACAAGAGGGTTTCTCAGGTTGTAAAGAAGGTTTTCTCAGGTGGCGCCACGATGCTCGCGATGATGGACGGAGAAGATTTTCCACTACCCATAAACGTGGACGTAGTCAAGAAGTACTATGCATAGATTTGTTCAGATGTGAAAGAGAATAAGAGCCAGCAGCTACGTCTCGCATCGGATCAACGGTCACACCTTGTGTCAACATCTCAGGCTACTCTGATGGGAAGTGATCAATTCAATCACCTTTTTCGGGAAAAGCAAAGTGATGAGATAGTTGGAGTTATAAAAGTGATAGCAAAGTTGAAACCCGATGAGGATTCATTGTCGCATTGCCATGCATTTTAGTTTTCCTCTTATTTTGCTTTTGCAATTGCCTCATTCCCGGAATTTCCTCCAATTGTACTTTCCTATTTACAGGCCTATTTCTTATTAATAAAATGAGTTTTTGCTTGTCAATTAATTTCTTGCGTTTGCTGATTTATTTGCCAAAGACGTTCAAAGTTTTGTGGTAAATTTTTGCATATATAAACATTGTTGGTTTTACCATGATCAGAAACTTCTGAATATTATTCTGAAATTTGAGTGACCTGTGTGGTAGGCAAAGTTGTCACATTACGCTAGGGGCACCCCACTAATATTGTGTTGTAGGAATTCTTCTGTGTTTGCAGATGTCCAGATGTGCTAAGATGAAAGCCAATTGAAAGTTATTTCCCCTTGGAGTTTTCCTTTGAAACAAGGCTTGTCCTCAGGAAGTCTCTAATTATGAGGCGAGCTTGGCGGACCCTATTCCCGTGTTGAGGCTCTATTATCATGAGGAATGGTTTACGCTTCTTCCCAATTATCCCTAATGGAGTTCACTCTATCTCCCGATGAACATGGATGCGAAATCCTCGAGTGAAACCGCTTTCTGCATAGGATCAAAAGCAACAGTTGTCATCAGCTTGATATCTTTGATGAATTTCACCAGCAGATGTTGTTATTGGCAAAAATAAGATTGTTGCAGTGCATTGTACAGATCCTCGGTGCGAGTTTTCGGTGCTCATCGAAATCTCAAAAGTTATTTGATAAGAAGATTACAACTTTTTATCCCCTATGGAGACTGTATTCGAACCATTGTTCACGGATGTTCATCCCTAGTGGGTTCGTACTTCCTGATATCCTCAGTGCGTGAGCGCCAATTTACTCTTTTTCTTCCCCAGTTGGTGTTGAAGCATATCTCTTATAATATCCCCAATAATTAGGCACATCATTTTCATTCCCCATCCACATTCTTGAGGGGTAACGATAGAAGTTCTTCTTTAAGTTTCTCCTTTGGTTCCCCAGCGGGTCGTAGTCCAGCAGACATTTCTCCCGTGAAATCAAGTCCTCAGTTTGTTCACCTGATGGCCGTATATTTAGTTGCATGCCATTTCTACCTTCCCCGATGTCGAATTTGAGCTTGATTGTTCTGTGGCCTGGAGTCGCCGATCATTCTTTTTTATCTTTTTTGCAAGCATGCATCATCCATAATCCATTAGTTTACACTAAATTCACACACTGCACAGAGTTATAAGCCAGGAATGAAAACTCTTCTTCCCAGTGGTTCCTATATCTCTCTGAAATCCCAACAAGGATAATTTCTTTAATGTGTGGCATCTCTTTGGAATTCGTTGTGTCCCAATTCTTCCTAGCGCAATATGTCTATTGTCTCCTTTGGTGTTGAAACTGCCAGCTCCTACCCTGATGCAACACGTCTTAAGCGTTGAAAGCAAGCCCTATACTTGTTTTCTCCTCTTCGCACAAGAGTTGATTCGCTACCAATTATTGGTCAGGTTTGAGTATTACGCTCTCTCCTATACGCATGATGTAGAACACCCTGTGTTATGTGTGGAGTCTGGTCAGCATTTCTAGTCTTCATCTTTGTTGAACCTGCCAGTACATCTCCTGGTGCAACATCCTTAGGACAGGTTCTACTCCTATGCCTTTTCTGGAACAAGAATACACTTGCTCCTCTTCTCAGAGTACAGTGTTCTGAGTCAGTAAAGCCTAATCGGCACTTTCTAGCCTTCGCATCACAAACCCGTCTGATTATTCCCTGGCGTAATGTGGTTAGTCTAGTCAGTGTATCAAGTCTTTGCTCCGCTAGCATGCCAACTCTCCCCTGGCATTGTGGGTTACCTTTCGAGAACAAGAAAACACTTGTTTCTCTTCTTCGTAAAGCCTAATTGGCGTTTCCGAGTCTTTTCATCACGATCGTCCCATTATTTTCTGGCGTAATATGATTAGTCTAGTTAACATATCTATTCTTGTCTTCGGCTTGCATGTCAGCCCTCCCCTGGCATTGTGAATTGAATTTGGTAGAGGCCAATACTTTTTAGGTCAGGATTACACTTGTACCTGTCTTCGCAGAATTAAACATTTATTCTATGCTCTCTCTTGTTGCGGCCCAGTTAAGCTCTGGCGCAACATACTCCTTTCTCCAGTGAGGCTCATTGGAATTTTGAAAGTCCACACTCATATTTTGATACAATTATAGGGATTCAGAGCGTAAATTTTTATGTCCGTTTTAGTATTCAATCACCTCGCATCTTGTCGCTCGAAAGGCAGAAGCCAACCTTGCTCCCAAGTTCGAGGATGATTGAATAGGGGCAGCTGTTGTACACCAAAATTTACCCTCTTCATTTTGAGGTTTCTTTAGCTTCGATTGTCTTAGAAATACTCACTTGTAAATTTTGATCAGAAGACCCTCGTTCGAGGCATTTTCTCCGAAGAGCGCAAATCAAATTCTGCATGTGTCAGTCATCTGAAAATTATGCTGAAACTTCAAATATTCATATCGCCCAGACCATTCATCGGATCGAGTCGAAATTTTGATTTAATCAAGCAAAATCAGGTTCCAGAAACTTTTTGTTTAGAGTCCGACTTCAAATTCTTGACGGACCAGTCTGTTTTGAATTAAGTACGAAAATTATCTGGATAATCGTGATTTGGGCTTGATTATGGATCCAAGGCACTGTTAGGCCCAATTCCCCACACTATATATTCATTTTTGCCTTCAAAAATCATAACAACACTTTCATTTTCTCATTTTTCACTCAAAATCTCAAAAACTCTCTCTAATTCTCTCAACTTTTTTCTCAAATTCACAAAACAAAAATCAAATAAAACTTTCCCTCCAAGCCAATCGCAACCGGAGTCAGCCTCGCCGCCACCCTGCAGCCACCACGCGTCGCTATTCCGTCTGCCTAGCCAGCATCCTGTCCGCGTTTCATCGCCCGTCGACATCTTCCCTCTCCTGGCGAAGCTCGGCAGATAATGCCTCTTCCTTACACTCGTTCTTCCGCCTGACAATGCCAACTCCTCCGCCCGACGACCACGATCAGCGCCGCCCCTCTCCGGTCACAATTCTGGCTATCTCTTCCTCTCCTCTCACTGGAGAACACTCTTCCTCCTCTCCTTTTTCTTGGATCAACCTAAGGAAGCTTTTCCTCTATTGATTTTCATCAATTTCCTTCAAGATTCAAGTTGATTCCAACATCGATTTCTTCTCCAATTCCGAATATTATCTTTGATTAAAGCTTGATTTTGTATTTTCTTGTAGAATTACAAGGTTTTCCTCATCGATTTCAACAAAACTTCAAGTGCAAGTAAATGATTATCTCAAATAAGCACTTATTTTAATCACTTTTCCGACTTTTGATTTTTGTGAAATTGAATAGTCGAATTGCTTGCATTTTCTGTGTGGATTCCGATTATAGCATTGGTTTTGTCGAATTCTTTAATTTAATTCTGATTTCTTGTGCCTTAAAGGTGTCGGTGTGAAACACTTTGTACACTACACACACATACACTTGTGGTGTTGATTATTCTTGCATATAGGTAAATAATCGGAGAATTTTGCATCAC
The DNA here is from genome assembly GCA_021764765.1 of Vicia sativa. Taxonomy (NCBI): domain Eukaryota; kingdom Viridiplantae; phylum Streptophyta; class Magnoliopsida; order Fabales; family Fabaceae; genus Vicia; species Vicia sativa. The sequence goes on from CM038797.1 coordinate 81,343,858, forward strand.
TAATCACATGTTCATACATTAGACAATGTATAGAATCATCAACATGCAATGGATTATGTGAATTAGTAGCTTGTTTTGTGCCTTAAAGAAGTGTTGACATGTAGGAAATTAGTCTTAATTTCCATTACACTAACACTTTGCACATAACACTTTCACACACACTTGTAGTGTTAACCTTTTCAACATGTAAGCACTAGTTCTAAGCATTTGTGCATTTATTTTTGTATGTTCATGCATTAGGAAGTACATAAACCATTAGGACATGGAATTACAAGATTAGAGGCTTCACTTTCATGCATAAAAATTGTGTAAAAATAGGAGTTGACACCAAATTTCCACACACCTTTGTGCATGCCTACACTTCACATACACATACTCTAACACACACTTTTCAATACAAATTGCTTCTTTGTATATCCATGTACATGCATATAGGATAGCTACATCGATTCGACACACTTTGACTCATCTTTATGACATGAAAATATGAACAAAAATCCAATTTTCACACACAAATTCACATATATGATACCCCTACACCGACACTTTGTACACTTTAATTCTTAAGCATTTGTACATTTTTTGCATCACATTTGCATACTAGAACACATACACATGCACATGTATGCACTTAAACACAACAAAACACCACACAAACACTAAACAACTTGCATTCTTACATACATTTTCACTCTTTTTCTCACTTAAAAATGAACAAAACTTGTACATAGCTTGCACATGATTTGCTTTCCTTTTAATTTGGCTTTTGATTACATGTTATGGATTAAATTCCAACACTCTTAACATTTCAAAACCAAATAAAAACTTGTGTTGGAATATAATTCAAAACATTGAATTTTGCATTTTCATAAACGATTTTTGGCAATTTTACACTTTGGAATTCATTTTTCTTTGAAAGTTCGAAGTAATAATACTTATTCCCCACGTTTTGACACGTTCCGAAACCGATTTTGGAGGTTTCGGAACCAAATTTTGATCACAACATGCTCAAACACTCTCGTTGCCCCGATACTTTAATGCTCCAAAAGTACGACTTCCACTCGGAATTAATTAAAAGCGCATACGTTATTGAAACCGTTGACGTTTTTGCAAGAACCTATGAGATTTTTAATTGATTTTGAGAAGTTGACTGTTTCGCCTTGATATCGGAAAACTGACTTCCCATTCCGATTTTTCCGATTTTATTTCACTTCTTGCATGCTTATACCATTTTGTAATCATTATTGCAATCGGTTTTGTATTCCGATCATTATTTCTACCCCTTGCTTTGTTAATTTTGACACTTTATTTTGTGTGCGATGTACTTGGACTCCTTTTATATGAAATTTAGGCTTCTATTGCTCTTGCTTTGCGCTTGTGTGCCCACGCATACATTCTATTTGTTTGCTTCTTCGATTTTACTCCATTTTTGCAGGTGGTTTGCATTTGTATACCCACGTATTTATTCTTTTGTCGGCTTTTTGGATCCAACTCCCTTCTTGCAGGTGTTTTACATTTGTACACACATGTGTATGTTTTATTATCTGCTTCTTGTATACCCACGTATACATTTTATTTGTCTATTTTCGGGTCTAACTCCCTTCTTGCAGATATTTGGAACTTGTACACATGCGTGTACATTTTATTATCTTTTTGCTCGGTATTACTCCGTTCTTGCAGGTACAATTGTTTGGAACGTGTATACACATGTTTCTTGGCTTGTGCGCATATGCGTACATTTTATTGTCTACTTGCTTGGTTTTTCTTGTAGGTACCATTGCTTGGAACGTGTATACACATGTTCCTTGGCTTGTGCGCATACACGTACATTCTATTATCTGGTTGCGTGGTTTTTCTTGCAGGTACCATTGTTTGGAACGTGTATACACATGTTCCCTGGCTTGTGCGCATATGCGTATATTCTATTATCTGCTTGCGTGGTTCTCTTGCAGGTGTTATTACGTCGGATGCATATGAACGCGTATTCCACTTGATTTTGATACCTTGTGTGCTCCTCACCGATTTACTTTTATTGCATGGCTGCAGTGCTTAAAGTTTTCTGTAGTATTTCTTTAGCTCGCAGTGCTCTTCGAATTTTACATCTGTTTGGTAGTTTCTACACCATTTACTGCATTCTCTTACAACTTTCCTAGATATCATGAGAGGTAGGGCTTTACAACTTTCTTTTGCCATGAGAAGTAGGAATAGAGATGTATGATAGGGCTTCCGTAGTTGGAGCATGTCTAGGAACCCCTTTGGTTTATTTAAAGACTCATTTAGGGCGCTTCTGTGTGGTAATTGTGTTTGGTTTATTTAAAGTCCTCATTCGTGCATAGGGAGGCGATTCTCAGTAAGTGTTTACAATTATGCTTGCATAGGTCAAGTGGTTAGGACACTCGACATGGATCCACTACACAAAGACCCACGTTTTTATTTTTACTACTATCGCGTCATGATATATGGGGCAAGCGGAAAGGGTCGGCAGTCATCCCCCGCAGTTCTAGTCCGATTCTTGTATGGTGCACGCGAATCGTGTTACTATTCATATCAAGTCGATCACAAAAGTGGCCAGAGTTCTCTATTTTGACTCTCCACTCATTCCTGGAGTTTGCATTTATTGCAGAACTCGCATCATTTGCTTTGTAGGCTATGCCTGCAATTGTTTGACATTTGTTTACGCATCATTTGCTTCATCCCCTTGCTTCCCTTGGTTTTCAACCAAGACGGATATAGGATAGCTTTCCCTTAGGACCGCTTGGTTAGAATAGCTCTCGAGCCTAGACATTAGGATTTACATCCTTCGCATGTTGACATAGGTAGAGAATCCTCTTATCCTCAACCATAGGTCCAATCTTTGCATGGCAACATTATGGCTAGTACTAGTTTAGTCTCCCTTTTGTTTTGCTTGTTTGTTTTTACATCCTTGCACGTAATTAAAACTAAAACTTGCTTTCTTTTTCTTTTGAAAACAAAAACACTTAACAACGGTTTGAACTCCTTTTTCAAGGTAAAGGCAACCAGCCAAGACAAACTCTTTTCGCCTTTGTGCGCTTTTCTTTTGTGTTTAAAACCATTTTCATAAGTAAAAAACACAAAACTCGCCAAAACAAATGAGCCGAACTACGACGCTCTGACTTTCCCATTGCATGAGGGAATACATAGGCATCTTGTCATGGGTCTCGATCGAGCACAACTTGTAAAAACTTCCTTCTTTTCCCTATTATTTCTTTATTTTCCTTTTTCTTTTGCATGCATTTGTAGCGTTTGAGCATAAATAGATATAACACACCCTTTAGCTAGAAAATAGTAGTGGATACCATAGAGTACTACAGGCGTGTAAGGTGCTAATCCCTTCCCCTCGCGTAACTAACTCCCTTACCTAGATTCTCTAGATCTCTCGGTCGTAGGACCGTGGTTTCTTCCCTCAGTTTTACTCGATGCTTTCCTTTCTCCGTCGTGAGATAAAAGACGTTCGATGGCGACTCCATTGATACACCCTTATCAGTCAGAAGTTCAACCGAGTGGTTTCAGTAGACTACCGAGATCTAAATAAGGCATGCCCGAAAGACGATTTTCCGCTTCCACATATCGATGTTCTGGTTGACAACACCTCTCAGAATAAAGTTTTCTCTTTCATGGATGGTTTCTCCGGCAATAATCAGATCAAGATGGCTCCCGAAGACATGGAAAAGATAACTTTCGTTACACAGTGGGGCACTTTCTGTTGCAAGGTCATGTCGTTTGGGTTGAAAAATGCTCGCGCCACATATCAACGCCCTATAGTGGCTTTATTCCATGACATGATCCATCACGAGATAGAGGTCTACGTCAACGACATAATAGCTCGATCATAAATAGAAGAAGAACATCTTGATCATTTGCAAAAGATGCTTAATAGGCTGAAGAAATACAGGTTGAGACTTAATCCGAGAAAATGCACCTTTGGAGTCAGATCCAGAAAACTCTTGGGTTTCGTCGTTAGTGGTAAAGGTATCTAAGTTGACCCTGCTAAGGTTAAAGCTATTAAAAAAAGGCCAGCTCCCCGTACCGAGAAGGAAGTCATAGGTTTCTGGGGATGACTGAACTACATTTCCAGATTCAATGCACATCTAACTACTACTTGTGAGCCAATCTTCAAGTTACTGAAGAAAGATCAAGTAGTAAAATGGAATGACGATTGCCAAACAACTTTTGACAAAATCAAGGAGTACCTACAAGCACCTCCTATCCTGATGCCATCAGTCAAAGGAAGACCTCTTATCATGTACTTAACAGTATTAGAGAACTCGATTGGGTGTTTATTGGGGAAACATGACGAGTCTGGTCGAAAAGAGTATGCAATATACTACCTTAGCAAAATGTTTACCAAACGTGAAACAATATACTCACAGCTCGAGAAAACTTGCAGCGCTTTGGCTTGGGCGGCTCGCCAACTAAGACAGTATATGTTGACTCACACTACTTTGTTGATCTCTAAGATGGATCCGATAAAATACATATTCGAGAAACCTTTTCTCTCCGGAAGAATAGCAAGATGGAAAATGATCTTGACCGAATACGACATCCAGTATACTACTCATAAGGCAATCAAAGGAAGTGTGGTAGTTGATCATTTAGCTCATCAAGCAATAGATGAGTACCAGTCTATGCATTTCGAGTTCCCAGACGAGGATATTATGTTAGTCACTGATTACGAAGAACTTTGACCAGACGAAGGACCTAAGCCAGGATCCCGATGGAATATGGTTTTCGATGGAGCTTCTAACGTAATTGGCAACGGTATCGGCGTTGTAATTACATATCCTAAAGGCGGCCATACACCTTTCACTGCCAGACTATGTTTCGACTGCACCAATAATATGGCTGAATACGAAGCATGCATCATGGGTATCAAAGCTGCTATTAACTTGAGGATCAAATTCTTGCAAGTATACGGAGACTCAACTTTGGTGATTAGTCAGATTAAGGGCGATTGGAATACGAAGCATCCAAACCTCATTCCATATCGAGAATATGTGTTAAATCTGATCCCCTACTTCGAAGAAATCACTTTTGAGCATATCCCACGAGAAGAGAATCAGTTGGCAGACGCGTTAGCTACCATGTCATCTATGTTAAAAGTTAGATGGGACAACGAAGCTCCTCAAATCACTATTAAAAGACTAGACGAACCGGCGTACTATTGCGAACTTGATGCTGAAGGAGTAGAAGAGAAACCTTGGTTCTACGAAGTAAAGAGGTACCTCGAGGCTCAAGAATACCCCGAAGGGGAATATGTCAACGATAAGAAATTCCTAAGGAGGTTTTCCGCCAAGTTCTTCCTCAGTAACAACATCTTATACAAACGCAATCACAAGTTGGCCTTACTCCGATGTATAGATCAGAAAACAACTGAACGAATTATGAAAGAGCTACATGAAAGTGCATTTGGTACTCATTCCAGTGGACATACAATGGCTAAGAAGATTCTGAGAGCAGGTTACTATTGGTCCACTATGGAAGCTAATTGTTACCGCTATGCTCGTTCTTGTCACAAATGCCAGATATACGCAGACAAAGTACACATCCCTCCGCCATGAATGTTCGACCGGTTTCACAATGATGATCGCAGAAATCAAACTTACCGCTTCTAATAGGCACCATTTTATCCTTGTTGATACTGATTACTTTACCAAATCGATAGAACTAGCCTCGTTCGCATTTGTTACCAAGAATGTCGTGGCTCGATTCATCAAACATAATCTCATCTACCGATACAGCATCCCCGAAAGGATTATCATAGACAATGGTACTAATCTAAACAACAAGATGATCACCAAACTCTGCACGCAGTTCAAGATTAAGCATCACAATTCTTCTCTATACCGGCCAAAGATGAATGGCGGAGTGGAATTCGCCAACAAGAATCTTAAGAATATTATACAGAAGTTGATAGTGACCTATAAAGATTGGCATGAGATATTGCCATTTGCTCTCCACGGTTATCGCACTTCAGTACCAACATCTACAGGGGCAACCCCTTTCTCTCTCGTATATGGTATGGAAGCAGTTCTACCTATTGAGGTTCAGATACCCTCACTTAGAGTACTCAAGGACGCAAAGTTAGAAGAAGATGAATGGGTCCAGACTCGACTTGACCGGATAAACTTGATCGATGAGAAACGACTCGCAGCCATCTTCCACGGACAGATATATCTGAAACGCGTGATCAAAGCCTTCAATCAGAAAGTCAAACATCGAGTTTACCAAGCTAATGATCTAGTAGTCAAGCGCATCATCCTACCATAAGGTGATCCCAGGGGAAAATGGACTCCCAGCTATGAGGGAACATTTGTAGTCAAGACGATATTTTCTGGCGGAGCCATGATACTAAGCATTATGGATGAAGAAGACTTCTCGCACCCTATGAATGCAAACATAGTCAAAAAATACTATGCATAAACAAGACCCGCTAGGTCGACTGGCCTAGGAAACAATAAGGGCGTCCTAGGGAACCAACAGGGTTCGGGCAAAAGTTAGGGACATATATATAAAAATGTACACCCGGCAAGTCAAAAACCTGCAAAGGCGGCTTGGGCAAAAAAGGGTATCCCGGTAGACTGAAAACCCGAAAGGGAGGTCTAGGAAAACGTTAGGGATTAAAGCATACAGCTATGTCTATCTACTCACAGATTCAAGATTCAAATGGTGTAGATCAGTCCAATCACCTTCTTCTCACAGCAAGGAGATGAGATAGTCGAAAAATATAAGCAATAGCATAGTTGAAACTCGACGACATTCTTTCCACATAATTTTTACTATTTTCAAAAAATTTCCGACAATATCCTCTTACTAGGATATTTGTCTCAATGTATACGAACTGCCTATCTATAGGCTCACTTTTCAAAATCAATACAACTTTCCTTTTCCAGTTCAAGTTTTTACTTTTATCTGTTTTGTTTGCATAAAATCCAATGATTGTTTTGAATGATTATATGCATCTGACAATAAATATATGTTCACAAATATACGAAAAGAGAACAAAAACAATGATTACTATAGACTCTAGGAATTCGATATGACAACCAAAGTCACCAATATGTCCCGACAGAGTCATACCCCTACAGAATAGTTTCTACCATCCCCACAGAGCTGTCGCTCCCAACAGAAACAGATCTCTCCAGCAAAATTACTACTCTATCATCTCCTTACAGTAGCATCTACATTTATTCTTGTTACATTAGTCCCCAAGCGGTAGCAAGACAAATTTCACTTCATCATGTTAGTCCCCGAGCCGTGATCCTATCTACATCATCACATTAGTCCTCGAGCAATGATTATAACTACATCATCACTTAGTCCCCAAGCAGTGATTCTATATACATCATCACATTAGTCTCCGAGCAGTGATTCTATCTACATCATAACGTTAGTCCTCGAGCAGTGATTCTATCAACATCATCACATTAGTCCCCGAGCAGTGATCATCTACATTGTCACGTCAGTATCCGCGCAGTAAACCTCAATATTGTTACATTGGTCCCCGAGCAGTAACCCACATTCAATCAACTTATTATGTCAGTCTCTGAGCGATAATAGGTTATACAAGATCACATTATTCCCCAGCAAGACACATACACGAGATGTTCATCCCCAGCTGAATATCTCCCAAGGATTGTCATTCCCTAACAACATCTATATCTAGACTTGAAACTTGGTCAAATAGTGCATCAGAGGAATTCACATCCCTCTTATTCCCCAGCCCGGGTCACCAACCACTACATCCCCAAGAAAAAATCAAAGATTCTCAGCAGAATGTTTCTATCTTCTTCAAGATGGATACCACAACATCTACATTACTACATTATTCATAAAAGTCATAACATGTGTATATATCATTCACGAGCATTATCATATACTCGCATGCATCATAATCTGCATTAGAACTAATCATATCCTTTCAAGTTAAATTTCCCCCGTGTCATACCCCAATTTTTGACCTAAGATACCACCTTACATTATTCACATATGCATCACTGCATCACTAATAGTTTCAGAACAGGATAGATCGTGCGTGTGCTCCCGAAGTCAAAGTTAGGGTTTTTATCAAAATTTCAACTGTTCAAGATATGATCAATTAGGGTTTGAGTCTCCACTCACCTCAATTGATCTATCTTAATCAATCATCAACATTTGATCTTCAAATTCCCAACTTTTTCTCATGATCTACCTTGAATCGACCAATTAGGGTTTTGATCGAAGATATTGAATCATTGACTTTCTGCTCAATGGATGACCTATTTGCTTGAAGATTAATCTTAACATCTTCAATGCAACATCTTGACCTAATTTCTTGGTTCAAAACATTGCAAAATCTATGTTTCTTCATCAGACAAATTATGAATCATCGGATGAAAATTCATCTGTTCAAAAAAGTCAAACTTTGACTTTTGGTCATCTTTTTCAAGACTAAACTTTTTCAATCATAAAAACATTTCAAATAATCCATCATGATCATAAAAAATCAAGAAATGTGAAAAAGTCAACAAAAAGTCAAGATTTGAATTTTTTCTAACACTTACAAAAATTTTCAAGTGTTAAGAAACATGGTTTTTCCTTACTTTCATGGCCATTTTTCACATAGATCCATTGTGATTCAAGAAAAACTCAAAACATGAAAGTTGTAGGTATTGTTACAAGCTTTCCAAAATGTCCAAGAACTTGAAAAAACACTTTGTCTAGCTAAGGTTTTGAAAATTAATCTTAGAGCTCCATAACCATGAATTACAAGTCATTTTTCAAGAACTCTAAGTCATTTTTCACAAACCTCTCTTTCTAGAAGCCTTGTCACCACTAATAGATAGGTTATAACTGATAAATATCAGTTAGACATGATTGAGAAGAGGATTGGATCAAGGAGAAATTTTAACCATGGTTTGAAAGTAACTATTTGCATTAAATGCAAAAGTTTCCTTCTTACCACTTAAGCCAAGTTGCAAGCTCTCTCAATGATAACCTTGCCTTGTCATTCAGAATTTTTGGCCTATAAATAGAGGTCATTTCTTCATTTCAAACTACACCAAAGCAATCATAATCCAAGCTTTCCTTCTTTCTTTCTTGATTTCCAAGTTTCAAAGTTCTAAGAAGGAGAATTTTGCAAGTTTCAAGCTTTGCAAATTCTGAGCAAACTTAAGCTTCCAATATCTTCTAAACATCATTTAGAAGTTGTTTGAAACCTTAAATCATCCAAAAACAAGCCAAGAGTCAGATTTCTCCATAAAACTCCATTTGTGCAAGTTTTGAGCCAAAACTTCCGAACTTGAAAACCACTCGTGCTTGTCTTGATTTTACACTTCAGACACATCCTATACAACATATAGAGACTGTCCAAACACTTAAACAAGTTCTGGAACAACTCCATCATCATCTTCCATTTTCAAACTAGCAACCTGCAACTTGACTTGGTCAGAGAGTTCCATCAACTTTCAGAGCAATCTAAGAATAGGAACATACTCAGTGAGGTTCAGGGAAGCTTTTTCAATCATTACTTTGTACCTGGAAGCTACCATACTCGATCTGGTATTTCATACCAAGAGGTGAGTTTTCGAAACTTTGATACCTCCATACATGCATCTTTAGCATCAAATTTGAAAAGGAATATGTAGATATCATATCATTAAAGATATCTGGATTCTCAATTTAAACTAAAATTAACTGAGTTCAAAGAATTATTCATTTAATCAGTTTGGGTTTAAATTGGGATCATCAAAATTCGTGTTCATCTCTAATTATTAACTTTAACAAGTTATCTGGTTGGAATCTGTTCGCGTTAAAAGGTGACGGCCCTGAGGATGCGAACGTGAGTTCGGATCTTCTGGTACGCAACGTTTTAAATCTTTTGATTTGTTTATAAAGATGCCGCGAGCATCAAGCTTTATTATTTTCAACACAAGAAAGATGATTTAATGATTATGAAAAGGGAAAGTCAAATACCCTCAATTGATATTGGTATGCGAACGACTAGCGCAAACTAGACATAACGCATTGGGTAGATTCTCGTAAGGGGATTGGTATATAAAGGGAATAGATGGAGCACCCTAAATATATGTAGTTATCTACAGCTTTATATATGAATATGTTTGATATGTTGTGTGTTTTTTAATTGCTATTTCTATGATTGGGAAAGTTTCTCCTTTGGGATTTTAAGAAACAGTAGATTATGTGGGATTCTAGGTTTTGTTATTATTGTGCTCGCAAAGATCTTTGGATCTTCTGCATACATATCCCCTAGTGGGAATCAGAGCATTTGTAGCTCGGATCTACAGGGTTCTATGGTTTGTTTGGTCTGAGGGAGATAGAAATTTGCTCGGCAAGGATGAGACCTTGTGCCTCACGTATTCTCAAAAGGATGTTGAGAAAGTCGAGCAATCGTAGTTCCCGCTTTTGCTAATGGAAAGCAACGGATGTTAGTAAGAGATGCATAAATGTCATCTTAATGAAAATGTATCTAATCTATTTCATCACATACATTTTTTTGGAAAAAGTTTGATTGATTAAAATCTTTCGTCGTAAGTATTAGGTGTTTTGCTTGAGTGTACAAGCGTTACCACTTACATGTTTAAGAAAGATATTTGAAAAAGATGATTGAATCTTTTAACTGTAAGTATTGGGTGTTTTGCTTGAGTATACAAGCGTTACCACTTACAATTAAGAGATGTTTTTTTTGTTTGAAAACAGTTTGAAAAGTTTGAAAAGTTTGAAAAGTTTTTGACTGTATGTGATGTGATAGATGAGATACTTCTTCCATAGAGATGATAGATGTCTAAATCTCAAGGAGAAATTGATTGGATTAAAGGGATGCTTTTAAGAAGCCCGTGGGTCCTTGTATTGTTAGCCCAAGAGGAGGCATTCCGAGGGTCATCGAGGGTCATCGAGGGTCCTTGTATGAAGCTCAAGAGGAAGCTATAGGGTATGGCTGGTTTTGGCTTGAAAGGGATTTCACCGAGAAATCATCCTTTTCTGAATAAGAGCAATTTCACCGGGAAATTTTACTCATTGGGGAATTTTGAAAGTGATTTCACCGGGAAACCATCCTTTCAGGGTTCTATCTTAGCGCGGGTGATTCTTTGTATTGGAAGCCCAAGAGGAGGCTGTTAAGAGATTTCCTGTCTCTTTCATTGTATGATGCCCAAGAGAAGGCTAAACTCAATGAGGAGTTCTTTTGAACGAAGCCCAAGAGGAGGCTGACTCGATAGGGGAGTGTTGTCTTATAAGAAGCCTAAGCGGAGGCTAAACTCTGTGGGAGAGTTTCTTTGTACAAAGCCCAAGAGAAGGCTGACCCATGCTGGGGATAAGTTATCTTGTATGAAGCCCAAGCGGAGACTAAACTCAACTGGTGATGAGTTGTCTTGTATGAAGCCCAAGCGGAGGCTATATTGTGGGGAACCTATTGATTAGTCTAATTGTTATGTTATTATTAGACAGTTGTATAAACAGGTGTGTGTGTGTGTGATATGTATTTACAGGAGTTTATGAAGGAAATATAAACAATGCATGATGTTTATTTACAGCAGTTTATGAAATATAAACAAGTGTCTGTGAAACGAACGTTTGAAACAAGCGTAACTTGATTATTCACAAGTTTGAACTGTGTACAAGGAAATGAATATGTACACGAATGAGTTTTTATGTACAGGGAAAGATGGATGTACATAGGAGGGTTGGGACTTACATCAGAAGAGAGGCCCATTGATTTGAAAGTTTCACAGGAATAATGCTCCTTTCAATACCAATGGTATTCAGTAAAATGTACAGATGAAATGTAAATGATTGATCAAAGTTTATCTCAGAAAAGTATTTTCAAAGAAAGAGTATCGATATGTATGATAAAAGTTTTGAAAAGAAGTATCCGTGTTATGTATGATAAAAAGTGTTTGAAAAGAAGTATCTGTGTTATGTACAGATAAAAAGTTTGTTTAAAAAAATGTTTGACAAAAGTTTGATATGTACAAGGAAATATTATGTACATAAAAGAATGTTATGGGACTTACACCGTGATGGAGGCCCATTGGTTTAAAAAAGAAATTTCGCTCAGGAGAAACCTTCCTTTAGAACCAATGGATTCAGCGTATAGACAAACGAATGAAAACAAATGAAAGAAATTTGTTTATGTTTGAATATTGACAAAGATGTTTTGAATATGTACAAATAAAGCTAAGTATGTACATAAAGGGTTGGGACTTACACCATAAGGGTGGCCCATGATCGATCGAGAAATTCGAGAAGAAACGAATTCAATTTTATCGTTTTGAATTGGATCGATTATGGTAAAAGATGCAAGTTTTGATGAAAAAAGTTTTGAAGAATGATTTGAAAATGTTTTGAAATGTGAATTTGATTCATGAAAAGTTTTGAAAAGAATCGGAAGTCGAAAACTTGAAAAATTCACCTTTTAAGGAGGTTTGAAAAAGTGTTCAGAACATCATTTTCGGCTCGATTAAAAATTAATCAGATGAAAATATTTTTGGATTTTTTTGACATAATCATAAAATATATATATTAAATGACAAGTGTGCAAAAAATCATCTCAAAATGAGAAGTTTTGATTGGTTAAAAAATTGTTGAAGTTTGATAAAAAAAACATGAAAATATTGAAGTTTTGTGAAAAATGAATGAAAAAAAAATGGTCTTGCTGGGTTTTGAACCCATGACCTTTGAGTGGGGCACGTGTCACAAAGAACTAAGAGCAAGCCAGGAACCACTAGGCCAACGCGTTTGAATGTGTTAGTGGATTAAAACACGCGTTAATATAATATTGGTTAATTCAAAAATTTGAAAAATGAAGAACACATGAACACGCGCGAACCTGGGTTTATAGTTTTTGATTTTCAGAATCTTTGATCCAAGCTATCTCCCTCGTTTCTCAATGAAATTCAACGTTGTAAACATCAAAGTTACTCGTTTTTTCCTCACGAACATGATGGCATATGTTAATTTCATTTATTTTCAGTTAATCACGTTTTTATTTCTGGAAACTCGAAGAACCCTAGAAACTGATTTTTCAAATTAAATGATGTATTGTTCATGATTGTTTGATTTTATTGAGGGTTAATGTTCGTGTTAGGTGCAGAAAACAAATGGCCAAGAGCTTTTCTCAATTGGTGCAAGGAATATGGAGTTTGAAGTTCGTATGGATACCTGGAAAAATGAGAATCGAAGGAGCTCAAAACGTGTTTCCAGAATTGGTTTAAGGATTGCTACACCTTCATCGGCATGTATGGAAGCTTTGTGGATGGCCTGCTTGCTCTGAACTTGCTCCAATCTCTCCAACCAAGTCAACCTACAGTCAGCTTAACAGGGAACTCGAAATTGATGTTAATGGAGTTACGATTGTCAGGATTGATCCGCATCATGTCTATGATGTATATGGATCGTGTTTGAGTCATTAGAACAACAATTGATCAAGCCAAACCGAAATTCAATTATAAGGCGCTTTTGAAAATTGAAAAGTGAAACTGATTTTCTTGCTTTTAGTTTGATTTTAAGTTATGAACAAGTTACATGTTGGTACCGAAACATGTTAGACTCCAAGATTTACCATGTTTTTAGCTCAAACTAAGAAATGCTATGTTTCTCAACTTTGCACTAATTGCTTGATTTTCAAGAAAGTGAAAGAAAGCATGGATTTTGTGAAGTTTCTTGGTGTTGATTTAAGCTTGAATTGAGAGCTATTTATAGGCAAGAGCTCAAAAGGTTAGGCAAGGAAGTACAAGCCATTTGGTGAATCAAAGCTTGCTTAAGGGCAAAATTGTCCTTTGGCTTTTGAAAAGGAAGGTTCCTTTTTTTACCATGTGCAAAATTATTCAACTTGATCCAATCTCTCAATTATCACTTCTCACTGATGTTTATCAGTTTGATGAGTCATTTTGGCAAGGTGGCAAGTGGTTTAAATGAGAAAATCACAAAATGACCTATAATTGAAGTTTTGAACTTTGAAAATCAAGTTTCATGGACCCTTTTGTTCCAATTTCAAAGACATAGCTAGCCTTCATGGATTTTGGAGTTCTTGGACATTTTGGAAATATTTTTCCATGATCTACAACTTTCATGTTTTGAGTTTTTTCAAAGTCCAATTGGAACTAGGTGAAAAATGGCTTGAAGTTTGAAAATGTGAAATTTCAACACTTAGAAATTTTTCTAAGTTATAGAAATTTTGACTTTTGTTGACTTTTCCAAATTCTTTGATTTTTATGATCATGATGGATCATTTGAAGTATTTTGATGATTGAAAAGTTTTGTTTTGAAAATTTGACCAAAAGTCAAAGTTTGACTTTTCTCTGCAGATGAAATTTCATCGACGCTTCGAAATTGATCGATGAATTCGTGAACCTCTGTGATGTTTTGAATCCGTAAATTAGGTCAAGATGTTATATCTAAGATATAATGACCAATCTCTATCCAAAAAGTCAATTCGCTCAAAAATCGAGAATGCCTATGCTCGACCAAAACCCTAATTGGTCGATCCTCGATCGATCTATAAGAAAAATGGATATCTGAGGATTGAAGGCTGATGATTTGATCAAGATAGATCAAATGGAGTGAGAAAATCTCAAACCCTAATTGGTTAGCTCTTGAATCAGATGAAAATCTGATGAAACCCTAATTTTGACCTATGAATGCTATACCCGACACGTCGCTGAATCGTTAGTCAGCAACAATGCAAATGTAAGGTGGTATATTAGGTCAAAATTTGGGGTATGACAAATGCCCCTATTTAAGTTTCTTTAACCTGAAAGATGAAGATGATGCAAAATGATTAAAAAAGTTTTACCCAAAAGATGCGGATGATGCAAAATGATTAAAAAAGTTTTACCCAAAGGATATCAAAGAAAATGACATGATGGGGAAAAATTTATGAGGATGACTCGATCTGTTTGAGAAAAGAGAATCCTATTTGTTGGGAAACAAACAATATGTTTCGCTGGGGAAAGAATGATTTACAGAGAATGTGAATATCTGTTTCGTTTTGGGAAACAAAAAGATTACCTTCTGTCAGCTTTGTGACAATGTTTAAGGTAAATGGAAATGATATTACCAATTATCAGCCTTGTGATATAGTATGGTAATGAATTTCAAGATGTTACCAATTATCGTAAGTGATAACTATAACAAGGTAAATCTTTGAAGTAGGTTGTCGTACTCGCCTTTGTGAGTAATGATGTTGTTCTATCCAGAATGAACCGGAAAGAAAAGAAGTTAATCAAGACATTGTTCCCGCGAGAGATCATCTCACTGGGAATGTGATAGAGAGAAAATGAATTTCTCTGTTTGGGGACTTTGCCCGGAAAAAGGAAGACATATCCTTTCCGTTTGGGAATACTCCGGGGAAACAAAGAAAAGTATCTTTTCGCTTGAGATATTCTTGGGGATATGATATACTTAGTATATATATAACCGGATTTGGAAGCAAACATTTTGAGAGATGCAAAAATGCAATGAATGATGCTATTATGTATGAATGTCATGAATGTTATATGCATGCTAACAATACTTGACAAAACACTTAAAGGGATATTTGAGAAAAGGATCACACGCTCGAACAAATACTTGGTGAAACTTGCAATGGTGCGTATATTCACTAATGAAGAATTTGAGTTGCATGGTTTACACTTTCCGAGAAAGGTATTTCATTGGCAACTTGGTCGGGATTCTTTTGGATAAGAATATTGTCCTTTGATGATTTCGATGAGAAGATCTGTAGCAGCTTGGCGACTCCACTGGGGATCGAAACACTCTTGGAGAAACGGTTGAAGTTATTTCCGTGTTCATAATTTCAAAGGAGAATTTTGCTTTTGTTTCAAAATTTTGAAGTAAAAATTCATTTAAAACATTTTAGTTTCAAAAAGTGATTTTCACAATAAAAGCGTTATTTTGCGTAATGTAATAAAGTAGGAATTGCAAACAAAAGGCACAAGGCTCAAATTTATTGAATAGAATGGTAATCAGCCAAAGGCGTGATTCCATGAACTATTTACAAAAGTTGGAAATGATAATTTATTAGGAAAAGGCTACATTGAAAGCAAATAACCACTACTATCCCTAACAACTTTGAATTCCAACTGTGCTTGTTGCTTCAGAAGAGTTGATTGAAGATCCGTTGATGGAAGATTCTTCATGTGGACAAAATACGATCGATCGCAGCTACTTTGTCGCTTTGTATCCTTGTTTTTGCCTAGATCGCCTTTTCGTGTTTTCGATCTATCGTGATAATTTCGCTTATTGTCTCTAATTTTGCCCGGATCGCCTTTTTAGGTTTTCAATCCACCGAGACGCTTTTTGCCTAAGCCGCCTTTTCGGGTTTTCGACTTACCGAAATGTTCTTTTATTTTTAGACAAAGTATTTCTTGATCGCACAAGATTCACAGGATGCGGAGTTCATCGCCCATGGTTGTGAGAGTCATAGCACCGCCAGAGAAGCTTCTTTTGACGATGTATGGGCCTTCGTAATTAGGAGTCCATTTGCCCCTAGAATCTGCTTGAAAAGATGTAATCTTTTTAGCACGAGGTCGCCTTTCGAATTCACGAGGTCGGACCTTTTGTCGAAAGCTTTCTTCATTCTTCTTTAATAGAGTTGTCCGTGACACGAGCGCGCGCTTTTCTTCAATTAAGTTCAATTGGTCGATTCGATTTGACACCATTCGGCCTCAAATAGCTTAGTTTCCATGAGAACTCTCATTGATGGGATCTCAACTTCTACGGGAGCATTGCTTCCATGCCGTATACTAG
Source organism: Vicia sativa (assembly GCA_021764765.1). Classification (NCBI taxonomy): domain Eukaryota; kingdom Viridiplantae; phylum Streptophyta; class Magnoliopsida; order Fabales; family Fabaceae; genus Vicia; species Vicia sativa. Next base: position 81,360,622 of record CM038797.1, read on the forward strand.
AGAAAAGGAGTTGCCCGTTGAAGTGCGATCGAGGTACGATACCCATGCGAGCAAATGGCGATTTCGCCTTTGTAAGTGATGACCATTTTCCGACGATCTTTTGATGTTCTTGTTAGTCGCTTCAATACCGCTCATCTTTGGCCGGTAAGGAGACGAGTTATGATGCTCAATCTTGAATTCCTCACACAGCTCTTTCATCATTTTGTTGTTCAAGTTTGATCCATTGTCGAATGATCTTACTTGGAATTCCATATCGGCAAATGAGGTTGTTCTTGATGAACCTCACAACTACTTGTCTTGTGACGCTGGCGTAAGATGCCGCTTGACCCATTTGGTGAAGTAATCAATAGCCACCGTATCGAAGCGATGTCCGTTGGACGCTTTTGGTTCAATCATTCCAATCATGTCAATGCCCCACATGGAGAACGGCCACGGAGAGGAGAGAACATTGAGTAGAGTCGGAGGCACATGGATCTTATCTGCGAGATCCGCACTTGTGACATCTTTTAACGTGTTTGCAGAATCGATTCCATCGTTATCCAATAGTATCCTCGCTCTTAAGATCTTTTGGACATTGCATGCCCATTTGAATGGGTTCCAAAGGACCCTTCATGCACTTCATGAATGATTGTGTCTGCTTCCTGCCTGTCGACGCATCTGAGCAGAACCATGTCGAAGTTTCTTTTGTATAGCACATCCTCGTTCAGGAAGAAATTTCTAGAAAGCCTCCTTAGAGTTTTCTTATCCTTGTACGATGCCCCAAGTGGGTACTCTCGTGTTTTAGCAGTCTAGAAATCTCATATGGGATCTCTTCTTCAACTTCTTCCTCGGCGACTTCACAGGGGATTTCAAAGTTGGGAGAGAGCGTAGAGTCACTGCTTTCAATGGATTTGTTCTTTTGTTTAATCTGCATGTTTTTGATTTTATGTTTGATTATTTCAAAAAAAAAAAAAAATTTGTGAAAGTGTATGCAGATTAATCTTGTTTTTTTTTTAAGAGAATTTTTTTTACTGTGTTTTTTTTTTTTTTTTTTTTAGGATTATCATTTCCAAGAAAGGGTAAAAATGAAAATAAACACAGAGTGTGGAATCAAAACAACGCATTTTATTTATGATTCACGATATGAAACAGGGCCCTAAAATACAAACTCATTTGTCTTGGGCAAGACAAAGAGAAATTATTTAAAAGCTAAACCCTATAAAACATCTCTTCGCTTTGGGCGAAGCGAGTTCAAAACAAAAGCAAAGATAAACTACTTAGAGCTATGAACATTAGTCCTAACTTCAACAGTTTCCAATAGTGACGAACTCCTTGAAGTCGAAGTACTCGTAATTTTCCGCTTGGTTTAACCTCGAGTAAACTTTGATTCTGGTCGAGGTGCTTTGAAGACTCGGACGATGGCCTTTGCCTTTGGTGTCGCTAAAGCGATATTCTTGATTAATGATCGGGAAGTATGAGAGATAGCCTTTGTACTTTCTTTGATCTTTGTGTTGAATATCGGGATGTTCCTTCCAGCCTTGGAGTGAAGAGATTCGTTGCGACACTTTCCGCATCGTATCTCGAATCATACTTGATCTTCATGATCATGTTGATGTAGTGGTAACCAGGATTTGGCTTGGTGAAATCCACAAACGTGTTGAAACAGTAGATCTTCATTTGGGACCTCGATCCGTTGATTAGTTTGAGAAGACGAGTATTCCTCTTCTGATTGACTAGGGTAGTCAAAGTCATCACCCCATCCTGTGGGTTGGATATCTTCGATCCGGATTTTTGAGCTTTCTGACGCAGAGTATTTCACCATGTAGTCGTATTTGCTACTTGGTTCTCCCAAGGTATCCCAAATTTCAGAGGACGTGGATTTTCACGCTGTCGTGGACATGTCTTTGAATTGGTCACCGGTGCATATGATTCCTCTTGAGACACATATTCAGGGCTATTCAAATAAGAGCTCCATTCTTCAGATTCAGATGGATCATCTTCATCCTCTTCAATGGTTACAACATTAACCTCTTGCGGAACAGGGTTTAAGAAACCTCCGTTGTGAAATATTTCCTTGATCGGATGAAGTGCTTCAAAATTCTCCATTTCTTTTCTTCTTTTTGATCTAGTATCGTCTGTTCGAGTTGGCTGTGGACGCGGTCGAGAAACTCTAAGACGCGACAGTTTGACAATTTTTTCCTATCTGGAAAAATGACAGTTCAAAATTGTGAATGATTAGACTCTAGATGATAGACTTAAATGCAAAGTATGATGCATGATTACAACAATTGTTTTTTGTTGGAGCATTGCTCACACAAATGATACAATAAATGATAAAAATTACAAACTAAATTAAACTAATTAAACATCTTCGTCGGATGACGATCCAAAGGCTCGATGCGCCTTGATTTCCTTCCCATAGTGAGCTTTTAGTTTGGCTTTCTCGCTTTTAGCTTGTTAATGACTCTTTTCCACTCGGAGTGGGCTTGGATCGTCATTTCCTCAAGCTTTTCCTTTCTTTGACGTATTTGGATGGCGCCATCCTTCCGCGAATCTTCTCATCTTTCTCCATGAGCCATTCATCCCGGAAGTAGTTTTTCATGATCTTTGACTTGCTTCTTGAGCTTCTTATTCTCAAGGTTAGTCTTAAGGAATTTGCTTTCCAAAGCTTCCTTCTCAAACCTTATCTTGGTCAAGGCTTCTTGGAATTCTCCCACAGCTTCAACGGGAAAATTTGTTGATTTGGAGGCGACTAAGAACATGGGATCCTCATAAGCGTAAGGCATTCAAATTCCTTCGCTTTTCTTTATCCAAGAAGTGTAGGTTTCATGGCTACACAATTCTTTGCCTTACCTTTTCCTTTCTTTCGGATGTGATGCCAAGCTTTGATCATCCTAGCCTTCAATCCTTGGGAATCCTCTCCTTCATGATAGAAGTAGCTTTCACCGAAACCGGAGGTTTACCGAATTTGCGATCCGAGCTGACGCTTTGCTAGGAATGGGTTGTAGTTGATTCCTCCTTTCGTACCAATGAGAGGTACGCTGGCGAATTCTCCACAGCCTCTCAATGATTTCCATCTCATTGTTTGCCAAGGTATACCAATGGATATCGTCATTTGTAAGAGACATGAGTCTTCCGGACCAATGCCACTGCCTTTGTTTTCGGGAAGATAGGAGATTTAGGGTGTGAGACAATCCATTTGAAAAGAGGTACACAACACACGATAGTTCCGCCTCCTTGACGATTCCTATGATGAATAGAGACGACGTATCACCAAGTGGTGGGAACAGGATTTCCAATCGAAGATCCTTATGGCGCTGATATCAACGAAATTTGGGACGTTGGGAAACAACACCAATCCATAGAGGAGTAAAGCTAAAATAGCTTCAAAGGCTACCATACTACCGCTTCAGAATTTGAGAGCCTTCTCCATTAGGAACTTTGAAGTTAGTCCTAAGAGTTTTCCTCCGTAGTTAGGTTTTGTCTATCTCGATTTCTTTAAATGAGTCATTGTTGCAATGACTTGTGACTTAGGAATGGCTTCCAAACCATTGAAAGGAACTTTGTCTCGACATCGAGATTCCTAGGACATGCGCATACTCTTCCAAAGTAGGCATCAATAATCGTGGAAAGTGAAACAATGATAGATCGGATCGTAGAACGAACGAAGGTTTTGAGAAGTCCTTCATCGACGTTAAGGTCGTTAAAAGAGTTCCATAGCGTCAAACCGAGGGATCTTCTACCAAGGATGCTAACTCTTTCAACTTTCCTACATCAGGAATTCTAAAACTGTATCTTTTGGTGAATCTTCCTCTGACGTCCATCACTCTAACCTAAAATATTTTACAAAGAAAACATCTCTAAATTCTTTGGAAATGGAGAGAGAAAATGAAGTTTTTTTTTGGTTTTTGAATGAATGAATGAATGCATGAATGCGACAAACATGGTTAGTAGTTATACACACGGTCAAGCGTTCGAAGTCACGAGCATGAAGCCAACGATAAGAATCAACGGGGTTAAGTTTTAAGGGCTTATTCATCCGTGAATCGGTTCTATCGATAATACAGCTCAACACTCCCTTCAAAACATTATTGGATTTGTTGAATACTCGATGGTCCAATAATATTTTCAAGAGAAACTCGCCTGATCGTAGTATCGCATGACAATTACTCTAGGATTACACCCGAATAATCTCTGCACTACATCCTAATGGCCAGGATGGTTTATGTGTTCTACATCCACTCACTTCTTAAGTTCTCCGAAATACATGCCTTCGCAATTACTTGCTTAGACACAATACCCTCAAGACAACCTCCATCAGGAAATATTAACTTCGAAAGCATTGAACCGCTCACGATAATACCTCCACCTAGATCTTAAAATGTTTCTAAACCGGTTAGGATTTCTTTCCATCAAGTGAAATCGCGAAACATACAATAAAAAAAGATATATGCAAAATATGAAAAGCTTATCCCTTTCTTTTCTTTTGAAAACAAAAAGCTTGGTCTCGGCGTAGTAACGCTGCTTTTTTTTTTTTTGAAAATCAAAGTTTCAGCTTCTCCCACAGAGTCGCCATTTTTCCTGCTCAAAGGTGACGCTACCGAGGATGCGAACGTGAGTTCGGATCTTCCGCACGCAATGTTTTAAATCTTTGATTTGTTTATAAAGATTCCGCGAGCATCAAGCTTTATTATTTTCAACACAAGAAAGATGATTTAATGATTATGAAAAGGGGAAAGTTGAAATACCCTCAATTGATATTGGTATGTAACGACTAGCGCAAACTAGACATAACGCATTGGGAGATTCGAGTAAGGGGATTGGTATATAAAGGAATAGATGGAGCACCCTAAATATATGTAGTTATCTACTTTATATATGAATATGTTTGATATGTTGTGTGTTTTTAATTGCTATTTCTATGATTGGGAAAGTTTCTCCTTTGGGATTTTAAGAAAAGAGATTATGTGGGATTCTAGGTTTTGTTATTATTGTGCTAGCAAAGATCTTTGATCTTCTCATACATATCCCTAGTGGGAATCGAGCATTTGTAGCTCGGATCTGCTGTGGTTCTATGGTTTGTTTGGTCCGAGGAGATAGAAATTTGCTCGGCAAGGATGAGACCTTGGCTCACGTATTCTCAAAAGGATGTTGAGAAAGTCGAGCAATCGTAGTTCCCACTTATGCTAGTGGAAAGCAACGGATGTTAGTAAGAGATGATAAATGTCATCTTAATGAAAAATGTATCTAATCTATTTCATCACATACATTTTTTTGAAAAAAGTTTGATTGATTAAAATCTTTCGTCGTAAGTATTAGGTGTTTTGCTTGAGTGTACAAGCGTTACCACTTACATGTTTAAGAAAGATATTTGAAAAAGATGATTGAATCTTTTAACTGTAAGTATTGGGTGTTTTGCTTGAGTATACAAGCATTACCACTTACAATTAAGAGATGTTTTTTTGTTTGAAAACAGTTTGAAAAGTTTGAAAAGTTTGAAAAGTTTGAAAAGTTTTTGACTGTATGTGATGTGATAGATGAGATACTTCTTCCATAGAGATGATAGATGTCTAAATCTCAAGGAGAAATTGATTGGATTAAAGGGATGCTTTTAAGAAGCCCGTGGGTCCTTGTATTGTTAGCCCAAGAGGAGGCATTCCGAGGGTCATCGAGGGTCATCGAGGGTCCTTGTATGAAGCTCAAGAGGAAGCTATAGGGTATGGCTGGTTTTGGCTTGAAAGGGATTTCACCGAGAAATCATCCTTTTCTGAATAAGAGCAATTTCACCGGGAAATTTTACTCATTGGGGAATTTTGAAAGTGATTTCACCGGGAAACCATCCTTTCAGGGTTCTATCTTAGCTGGTGATTCTTTGTATTGAAGCCCAAGAGGAGGTCATAAGAGATTTCCGCTCTTTCATTGTATGATGCCCAAGAGAAGGCTAAACTCAATGAGGAGTTCTTTGAACGAAGCCCAAGAGGAGGTGACTCAGGGAGTGTTGTCTTATAAGAAGCCTAAGCGGAGGCTAAACTCGTGGGAGAGTTTCTTTGTACAAAGCCCAAGAGAAGGTGACCCATGCCGGGATAAGTTATCTTGTATGAAGCCCAAGCGGAGGCTAAACTCAACCGGTGATGAGTTGTCTTGTATGATGCCCAAGCGGAGGCTATACTGTGGGGAACCTATTGATTAGTCTAATTGTTATGTTATTATTAGACAGTTGTATAAACAGGTGTGTGTGTGTGTGTGTGTGATATGTATTCACAAGAGTTTATGAAGGAAATATAAACAATGCATGATGTTTATTTACGCAGCTTTATGAAATATAAACAAGTGTCTCGTGAAACGAACGTTTGAAACGAGCGTAACTTGATTATTCACAAGTTTGAACTGTGTACAAGGAAATGAATATGTACACGAATGAGTGTTTATGTACAGGGAAAGATGGATGTACATAGGAGGGTGGGACTTACACAGAAGAGAGGCCCATTGATTTGAAAGCGCTTCACAGGAATAATGCTCCTTTCAATACCAATGGTATTCAAGGTAAAATGTATGATGAAACAGAAATGATTGATCAAAGTTTATCCGAAAAGTATTTTCAAAAGAAAGAGTATCTCAGATATGTATAGATAAAAGTTTTGAAAAAGAAGTATCTGTGTTATGTACAGATAAAAAGTGTTTGAAAAGAAGTATCTGTGTTATGTACAGATAAAAAGTTTGTTTAAAAAATGTTTGACAAAAGTTTGATATGTACAAGGAAATATTATGTACATAAAAGAATGTTATGGGACTTACACCGTGATGGAGGCCCATTGGTTTAAAAAAGAAATTTCGCTCAGGAGAAACCTTCCTTTAGAACCAATGGATTCAGCGTATAGACAAACGAATGAAAACAAATGAAAGAAATTTGTTTATGTTTGAATATTGACAAAGATGTTTTGAATATGTACAAATAAAGCTAAGTATGTACATAAAGGGTCGGGACTTACACCATAAGGGTGGCCCATGATCGATCGAGAAATTCGAGAAGAAACGAATTCGCTTTTATCGCTTTGAATTGATCGATTATGGTAAAAGATGCAAGTTTTGATGAAAAAGTTTTGAAGAATGATTTGAAAATGTTTTGAAATGTGAATTTGATTCATGAAAAGTTTTGAAAAGAATCGGAAGTCGAAAACTTGAAAAATTCACCTTTTAAGGAGGTTTGAAAAGTGTTCGTAACATCATTTTCGCCCGATTAAAATTAATCGATGAAAATATTTTTGGATTTTTTTGACATAATCATAAAATATATATATTAAATGACAAGTGTGCAAAAAATCATCTCAAAATGAGAAGTTTTGATTGGTTAAAAAAATTGTTGAAGTTTGATAAAAAAAACATGAAAATATTGAAGTTTTGTGAAAATGAATGAAAAAATGGTCTTGCTGGTTTTGAACCCATGACCTTTGAGGGCACGTGTCACAAAGAACTAAGAGCAAGCCAGAACCACTAGGCCAACGCGCTTGAATGTGTTAGTGGATTAAAACACGCTTAATATAATATTGGTTAATTCAAAATTTGAAAATGAAGAACACATGAACACGCGAACTGGTTTATAGTTTTGATTTTCGTAATCTTTGATCCAAGCTATCTCCTCGCTTCTCAATGAAATTCAACGTTGTAAACATCAAAGTTACTCTTTTTCCTCACGAACATGATGGCATATGTTAATTTCATTTATTTTCAGTTAATCACGTTTTGATTTCTGGAAACTCGAAGAACCCTAGAAACTGATTTTTCAAATTAAATGATGTATTGTTCATGATTGTTTGATTTTATTGAGGGTTAATGTTCGTGTTAGGTGCAGAAAACAAATGGCCAAGAGCTTTTCTCAATTGGTGCAAGGAATATGGAGTTTGAAGTTCGTATGGATACCTGGAAAAATGAGAATCGAAGGAGCTCAAAATGTGTTTCCAGAATTGGTTTAAGGATTGCTACACCTTCATCGGCATGTATGGAAGCTTTGTGGATGGCCTGCTTGCTTTGAACTTGCTCCAATCTCTCCAACCAAGTCAACCTATAGTCAGCTTAACAGGGAACTCGAAGTTGATGTTAATGGAGTTACAGATTACTGTGATTGATCTGCATCATGTCTATGATGTATATGGATCGTGTTTGAATCATTAGAACAACAATTGATCAAGCCAAACCGAAATTCAATTATAAGGCGCTTTGAAGTTTTGAAAAATTGAAAAGTGAAACTGATTTTCTTGCTTTTAGTTTGATTTTAAGTTATGAACAAGTTACATGTTGGTACTGAAACATGTTAGACTCCAAGATTTACCATGTTTTTAGCTCAAACTAAGAAATGCTATGTTTCTCAACTTTGCACTAATTGCTTGATTTTCAAGAAAGTGAAAGAAAGCATGGATTTTGTGAAGTTTCTTGGTGTTGATTTAAGCTTGAATTGAGAGCTATTTATAGGCAAGAGCTCTGAAAAGGTTAGGCAAGGAAGTACAAGCCATTTGGTGAATCAAAGCTTGCTTAAGGGGCAAGATTGTCCTTTGGCTTTTGAAAAGGAAGGTTCCTTTTTTTACCATGTGCAAAATTATTCAACTTGATCCAATCTCTCAATTATCACTTCTCACTGATGTTTATCAGTTTGATGAGTCATTTTGGCAAGGTGGCAAGTGGTTTAAATGAGAAAATCACAAAATGACCTATAATTGAAGTTTTGAACTTTGAAAATCAAGTTTCATGGACCCTTTTGTTCCAATTTCAAAGACATAGCTAGCCTTCATGGATTTTGGAGTTCTTGGACATTTTGGAAATATTTTTCCATGATCTACAACTTTCATGTTTTGAGTTTTTTCAAATTCCAATTGGAACTAGGTGAAAAAATGGCTTGAAGTTTGAAAATGTGAAATTTCAACACTTAGAAATTTTTCTAAGTTATAGAAATTTTGACTTTTGTTGACTTTTCCAAATTCTTTGATTTTTATGATCATGATGGATCATTTGAAGTATTTTGATGATTGAAAAAGTTTTGTTTTGAAAAATTTGACCAAAAGTCAAAGTTTGACTTTTCTGTGCAGCTGAAATTTCATCAGATGTTTCTGAAATTGACTGATGAATTCTGTGAACCTCTGTGATGTTTTGAATCCAGAAATTAGGTCAAGATGTTATATCTAAGATATAATGACCAATATCTATCCAAAAAAGTCAATTACTGCTCAAAAAATCAGAGAATGCCTATGCTCGACCAAAACCCTAATTGGTCGATCCTCGATTGATCTATAAGAAAAATTGATATCTGAGGATTGAAGGCTGATGATTTGATCAAGATAGACCAAATGGAGTGAGAAAATCTCAAACCCTAATTGGTTAGCTCTTGAATCAGATGAAAATCTGATGAAACCCTAATTTTGAGCTGTGAATGCTATACCCGATTAATGCTGCTTGAACTGTTAGTTGTGCAACAATGCAAATGTAAGGTGGTATATTAGCCACCCCAGTGGTAAGCCAGCACGCATTAAAGTTTCCTTCGCCTCAAGGTCCAGGGTTCGAATCCCCCTGGAACCTTTTTTTAATAAAAGGCATAGCAAGCATCTGAGGCTCAGCCTCCAGAAGTACTTCTGAAGCATCTACCTTTAGAAGCTTCCCACTTCTACACTCTTTAGAAGCATTTCTAATGCTTCTATCCCCAGAAGCATCAAGCTTCTACCCTTAGAAACTTTCAGTTTCTACACTCTTTAGAAGCACTTCTAGTGTTTCTACCTCAAGAAGCAACGTGCTTCTCATCCATCCAGAAGTAGCCAACTTCTCATGCATCCAGAAGACACTCTCCTTCTCACGCCCCAGAAGCAGTAAGCCTCCAAAGCGATCCAGAAGCAGCCAGCTTCTAAACCCTCTTCTTCCAGAAGCAAGTCCTTTCCAAACTTCATTTTTTCAAAACTCCTTCTAAACAAGGTGATTAAATGACAATTCAAGCACATTACTCAGTGGAAACACTCTTCAGTTATAAGCCAAAAGTCCAAGGTTCAAACCTCCTTAGGACCAAAAACTCTTTTTTATCAATTTTCTCAAGTTTCTAGCAAACTTCAACATTTTCAAAAACTAATCAAAACTTCTCATTTTGAGATGATTTTTTGCATACTTGTCATTTAATATACCTATTTTATGATTATGTCAAAAAAATCCAAAAATATTTTATTTTTGATTATATTTTTATTAAGTTAAAAATGAGACATTTTAAGTATTTCTTAATACTTTCCAAAAATGTTTTCTTTCCAAATTTCAAACTTAAATCTTTTTCAAAACTTCTTGTGAATATCCTTCACTTTTCAAAATCATTTTCAAAACCTTTTTCAAAAACTTTTCAATAAACTTACACACCTTTTTCCATGATCAATTAAATTTAAAGATAAACCAAAACCGGTTTCTCCTTGAATTTCCTTAATTGATCATGGGCCTCCCTCACGGTGTAAGTCCCAACCCTCCTATGTACATATTCATTTCCTTGTACATAATCACTGTTTCGTGTACATATTCATTTCCTTGTAAACATTCAAACATCATTGTAAATATTCAAGCATAAACAAACTTCGTTCGTTTATTTTCATCCGCTTGTTTATACACCGATTCCATTGGAATTAAGAGAAGCATTATTCCCGGTGAAATTGCTCTTAAAACCAATGGGCCTCCCTTAAGGTGTAAGTCCCAAACCTTGTATATATTCAAGTTACACTTGCTTTAAATGTTTGTTTTATCCTCCTCTTAGGCTTCGTATAAGATAACTCACTCATTGATTTTAGCCTCCTCGTAGGCTTCATATAAGAAAAGTCATTTATTGAGTTTATCCTCCGCTTAGGCTTCATATAAGACAACACTCCCCTGCTGAGTTAGCCTCCTCTTGGGCTTCGTTCAAAAGAACTCCCTCGTTGAGTTTAGCCTTCTCTTGGGCATCAAACAAGAAAGAGACCTGGAAATCTCTTAACAGCCTCCTATTGGGCTTCCAATACAAAGAATCACCCGCACTAGGATAGAACTCTGAGAGTATGATTTCCCGGTGAAATCACTCTTGAATCCTAAGAGGATGGTTTCTCGGTGAAACCACTCTTAAAGCCAAAGCCAGCCATACCCTATAGCTTCCTCTTGAGCTTCATACAAGGACCCTCGATGACCCTCGGAATGCCTTCTCATGGGCTTACAATACAAGGACCCTCGATGACCCTCGGAATGCCTCCTCTTGGGCTTACAATACAAGGACCTACAGGCTTCTTAAAAGCATCCCCCTAATCCACAATCAATTTCTCCTAGAGATTTAGACATTTATCATCTCTATGGAAGAAGTATCTCATCTATCACATCACATACAATCAAATACTTTTTAAATCACACTCTTTTCAAACAAAAACATCTTTTAATCTGTAAGTGGTAACGCATGTACACTCAAGAAAAACACCCAATACTTAAAATTAAAGATTCAATCATCTTTCAAGCATCTTTCTTAAACTCGTAAGTGGTAACGCTTGTACACTCAAGCAAAACACCTATAACTTACGATGAAAGATTCAATCAAAACCTTCAAAATGTATGTGATGAAATAGATTAGATACATTTTTCATTAAGATGACATTTGTCTTTGTCTCTTAATAACACTCGTTGCTTCCACTAGCATAAGTGGGAACTACGATTGTTCTGACTTTCTCAACCTCCCTTTGAGAATACGTAGGCACAAGGACTCATCCTTGGCGAGCATAATTCTTTGTCCCTCAAACCAAACAAAATCATAGCTCCCTTTAGATCCGAGCTACAGATGCTCTGATTCCCATTAAGGGATATGTATGCAGAGGATCCCAATGATCCTTGCGAGCACAATAATAACAAAACCTAGGATCCCACATAATCTACCCTTCTTAAAATCCAATGGAGAAACTTTCCCAAGAATAGAATAGCAAATTAAAACACACAAACATATCAAACTATTCATATATAAAGCTATAGATAACTATATATATTTAGGGTGCCACATCTATTCCCTTTATATAACAAACCCCCTTACCTAGAATCTCCCCAATGCAGTGCGTCTAGTTCACGCTAGTCGTACTGCATATCATATTTATTGAGGGTATTGCAGCTTTCCCCTTTTTCATCTCATTTTTCTTATTTTGGAAACAATAAAGCTTGATGCTCGCGGCATCTTTAAAAACAAATCAAAAGAGTAAATCGTTTCGAGCCAGAGATTCGAATTCCGATTTGATTCCCTCGTCCGTTACTTTTTAACGCGAACACCCCGCAGGTGAAAGTTATCTCCCAGACATAAGGTAAAGGATTAAGACCAGAAACAGGACGGGAAAACTATCTGAACGACCAAACATGTTTATCAACAGACAACAGGACATAGATTAATACCCGAAACAAGACAAGAAAGCTATCTACAGCCTGGAGAATACTCATTTCAAATACAGCCAAGAAAAAGGCTCATTCTAACTCTCTCTTATCATCAACTACTCCAGATGGCATCTTTAAGTCCATCTCCGACCATATATGGTCATCTCTCCACCTACAGAATGGTGCATATCTGGTTAAAGATCAATACATACTAGTAATCTCATTCAAAGAGGAGTATATAGTCTAACTTACAACCCACTCCCCAACATCAGCTTTTCCAAATGGGATATATAAGCCCATTCCAGCGCATCGTCAACTGACGATCTCATTCCACACACCGGCGAGTGCAAATTTTCAGGTGTACTCGAGTGTTCAATCATCTTCTACCTTCAGGTGACGAAAGGAAAGCATACCAATCTAACACTTCAGGCACAAGAATATTGAACAGGGGAAAGTGTTATACCCCAAAATTTTCCCTCCTATTTCTCAAGACACACCACATCTCTATATTCATGAATTCCTCAAGGATTGACCAGACAAATCCTCTCCTAAGAAATCAACCCACAACTAGGGTTTTGCTTCTCTCAAGCCCAAGATAAGTTCTAATGCTTCAAGTGGTCATCATACCTCCTCATATGTCTAAAGGTATCACAATGTCAAGTTTTAAGCCTCACAGCTCAAGTTTGCTCAGTCAATTGCTCAGATGGTTCAAAATCAGTTGTATTGGACAAAAGTCAACTATGGTCAACATATAGTAAAACTTCATCATTTTTGGTCAACATAAATATTTTGAAGTCACATTCATCATTTGATCAAGGGTTGATCATGAATCATCAAGAAAACTCAAGGTTTGATCAAAAGTCAAAGTTTCCATATTAGGGTTTTTGGACAAAAATTCAACAAAACTTTGACTAGGCATAACTTTCACATGCTTTATCATAAATTTTTCCATCAAAGCTTGTTTTGAATAGAATTAAATACTATACAACTTCATGTCTCACAAGATTTGGCAAAAAATGGTTCATTTGAAAGTTATGGATCAAGACATTATAGGTCCTTCTAAAAGTCAACAAAAAGTCATCTTTTTGAAAAGAAGTGTACATGAACATGGAAACTTCCATGAACATGAAACCAAAAGGAGTGTTTAGAGGACATCTTGAGCTTTCTAAAAATTTCGAGAACACTCAAAAAATTTGAAAATTGAGAATGATACAAATTGTGAAAAGTTTGACATTTTTGGAGAGGTGCATGAAGAGAAATACTTAGCAAAATCAATTTTTTTTTTCAAATGGGCCTAAGTTTTTGTGATCCAAATTTATTCTTGAGATTATCCATGACCTCTAAGACCAATGCCACGCCTCCTTTATTTTATTTTCATTTATTTTTGATTTTATTCATTTAAATCCAATTTTAATTCAAATAAAATACCAAAATCAAATTAATTGATGCAATGCTGAATATTTGACATTCTTGAGGTCCAAGATACTCATCAATAGGAGAAAACATTTTATACAAATTGGCATGAGATTGGTACACGATTGAAAACATTTTATACAAATTGAAAAGATTTAAGAATCAAATATTTTCATATTGATTGCAATATATTTTCCTCTCAATTCTTAACCTAATTCCATCATCTATATATTCACAAGGTTTCTAAACCCTAGAGGACGAATTTTTGAAGGAAAAAGAACCCTAACAAAGCTCAAAAAAACTGTGCCACACAAGCAACTAGTAGGAAAGGTTTCAAGCCAATTCAATCAATTCCAAGCATCCCAAGACATTCCTTGGTGTTCACTGATCCATTCCAGACGCTCATAAATCGTCCATGCATCCAGAAACTCAAGAACACAATCACGGTTTGCATACCTCTATGTCAATTTCGATTTCATTTATTCACGCTTCATAAACATAATTTGACTGCATATTCTTGATTGTGATGATGTTTGCAAGCTTTCTGGTCTGGTTAATTTGATCTTAGACGTAGGTACAAGCTTATGTCATTGTTAGGGTTTCTGAACCTCTAATTAGGGTTCCTCAAAATAGGCAAAATTGGACGAAACTAAGGGCATATTCGTTTTCAAGGGGTCGATTCCATTCAAACCATGGCCTCCTTTGAAATTTATATTGCATATTTGTGATTTTTGAAAGTTGCAGGGATGTAGCTACGGACGGTGTTCGTTAGTACAGGATTACCCACAAAAAAACCGTGGGTAATGTTTGCAGGAAATTCAAATAGGGGAAGACAACCCCTTCGCGCGCGTTTTGAAAAGTATATTTTAAATATTAATTTTATTATATATTTTTCTATTTCCATTTCATATACAGATCAGGCATGTAGCACAGATGGCAACGCGTGTGGACCTTTCACCCCAGGGTCAAGGGTTCGAACCCTGGCACCCCCGCTCTTTTTTCTGCTATTTTCTAACTAACATAATTTACATGTTTTCTTTTCTTTTTTCAGTTTTATTTTTTTAATTCCTTTAAAATATTTTCTAAAATACATAAAAAATCACAAAAAAATATTTTTCTTTTAGAATTAAGTTTTAAAAAATCTTTATTTATTTTTGATACCAAATTTTTTTTTTCTTTACATTTAATTAATTGTTAATTAACCATTAATTAACTTTAAATTTATTTTCTACACTAAAATCAATCCACAAAATTCCAAAAAAATTGTTTTCTTATTTAAATTAGGATTACTAACCCTAAAAACATTTTTACTAAATTCCAAAACATTTTCACTATATTTTTCTTATTGTTCTGATTATTTATTTACTATTTCGCATTTACAATTCTAGAAAACAATGTATACGTCGCAAGGTTTATTCTGTAATAGCGTAGATTTATACTTTCTGCCTTTACTTTCCGCACCTATATTATGTAACTGTCCCAAAGCCATGTAATAGCGTAGGACATTTACTTTATTCACTTTACATTCCGCACTTTATTTTTCTGTACATATTAACTGTATAGTAACTAGGGTTTGTATGGCAAGATAAAATCAACCCTTAGATAACTTAATTCAAGATTAATAAATTTGAACTTAACACTCTTTCACACTTGCACCCCCCTTAGGGTATCCTCTCTTGTTGCCTTTTGAATGCAATGGTCATGTCCCTCGAATGTGGGGGTACCATTAGCAAAGACACTTACGAATAACATCATCATAGTCCCTTCGATATAAAGATCATATTCCCTCAATGACCCTCGATGTTTCCTAGAATATATGATCTCGTCCCTCGGTTTTTGCCTACGAATAAGTGATGATCGTCCCTATGAATTGCTAAAGGTATCCTTACATGTTGCCTTCAATGACAATACGATGACCCTTTGATTGTCCCTTCACATCCAAACGAATAAAGTTACCTGCCAACTAATGGTATGGATAGCCTTATTCTAAAGGAGAAGGAAAATAACATGGAAACGACCATTCTAAGTAGATAATAAGACTCTGTTGCTTGCTCCAATCAAAATAATTTTTCACACCTCAAACTTTTCAAATACTTTCAAAAAAACTTTGTATACATTCCAGCGAGAATCGTAATAAAATTAAACATTTTCAAAATAAACATTTCTGAACACTTCGTTTACATTCCGACGAGATTCACTATGAAGTCAAACCAAAATGTCTTTTCAAAGTACTTTTCAAACTACACAAACACATAAAGCAATTTTTCAAAGTGAGCTAAGAAACTAAGAGCCCGTAGATAACTACGGATAGAAAGGGTGTTAATACCTTCCCTTTTCATAATTGCCTCCCGTACCCAGAATTTAACGAAGGTCTTTTCCTGTTCTTTTCACCTTTCCTTTATTGGATAGAAGAAAAGTCAGTGGTGACTCTTGCTAGCCGCAACATTTGCGATAAAACGCAAAACAAACAAGTCAGTTCTCCCACCGTGTTACAGCAACCAATGAGAACCCTCCTATGTCCATTATATAAACCCTCATATCTTTGGTGACAAGGTATCACATTCTTACTCTAAAAACGCTAATATTCTCTTATCCTAATCTTGATCATTGACTTACTTTAGTATCGGAGTGCCTTGCAGGTGCACCATCCCTTCCTCAATGTTAACTTGCTCGAAGGATCTTCAACCGTTCCGGTCGTCTCCAATTCTGATCACTTATTCAGATCAGTGGTTCCGTCTGTGGGGACTAGCTTCCACATCTTCGTTCATCATCCTGATATCAGAAGATCAAAGATACCCTCGAAACTCCTAACGAGATGGCTGATTCCAAAGATCAACTTCTTTCCAGCAAGACCGTTCTCTCTCCTATTCGAAAAATGGACAGGACTATTCCTTCTCCTCGTCTAGAGGACACCATTGAGCATCCCCGGATTCTGAAGATGCTGTCGACCAAGATTTCCTCTTGGATGACCAAAAATCCAAGGATCAAGTTGATGACACCGTCATGCCTCAACCCTCGGCACCACTGTCGATCAACGTCTATCCAACATTGGATGATATTGTGTTAGCCCTTAATCGGACTAATAGTATCCTCCTCCAACAGGGTCAGCGCATTGAGGCTCTAGAAAGAAATCACCCCTCGTCTCCACCTCAGAAACTTAAATCGGTCGTTTCTCATAGTCCCTCACCAAGAAGACCTGATCGGAAAGAAGATTATCCCGACCGACATGTTCTGAAGAAGAGGGGACATACCCCCCCTTGGAAAAATCGAGGATCTCCCTCACAAAAGAAGACGAAGAACAAATCCTATCGCCCCCGCGGTCGATCTTGTAATACGGTGAACTGACTTTGTAGGATTTTTGTATCCAAATGTGCGGATAGCAAGAGTCGCCACCGACTTTTATTTTTATCCAATTAAGGGAAGGTAAAAGTAACAGAAAAAGACCTTCGTTAGATTCTGAGTTCGGGAGAATGGTTATGAAAAGGGAAGGTATTAGCACCCCTTTCCATCCGTAGTTATCTACGGGCTCTTAGTTGCTCTAGATCACTTTTTTAAAATTGTTTTCTGTGTGTTTGACAAAGAATGTTTTGAAAGAGGCATTTCACTTTGACTTTGTAATGACTCATGTAGGAGTGTATACAAAGTGTTCGGAAATGTGTTTGTTTTGAAAAGAAAGTTTGAACTTTGAAAAAAAAGTGTGTGAGGTGTGAAAAGCATTTGATAGAGCAAGTAACTAAGAGACTTATTTACCCACTCAGAATTGGTCGTTTTTGTTGTACTTCTACATTCCTTTAGAATAACGCTAGCCATACCATTAGTTAGTAGGTAGCTCCATTCGTTGGATGTAAGCGGGACATTCGAAGGGACATCGGATGGTCATAGAAAGCAACTTGTAGGAAGTATCCTAGCACATTCGAAGGGACTATCATCATTTTTCGTAGGCGACAATCGAGGGTCAAGATCATGTATTCGGAGGCGACATCGTGGGTCTTGTGATCTTTGTATCGAAGGGACTATGATGATTTATTTGGAAGGCGACGGTGCTAGAATACCTCTACGTTCGAGGGACATGACCATTTTGAATTCGAAAGGCATCGAGAGAGAATTACCCTAAGGGGTGCGTGTGTGAAAGAAGTGTGTCAAATTCAGATATTTTATCTTGATGATTAGTGTAAGCTATGTCCAATTATTATCTTGCCATACACGCCTAATTACTAGCAATTGATAAGGGTGCGGAAAGTAAAATGCGGAATGTAAAATGCGGAAAGGTAAATCCTACGCTATTACATGGCTTTGGGGCAGATACATAATTTAACCTTGCGGAAAATAAAACCCTAGATTAAACTATTACAACCCATGAACAATTACATTATTGGAAAAAATAGAATGATAAAAAGAAAACGTCCGAATCGGAACAACCTGTGAAAGAATAAGAGATCGGAAAATATGATGGAATCGAAATAAGAGAAACAGTTAGAAAAAATGCAAATTTTAATATGAGAAAATTACTACATGCTGGAAATAAGATAAATAAGTTAAAATAATTTTTTGGGATTTTTTAGAAAATATTTAATAATTAAAATGCAATTAAAAGTGAATTAAATGCAAAAATAAAAATAAAAATAAATATGCATGCAAAAATATGTTTTTTTATTTATTAAATTAAATAAAGATTTTTATGAAAATAATGTAAAAAGAAAATTAATTTTTGATAATTTTTAGATGCGGAAATAAAAATGTGAAAATAATTAAAATAATGCAAAAATATTAGAAACTAGAAAATATGAAAATAATTGAGTTTTGTAAAAAGAACAAAAACAATGGTCTTGCCAGGATTCGAACTGGAGACCTTGTGTTCAAACTTTGAATCCCTTTGCCTTTGCCATCTGAGCTAGCACGCATCACTGTTTGGAAACTGGAACGAACGGATTACAAACACGCGTCGTCCCCTGATGCTCCAGATCACGCGCCAAGCTTCGTCTTCCTCGTTTTGAATTTTTAAAAACTCAGAGTCGGCCATTGTTCGATGCTACAACCCTGGCTAATTCAAAAATCAAGCACACATAATATAAATTAATTCTAAAGCCATGGATCGATTCCCTGAAGCATTCTGAATGCAATGGTATAGGTCTCGAGGTCCAATTTTTCCTATTTTGTGAAACCCTAAAACGGCACAGGAAACCCTAGTTATGGCATATTACGTTTCAGGCCATGGAAATGCAATTAACCTGCCCAGATCGCTTGCAAACTTTGTTCTAAGCATGAAACAAACATCAAAACTTGTTAATAATGCATGAATAATGAAACACGATTTTGAAAAAAAGTATGAACAAACCGATTCGAATCTCTTGTTTCTGGATGGTTTTTGATGAAGTAAGTATCTGGATCGATTCTGAATGGCACAAGGAACAAGATGGAATGCTCAAAATTGGCTGTGGATGGCTGGAACTGGAATTGCTAGTTGCTTCAAGAACACGATTTCTTTGAGTTTGGATTAGGGTTTCTGAGCCAATTTTTTCGTCCTCTCTTGATAGGTATGCATCAAGTATATATGCTGGATGGATTTGGGATTGAATTTGGAAAGAATCAATCAATATTTAATGGAAATCAAATTTGATATTTCCATGAAAATCAAATCTTCAAAGCTTGATCAATTTCAATCCAATCTTGCCTTTCTTGCTCCAATTTCGAATTTGCTGGCATTTATGAGTTAATTGGACCTTAAGGAAAGAATAAAATCAATCTTTGCCATTATTTTCAATTTTATAATTTATTTTAAGATTTAATTTGCATTTAAATGAATAAATTACAAATAAAATAGAAAAATAAATCAAAAATTCGTGGCTTTGGGCTTGGACACTCCTAATTGCTTGAGGAACAAGTTAGGATGAAGAAAAGGTAGGCCCATTTGCAAAAGATTTGATTTTTGAAGTATCTCTCTTTGTGCATTCTTCCAAAATTGCCCAACTTGTGAATGGTGTAACTTGCTCAATTTTGCACATTTTTGAGTGTTCTTGGACTTTTTGGAAATCTCTAAGAGTCCTCTAAACAATGTCTTTGGTTTCATCTCATTTGGAGTTACCATGCTCAATATATCTTCAAAACAAAAAGTTGAGTTTTTGTTGACTTTGAAAATGACCTGTAATGTTTTGAGCTATACCTCTCAAATGAAGCATTTTTTGGACATTCTTGTGAGACATGAAGTTGTAGAGAATTGAATTTCCTTCAAAACAAGAGGTGGTGGAAAATTTGAGAAAGTATGAGAAAGTTATGATCACCAAAGTTCATTGACTTTTCACCTAGAAACCCTAATTTAGAAAGTTTGACTTTTGAGCAAATCTTGAGTTTTCTTGATGAATCATGATCAACCCTTGATCAAATGATGAATGTTACTTCAAAATGAGGATGTTGACCAAAAATCAAGTTTTGATGTATGTTGACCACGCTTGACTTTTGTCCAATACACCCGATTTTCAACCATCCGAGCAATTGTCCGAGGAAACTTGACTTGTGAGGCTTGAAACTTGACATGGAGAATCTTTGAAGCATATGAGGAGGCATGAAGGCCATTGGAGATGCTGGAATCCATCTTGACTTGAGAGATACCAAACCCTAGTTTGGGTTGATTGTCTAGAGAGTTTGTCCGATCAACTCGAGGAATCTTGGGCATAGATGTATGAAATCTTTTGAGAAGATGGAGGGCAAATTTTGGGATATGCCCCTGCTCAATCTTCTTGTACCGAAGGTTAGATTGACATGCTTGTCTTCGTGACCAAGGTAGAAGATGATTGAACACCGAGTACACCGAAAATTTGCACTCGCTGGTGGATGATGCGGGAATGGGCTTACAGATGCCATTTGGAGAAGTTGGAGACTTCGCTGGGGAACGAGTCGTACGCTAGACTCGAGGATATTGATAGGAGAATTGACGGAGATGGGCTTAAGATGCCATCTGGAAAGGTCGATGCTGGGGAGTGAGTCGTATGTTAGACTCAGATGCTCCGAATGAGAGAGATGGGCTTAAGATGCCATCCGAAGGAGTCGACGTTAGACTTCGTGTTCACTTTGAATGAAGTTATTGGTCTGTATTGATTATTTAACCATATATGCAGCATTCTGAAAGTGAAGAAATGTTGACAAATAGTCGGAGATGGGCTTAAGATGCCATCCAAGGCAACTGAGTCGTACGCTAGACTCTGTAGTTGCTGTCAGAATAAATCTTCGTGTCGATTACTCTGAGGGAGATTGTAGTTGGCAAGAATGTGGATAGCTTCCAGCATCGGTGTTGATCCATTGCTCGTTATCGGAGGATAACCGAGGTGGTCTTTCGGATAGTTTTCCGTTGGTTCGGGCTTAATCTCGACCGTTCGGAGGACAACCAAGGGCGGTTTTTCGATAGTTTTCCGTCGTTCGGGCTTAATCTCGACCTGCTTGCGTAAATGATCATACTGCTTTGGAGAAAACAAGAGAAACTTTGATAGAATATTTGTTAGCTTTATGCAAAGTATGATGCATGACAGTGTATATGAACGACATGTGCATGAATTATGACTTTATGAGAAATGTATGAATGATGAATGTTGTGATATTTCAAAACATATCCATCTTGAAGAAGATGCGGATATTCGCTTGAAGATTTCGACTTGCTTGGGGAATTGTGTAGGTGAGAACCCCGCTTTTGAAAGAGAAGAAAGATATCCTGGATTCCTCCGATGCACTATCTGACCAAGTCTTGGGCCTAGACATTGTTGAGGAAGGTAGAGATTTGAGAAGCTCGTTGTTGGAGATCTCATAGACCCCAGGAGAATCCAAGGCGATCTGGGACCTTGCATGTAGATCCCCGAGGAAATTTAGGAGGCGCCACTGGGATTCGGTGCGATCTCATGGAGAGCATTTGATGGTTAGAGACCGCTAGAAGAGTCTGAGTCCGTTGTAACCTCCGGGGGGAATAAAGGTGTATGTTTCCTCCGATGCACTATCCGACCAAGTCTCGAGTCCGATACTGCCGGGAGAAGGGAGGATCGAGACACGTCCATTGGGATAAATACCTTGACTGGGATGAGGTGTTACCGCTGAGACTGATGTAACATTACTCGGTTGAGTGGAATCACTGCTTGTGGATTAACATATACTCCGCTGGGGAGGTTTGTGGTGAGTGACACCTTTGCGGGGGATCATGCTCTGTGGGGACTATTTGGTGACTTTCGTCATCTCAATTCCCGAACCTAGTAAGTACTTTTGCATGCTCACCTTTCGTATGTTTGTGATTAGATTCTTATCGTCAAATGCATATAATCATTCAAAACAAACGTTGGACTTATTGCAAATAACAACAACAGAAATTGTAAAGAGAAAGAAGCTTATGCTTATTTGAAAGGTGGCGATGGCCAAGTAGTTTTGTACACAAGAAAGGTAAAAGCTATGCGGAAACAATCTCGTTAAGTTCCAACTATGCTAGTACTCATATATTTCGACTATCTCATCTCCTTGTCAAGAGAAAGTGAGTAGATCGATCTTCGCCATTTGAATCTTGAATGCCGATAGTAACTGAAGCAGTGATCCGAAGAGACATAGTCGTACGCTTAAATCCCTAACTTTTGCCTAGACCGCCTTTCGGTTTTCACCACCGATACCTTTTTGCCCAAGCCGCCTTTTCGTGTTTTCGACTCACGGTGTACATGTTTTGCATATATCCTTAATTTTGCCCGAACCTTTTGGTTCGCCAGATGCCCTTATTTTTGCCTAGGCCACCGACCTAGCGGGTCTCTTTATGCGTAGTATTTTTGACTATGTCTGCTCACGTGGTGAGGGAAGTCTTCACCATCCATGGTGCTAAGTATAATAGCTCCTCCGAGAATACTGCCTTGACTACAAACGGTCCCTCGTAGTGGGAGTCCATTTGCCCTCGATCACCTTGTGGAAGAATGATGCGCTGACTACTAGATCACCGACTTGGTAGACTCGGTGTTTGACCTTCTTGTTAAATGCTCGATCATTCGCTCGTAACTGTCCATGGCGATGGACGCGAGTCGCTTCTCATCAATCAAGTTAATCGGTCAAGGCGAAGTCTGACCCAATCGCCCTCGCACAACTCGCCTCCCGGAGGACTCGTCGAGGGTATCCGAACCTCGATGGGTAAGACGGCTTCCATACCATACAGAGAAGGGGTTGCCCTGATGTTCGTGTCAGAGCGATAACCATGAAGAGAAAATGGTAACATCTCATGCCAATCCTTGTAAGTCACAGTCATCTTCTGTATAATCTTCTTAACGTTCTTATTGGCGGCTTCCACTGTGCCATTCATCTTAGGCCGATATGGAGAAGAATTATGATGCTTGATTTTGAACTGCGTGCAGAGTTCGGTGATCATCTTGTTATTGAGATTGGAACCGTTATCTGTGATAATCCTTTCGGGGGTGCCATACCGACAGATAAGATTATGTTTGATGAATCGAGCCACAACATTCTTAGTAACAGATGCATACGAGGCTACTTCTACCCACTTGGTAAAATAATCTATTGCCACAAGGATGAAACGATGTCCATTGGAAGCTGTGGGCTTAATCTCTCCAATCATGTCAATGCCCCACATTGCGAAAGGCCAAGGAGAAGTTAAAACATTCAGAGGTACTGGAGGTACGTGTACTTTGTCCGCATAACCGCATTTGTGACAAGATCGAGCGTAAGCGGTGACAATCGCCTTCCATGGTGGACCAATAGTAACCCGCTCTCAAAATCTTTTAGCCATGGTGTGTCCATCGGAGTGGGTACCAAATTCGTGTAACTCTTCCATGATACGCATAGCGCTTTCGTCCACACAATGAGTAAGCACAAGTCGTGGTTGCGCTTTGTATAAGATGTCGATCGAGGAAGAATTTAGATGCAAATCTTCTCATGAACTTTTATCATTGATGATGCCCTCGGGATATTCCCGAGTCTCAAGATACCTCTTCACATCGTAGTACCAAGGTTTCTCTTCGTCGAGCTCATAACAATACTGTTCGTCAAACTTCTCAATGATGATCCGGGAGCCTCGTTGTCCCATCCGACCTTGAACATAGATGACATAGTAGCCAATGCCGCAACCGATTCTCTTCTCGGAATATGATCAAAAGTAATCTCTTCAAGGGGATCAAACTCGTAACATGTTCTCGATACGGAATGAGATTCGGATGCTTCGTATCCCACTCGCCTTAATTTGATCGATCACCAAAGTCGAGTCTCCATATACTTGTAAGAACTTGATTCTTAAGTCAATAGCACTTTGATACCCATGATGCAGCTTCAGATTCGCCATATTGTTAGTGCAACCAAACATAATCGCGGTGAAAGGCGATGTCAGTAGGGATGTAATGATGGCGCCAATGCCATTGCCAAGTGCGTTGAGGCTCCATCAAAACCATAGTCCATCGGGATCCTTGTTCGTGTCCTTCGTCGAGCCCGGTTCTTCGTAATCAGAACTAGTAGAACATCTTCATCTCGAAATTGAATCGCATAGATCGATAGTCATCTACGGCTTGATGAGCCAAATGATCGGCTACCACACTTCCTTTGATCGCTCGAGAAGTGTACGGATGTCATATTCGGTCAAGATCATTTGCCATCTTGCTATTCTTCCCGAGAGAGCTGGTTTCTCAAAGATGTATTTTATCGGATCCATCTTGGAAATCAATAAGGTAGTGTGAGTCAACATATATTGCCTTAGTCGGCGAGCAGCCCAAGCCAAAGCGCTGCAAGTTTTCTCAAGTCGTGAGTATCTTGTTTCACAGGTAAACTTTTGCTAAGGTAGTATATTGCATGCTCTTTTCGACTGCACTCGCATGTTGCCCCAACACACACCCATTGAGTTCTCTAACGCCAAGTACATGATAAGAGGTCTTCCTTCGGGCGACATCGTATAGGAGGATTCAGGTACTCCTTGATTTTGTCAAAAGCGATCCGCAATCGCTGCTCCATTCCACTACTTGATCTTTCTTAAGTAACTTAAAGATTGGCTCACAAGTAGCCAGTGTGCAATGAATCGCAATGTAGTTCAATCGGCCCAAGAAACCTCGACTTCCTCTCTGCGGGCCGCATCTCTTGAATAGCTTTAACCTTCAGGTCAACCTCAATACCTCTTCCACCGACTACAAACCCTAGGAGTTTTCCTGATCCGACTCCAAAGGTGCACTTGTTGGGATTAAGTCTCACCGTTCTTCAATCATCAAATAGTTTCGCAAGTGATCAAGATGTTCTTCTTCGCCATGATCGAGCTATCATGTCGCCGACGAGACCTCTATCTCGTGATGGATCATGTCATGAAACAATGCCACCATAGCACGATAAGTGGCACCCGCGTTCTTCAGTCCAAACGGCATAACCTTGTAGCGTAAAGTGCCCCACGTAACAAAAGTAGTCTTCTCCATGTCTTCGGGAGCCATTTTGATCTGATTGTAACCGGAGAAACCATCCATGAAGGAGAAAACCTTATGCTGAGCGGTATTGTCAACTAAAACATCAATATGAGGAAGTGGGAAATCGTCTTTCGGACTTGCTTTATTCAGATCTCTGTAATCCACACACATTCGTACTTTGCCATCCTTCTTAGGCACGGGTACCACATTAGCAACCCACTGGGGATAGGAGGTAACGGCTAAGAAACCGGCGTTGAACTGCTTCATGACTTCGGCTTTGATTTTCTCTGACATCTCAGGACCCATACGACGAACCTTCTGTTTCACTGGGAGA
This sequence comes from Vicia sativa, assembly GCA_021764765.1. Classification (NCBI taxonomy): domain Eukaryota; kingdom Viridiplantae; phylum Streptophyta; class Magnoliopsida; order Fabales; family Fabaceae; genus Vicia; species Vicia sativa. The sequence goes on from CM038797.1 coordinate 81,386,116, forward strand.
AAACCTTCTTTTGTTGGCAATCGGTGCACCACAATATCAATGTCCAAACCAGGCATGTCTTCGTATGACCAAGCAAAAACCTCAACATAGTCTCGTAGCATCTGAACCAACCTTTCTTTAACACTGCCTCAAGACCCGCTCCTATCTTGATCTCTTTCTGTTGCACTCAAATTCACAACCTCAACTTGCTCTTCGTGGTGGTCAGATAACTTGCTCTTCTTGTAGTAGCGGCAAGTTCTCCCGGCACTTCACAATCTTCCTCACTTTCGCCTTCGGCTTGGTAGATCGGATTATCAAGTCATATTTAGCACTAGCATAGCTGTTATTAACTAGATTCGGAGTGATTCTCAGTTGTATCACGTGTGTGTGTAAGAACACATAGCTTTTGAAGGGGTGATAAAGTAAAGAAAGAAAACAAACAATTGAATGCAAAAGTCCAACGATTTATTGAATGAAAATACGCAAACGATAGATAATAACCCTCGAACGAGCCATGATGCCCGCAAGGCACTAGGCTTTCAAAGTTTATTGTTCAAAACATAAAGAAATACGAAAAGCAAAACAAAACAAGAGCAATTACTCCCGCTAAAGGATATTGGTATGACGCCTTCGCCTTCCAATTGCCGAGCCCATGATCCGAGTTGAAGATCCACTTCGGATGTCGGCCGTTGTCGCCGCCTTCTATAGCATGGATACCACTGGCCGATGCGAAAGGAAGTTGGCCGGCTGTCATGCGCGTATCATCTTCGACCTTGATAGTGAAGCCTAAACCAGCCTTGTCAAATTTGAAAGGAAGATCGTGGAGCGACCCCAAACAAGACTACCTCCTTGTTCAACAAAGAGCTTGAGCATCTTTCAATGAGGCCATCCTAGGCGGAGCTTGTGTAACTTCAGAGTGACGGGAGTCAGTGCATGACTGGTATTGTTTCAAAAGCTTGACAGGAGTCTCAAGAATTCGCTTCCATCTCAAGATAACGGAATGATCAGATGACCGACCATACTCTTCTTCACCACACACCGTAACAATCTTCCCTTTCACCGGTACTTCAACTTCGATGCAAAGTAGAGTAATACCGCGCCATGTATCCAAGGGCCCAAGTAGGCAAGAATAAGTCGGACGGATGTCCATGACAAAGAAAGTAGAGTCAAAAGTCCGGAACCGACTTTAACAGCAGGGAGCTCTCCAAGCATCGTCGCTTAGAACCATCAAAAGCTCTCACAATAATGTCACCGGGTCTCGAACCAACCTTCGACATCAAGTCGATCAAAAGCGCTTTAGGATATTCAGAGTAACCGTGTCAACCAAGACATGAGATGGTAGTGCCCTTGCATTCGATGTAGATGTGCAAGGCTTTGTTATGTTTCTTTCCGCAGAGTCAAATCAAGATCGAGAAGCCTAGGCCGTTGTTGGCAAGCTAGCAATACAAACTTCGAATTGGTCGCTGGTAGTGTCTCATGAACATGAGCTTCTTCAAACTTCACCAAGGCGTTAGCATGAGCCTCGAGCATAAAAGAGCAAGCATGGAGATCTTGGACGAGTCTCGTCCTAACTGCTCCACAACATTGTAATCACTCTTCTTGATGATCTTCGAATTTCTCCATTTCTTGTTTGAGGTGTCTTGAACTTCCTTTGGTACTTCCGATGAGTGATGAGTCAACGGTTCTTTCCTCTAGTCGGGATATTGATTGAGTAGGGAATGCGAGCGAGTCGCAGTTTTTTGGAGGAGAGATCTCGAGAGAATACTCTTCCGTTCGTCACCTTCGATCCGTGATGTTGTCAATGTCGAATAGAAACTTTAGCGAAGATCTTCAATGGTCGAGGGTCTTGCTTGACGCCATGATAGTAAACATCACCCATAATTCCAAGGGATAGCCTTGTCGAGGAATATGGAACCGGTCTTGAGAAGTGATAATGAGAGGCGCCACTCTAGGCACAGGATCGCAGAGGAAACCTTATTGTGTTAACATCAAGATAGTCTTCGGAAATCGTCACCCCATCCGTCGCCTTAACATCTTCAATAGGAATCTTGTAACTATCGTGAACAGTACTTCACCATGTAATCATACTTTCCACTTGGCTGCCCCAAGGTATCCCACAGATGGTGTTGTTTCATTCGCATTGTCAATCTTCAACTTAGACATCTCTTCACACAACTTCACGTGGTGGTTTTAAATAGTATCTCACGGTTGTCCATCATACACGTAACACGCCTTCTCAACCAAGCACAACCATCGTGCGCATGAGCACCAACGACAATTCTCGGGCATCCTGGTTGACACCGCTTGCAACAAATTCTTCTTAATACCATCGAGGAATGGTCAAGTCATCTATGTTGAAAACATAAGTATCGTCACCAACAAAGATTGGAACTCTTGTCATGGTTAGGCATAGGCGCGCTGATCACATTCGAGTCTCAACAGAGGGTCAAACTCAATCGCTTAGCTTCAATCATATCTTGAATCTTGTTCTTCGAGCCCAACAATTGTCGTCGTGCTCGGCTATTGGAATGGTAAGCACACTTAGCATTAGGATTGTACGGAGAGGAAGTGTTGACATTCTAAGGAGGATCCCTCAAGGTAATCACCGCTCAACATGTGTTGCAAGGCTTGCGACAAAGGCATGTTGATATTCAGAACTGCCTTCGTGGCGCTGCTGCCACGCTGTCTCACCGAGGTTGTGCCGATGTAGGATCGAGATCACAACCGCCCCATTGAGTGCGGTCGGTCTTGGCTCGGCTTTTCCGACCATACAGATTGGCTTCTTTCTTAGCACCAAAAGATCTCTTTGCAGATTTGAAGATGACTCCACATGGATCTTCCCACTCTTGATACCACCTCAATGCGCCTTCACAATATCAACCGTGAATCCAGATGAAGAATTTCCAATCGATGATTGAAGAACGGGCTGTTAGTGTCCCCATGAACATATCAACCAACTCCCTATTGGACAAGGGTGGTTGAACTCACCGCTAGATCTCTCCACTTCGAGCATACTCCTTGAACTTCGTCACGACCCATAGACATGCTTTGTAGTTGCATGCGAGTGGGTGTCAATTCAAAGATTGTACTCATATCGTCTCAGAAAGCATCGCCTAAGTCACCCAAGTACGGATACGGTCATTCTCTAGCGATAGTACCATTCCAACTGGTTCCTGACAAACTCTCTTGAAAATAGTGCATCCACAACTTTCTCATCATGGGGATTGATCTTCGACATAGGACTTCAAATGCGCTTTGGGCAAGACATGCCATCATATTTAGCAAAAGTAGGAACTTTGAACTGGGAGGAATCACAACACCGTGAACAAGACTCGATCATCAAAGTTCACCGACATTTTCGTGTTTTCCACAAAGATTCAGACGGTCTTCAAGTTGCTTGTACTTGTCATCTTCATCGAGTGTTGGCTATAATCGAATGATCCTCTCCTCCTTTTTGGCTCACGCCACCCTCATCACCCTTGGTACTCCCAGATGGACACTTCCTTCGAGAGCTCAATACGGACCACCTTAGGACCCCTTTGAAACGCCTACCCATGTCGAGGAGACCAACAACCTTCTTCTTCTTGTTGATGAGCTTCTTCAAATCTTCTTGGCCTTGGACCAAGTTGGTGAACATCTAAACCGAGCATTCGAGCCCGAGATCTTTGACACTGCTCAAGAGCCATTTCGCTAAAATAAATAGCGAGCAAATGAGAAAACCAATCTCCAATGTACCGTGATGCAATGTTATGCTATACTATGCAATGTTTATGCGAATGCAATGCAATGTTTTCAAGGACCTTAGAGATTTAAATTTGTTAAACAAGCAATGAACAAACATTTATTAGTACTTCTTCTTATTCTTCTTTTTTTAAGTACAAGAGATAGTTCAAACAATAAAAGAAAACATAAACATCCTAAAGCTCTATGTCTCCCATGGGCTTCCTCTGGTGCCGATGTAGGCGCTGATGTTTCGCCCTCGTGAAGTAGCTTTGTCAACTCTAACACTTTCTTCTCGCTGTAACATCGAGCTTCAAAGGTATCCTCTCTCCTTGAGCGAATCCGTGATCTCTTCAAGTCTTCAAAATCGAGGCATGTCGATGGAGAACAAGATAGGTACGCCACCTATAGCAACAGTTCCATAATTACCGTAAAACAGTGAATGGCATCATGAGGTTTTGAGCTCGAGCTCGCACTCCATTTGAGGTAAGGTTCCCAAGGAATGGATTTCGGTGCCCCAAAGTCTTGGTATCGCCTTCTTTACCATGCCCCAAGCATGTATGAACCTTCGCTTGCACTCGAGATCGTGGTTGTAGTCGAACACAACATCTTGGAGAAGCATATCATGTGGACCATCTCTTCGGCAAAACCAAACCGACGTAGAGCTAGAGAAGGGTTGTAAGTAATACCTCCCCTTATACCAAGTAGCGGTACATTAGGGAATTCTCCACAACGCTCAATGAATGTGAAGTCCTTTTGAGAGAAAAGATTCCAACGGATATCGGAATGAGAGAGTAACATCAATCTTTGAGACCATCTCATCCTTTGTTCATTCTTCAAAACTGATGGAGGAAGGTGCGAAATAAACCACCTTGAAAGTAACGGTATACAACACATGAGAGTTCCTTGTCGCTTAGTAGTACGAGTGTGGAGAGAATGTAGGATATCTCCAAGTAAAGTAGGCACTGGATTACGGGTAAGGAACAACTTGATGGCATTGACATCTATGAATTGATCCGAGTTAGGGAATAGAACCAAACCATAGATTAACAAGGCCACAATGTCTTCAAATGCATGAAAACTCATAACTTTGAGGAATTCTCGGGCTTTCTTAATTAAGAACTTGGAAAGTAAACCCTTAACTCCACTTCTAGTTTCCCAATTGGCTTCGATATCTGAGCGCTTAAGGTGTAAGGCTGATGCAATGTCTTCGAACTTAGGAACCTTTTCCAAACCGGTGAATGGCATTTGGTCGAGAACAGGTATCCCAAGTAGCTTAGAGAACTCTTCTAAGGTAGGAACCAACTGATAATCTGGGAATGTAAAGCAATGGTGTTTCGATCAAAGAACTGAATAGACATGCATCATATCTTCTTCAAAACCGGAGATAACCAAATCAAGCAGATAACCATGTCTTTTGATGAACTAAGCATGGTCGGGAATTTCTGAAACCAATTCTTTGAGTTGAGAAGGGATACCCATGAAGTTGATTCGGATAGTCTTTCTAGAAGCCATAATCCCTACAAAATAGAGCAAAGATAAATCCCTAGGTCCTTGAAATAGTTAGAAATGATATGCAATGCGAATGATGTCATGATGTCATGTTTAGCACACACAATGGGCCTAGGTTTAAGGCTTGCATGAGGTATAGGTGATTACCCTACCAAAAGTTTGAGTTGGTTCATCCTGTCCTATAATAGTAACCGGGTTCTAGGAATCTCACATCACGATCTTTCTCGTAGGCGCTTATTTCAATACGACGCCAAGTGGTCGATCGAAAATTTCCCAAAAGTCTAATCTCAATGAGCGAGCATCGAGTATCAACCAACCTCGGTCTACACCAAAGCCGCCATCTCACTACCTTCTAATGGCCAAGATGGGTCAATTAAGGTTCTAAAAGTTTAGTTAGCTTGATGACACCACGCAGAAGCCAAATACTATCTTCAACTTGGGAATGAAGAGTATCGGACAACCAAAGTGTCACGCTAACGTAGCCATCATGTTGACCGCTTAGTTATACGCCTAGCGGTCGCGATGATTTAATGCTACTTATCGTGATACTTGAACCGACTTTGTAGGATTTTTGTATCCAAATGTGCGGATAGCAAGAGTCGCCACCGACTTTTATTTTTATCCAATTAAGGGAAGGTAAAAGTAATGTAAAGACCTTCGTTAGATTCTCGAGTTCGGGAGAATGGTTATGAAAAGGGAAGGTATTAGCACCCTTTCCATCCGTAGTTATCTACGGCTCTTAGTTGCTCTAGATCACTTTTAAAAATTGCTTTCGTGTGTTTGACAAAGATGTTTTGAAAAGGCATTTCGCTTTGACTTTGTAATGACTCATGTAGGAGTGTATACAAAGTGTTCGGAAATGTTTTGTTTTGAAAGAGTTTGAACTTTGAAAAAGTGTGTGGTGTGAAAAGCATTTGATAGAGCAAGCAACTAGAGACTTATTACCCACTTAATTGGTCGCTTTGTTGTACTTACATTCCTTTAGAATAGCGCTAGCCATACCATTAGTTAGTAGGTAGCTCCATTCGCTGGGACATTCAAGGGACATCGGATGGTCATAGAAGGCAACTCAGGAAGTATCCTAGCACATTCAAGGGACTATCATCATTTTCGAGGCGACAATCGAGGGTCAAGATCATGTATTCGGAGGCGACATCGTGGGTCTTATGATCTTTGTATCGAAGGGACTATGATGATTTATTTGAAGGCGACGGTGCTAGAATACCTCTACGCTCGAGGGACATGACCATTTTGAATCGAAGGCATCGAGAGAATTACCCTAAGGGCGTGTGTGAGAGAAGTGTGTCAAATTCAGATATTTTATCTTGAAGATTAGTGTGAGCTATGTCCAATTATTATCTTGCCATACACGCCTAGTTACTAACAGATTATAGGGTGCGGAAATTAAAAATGCGGAATGTAAAATGCGGAAAGGTAAATCCTACGCTATTGCATGGCTTTGGGGCAGATACATAATTTAAACTTGCGGAAAATAAAAGCCTAATTAACTATTACAACCCATGAGCAATTACATTATTGGAAAAATAAAAGAAAAATCCGAATCTGCAACCTGTGAAAGAATAAGAAAATCGTAAAATGCAATATGAATTGAACAAGAGAAAAAATGTTAGAAAAATGCAAATTTTAATAGGAGAAAATTAATATATGCTGGAAATAAGATAAATATATTAAAATAATTTTTTGGGATTTTGGAAAAGATTTAATAATTAAAATGCAATTTATAATGATTTAAATGCAAAAATAAAAGTAAAATAAATATGCATGCAAAAATTATATTTTTTAATTTATTAAATTAAATAAAGATTTTTTATGAAAATAATTTAAAAAGAAAAAATGTTTTTGGTAATTTTTTAATGCAGAATAAAAAATATGAAAAGAATTAAAATTGAATGAAAATATTGAAATAATTAGAAAATAGGAAAATAGAGTTTTGTAAAAGTGAAAAAAAGGGATTGTTCGAACCAGAATCGAACTGGGACATCCTTTCAAAACCATGACCAATCGAGCCAAGACGTTTCATCGCTTGAAAACGGATCGATTTGAAAATAACACGCCACTGCTCGCTTCTTCGCCGCTAATTCATCATCTTCTTCGCTTTGAATATTTGAAGCTAGCGGTCTTTCTTCGACGCTACCCGCTAAATAGAAAACGCAGATACATAATATAAATTAATTCTAAAGGCATGGTTTGATTCTGAAGCATTCCGAACACATCGATATGGGTCTCGTTGTCCAATTTTTCCTAATAAGCCAAACCCTAAATCGAGCTTATAAACCCTAATCATGGTGAAACACGATTCGCCATGGAAATTCAATTGATTGCCCAAAGCTTGCAAACTTGATTCTAATCACAAAACAATCAAAACAAGTTAATAATGCATGAATGTTAGAAATCGAATTTGAAAAGTTTGACAAACCAAATTTGCTCGATTCTTGATGTTTTTGAATGATATAAGAGTCCTGGTCGACTCTAAAGACCTCAAGGAATGCAATGGAATCCTCAAAATCTATTGTATGGTCGGAACTAGAATTGCAAGTTGCTTCAAGAACACGAAATTTTGATTTTAGGTTAGGTTTCGAGCAATTTTTTCCTCTTTTCTTGATAGGTATGTATCATATATTTATACTGGATGGATTTGGAATGGTTTTTGGAAAGAATTGATCAACATTCAATGGAAATCAAATTTTGATATTCTCATGAAATCAAATTTTCAAATTTTGTCCAATTTCAATCCAATCTTGCCAAATTTGATCTAATTTCGAAATTGCTGGCATTTATGGGTTGATTGGATCACAAGAAAGCAATAAAAATCAATCTTCCAATTAATCTTGATTTTATAATTTATTTTAAGATTTAATTTGCATTTAAATAAATAAATTATAAATTAAATAGAAAAATAAATCAAAAATTCGTGGCATTGGGCTTGGATATTCCTAATTGCATGAGGAACAAGTTAGGATGAAGAAGAAATAGGCCCATTTGCAAAAGATTTGATTTTTAGAAGTATCTCTCTTTGTGCATTCTTCCAAAATTGCCCAACTTGTGAATGGTGTAACTTGCTCAATTTTCCACATTTTTGAGTGTTCTTGGACTTTTTGGAAAGCTCTAAGAGTCCTCTAAACAATGTCTTTGGTCTCATCTCAATTGGAGTTACCCTGCTCAATATATCTTCAAAACAAAAAGTTGACTTTTTGTTGACTTTGAAAATGACCTGTAATGTTTCGAGCTATACCTCTCAAATGAAGCATTTTTGACATTCTTGTGAGACATGAAGTTGTAGAGAATTGAATTTCCTTCAAAACAAGGGTTGTGGAAAATTTCGAGAAAGTATGAGAAAGTTATGATAAGTCAAAGTTCATTGACTTTTCACCTAGAAACCCTAATTTAGAAAGTTTGACTTTGAGCAAATCTTGAGTTTTCTTGATGAATCATGATCAACCCTTGATCAAATGATGAATGTAACTTCAAAATGAGGATGTTGACCAAAATTATGAAGTTTGACCTATGTTGACCACAGCTGACTTTTGTCTAATACACCCGATTTTCAACCATCTGAGCAATTGTCTGAGGAAACTTGACTTGTGAAGCTTGAAACTTGACATGGAGAATCTTTGAAGCATATGAGGAGGCATGAAGGCCATTGGAGATGTTGGAAATCCATCTTGGCTTGAGAGATACCAAACCCTAGTTTGGGTTAATTGTCTAGGAGAGAGTTTGTCTGATCAACTCTTGAGGAATCCTTGAGTAGGGGAGTATGAAATCTCTTGAATAGATGGAGGGAAAATTTTGGGGTATGACACTTACCTAAAAGGAAACCCGGATCCGAGTGTAGGATCCCCCAACAATATAATACCCAAGCAACCCTTAAAGATAAAGCATACAAGTCAAACAGAAAGCGATAAAAGTTATCTAGAAATCCCTAAGGCAATTCTCTCTTTTAAGGTATATCCCCAGCAGAGTCGCCAGTTCTGTAATACGGTGAACTGACTTTGTAGGATTTTTGTATCCAAATGTGCGGATAGCAAGAGTCGCCACCGACTTTTATTTTTATCCAATTAAGGGAAGGTAAAAGTAACAGAAAAAGACCTTCGTTAGATTCTGAGTTCGGGAGAATGGTTATGAAAAGGGAAGGTATTAGCACCCCTTTCCATCCGTAGTTATCTACGGGCTCTTAGTTGCTCTAGATCACTTTTTTAAAATTGTTTTCTGTGTGTTTGACAAAGAATGTTTTGAAAGAGGCATTTCACTTTGACTTTGTAATGACTCATGTAGGAGTGTATACAAAGTGTTCGGAAATGTGTTTGTTTTGAAAAGAAAGTTTGAACTTTGAAAAAAAAGTGTGTGAGGTGTGAAAAGCATTTGATAGAGCAAGTAACTAAGAGACTTATTTACCCACCGTAATTGGTCGCTTTTGTTGTACTTACATTCCTTTAGAATAGCGCTAGCCATACCATTAGTTAGTAGGTAGCTCCATTCGTTGTAAGCGGACATTCGAAGGGACATCGGATGGTCATAGAAGGCAACTTGTAGGGAAGTATCCTAGCACATTCAAGGGACTATCATCATTTTTCGAGGCGACAATCGAGGGTCAAGATCATGTATTCGGAGGCGACATCGTGGGTCTTATGATCTTTGTATCAAGGGACTATGATGATTTGTTTGAAGGCAACGGTGCTAGAATACCCTACGCTCGAGGACATGACCATTTTGAATTCGAAAGGCATCGAGAGAATTACCCTAAGGGGTGCGTGAAAGAAGTGTGTCAAATTCAGATATTTTATCTTGATGATTAGTGTGAGCTATGTCCAATTATTATCTTGCCATACACGCCTAATTACTAGCAATTGATAAGGTGCGGAAAGTAAAATGCGGAATGTAAATGCGGAAAGGTAAATCCTACGCTATTACATGGCTTTGGGCGATACATAATTTAACCTTATGGAAAATAAAACCCTAGATTAAACTATTACAACCCATGAACAATTACATTATTGGAAAAATAGAATGATAAAAAGAAAACGTCGAATCGAACAACCTGTGAAAGAATAAGAGATCTAAAATATGATGGAATCGAAATAAGAGAAACAGTTAGAAAAATGCAAATTTTAATATGAGAAAATTACTACATGCTGAAATAAGATAAATAAGTTAAAATAATTTTTGGGATTTTTAGAAAAGATTTAATAATTAAAATGCAATTAAAAGTGAATTAAATGCAAAATATAAAAATAAATATGCATGCAAAATATGTTTTTTATTTATTAAATTAAATAAAGATTTTTATGAAAATAATGTAAAATGAAAATTAATTTTGATAATTTTAGATGCGGAAATAAAATGTGAAAATAATTAAAATAATGCAAAATATTAGAAACTAGAAAATATGAAAATAATTGAGTTTTGTAAAAAGAACAAAAACAATGGTCTTGCCAGGATTCGAACTGGAGACCTTGTGTTCAAACTTTGAATCCCTTTGCCTTTGCCATCTGAGCTAGCACGCATCATCGCTTGGAAACCGAACGAACGGATTACAAACACGCCGTCGTCCCGATGCTCCGATCACGCGCTTCGCTCTTCCTCGTTTTGAATTTTTAAAAACTCAGAGTCGGCCATTGTTCGATGCTACAACCCTGGCTAATTCAAAAATCAAGCACACATAATATAAATTAATTCTAAAGCCATGGATCGATTCCCTGAAGCATTCCGAATGCAAGGGTATAGGTCTCGAGGTCCAATTTTTCCTATTTTGTGAAACCCTAAAACGGCACAGGAAACCCTAGTTATGGCATATTACGTTTCAGGCCATGGAAATGCAATTAACCTGCCCAGATCGCTTGCAAACTTTGTTCTAAGCATGAAACAAACATCAAAACTTGTTAATAATGCATGAATAATGAAACACGATTTTGAAAAAAAGTATGAACAAACCGATTCGAATCTCTTGTTTCTGGATGGTTTTTGATGAAGTAAGTATCTGGATCGATTCTGAATGGCACAAGGAACAAGATGGAATGCTCAAAATTGGCTGTGGATGGCTGGAACTGGAATTGCTAGTTGCTTCAAGAACACGATTTCTTTGAGTTTGGATTAGGGTTTCTGAGCCAATTTTTTCGTCCTCTCTTGATAGGTATGCATCAAGTATATATGCTGGATGGATTTGGGATTGAATTTGGAAAGAATCAATCAATATTTAATGGAAATCAAATTTGATATTTCCATGAAAATCAAATCTTCAAAGCTTGATCAATTTCAATCCAATCTTGCCTTTCTTGCTCCAATTTCGAATTTGCTGGCATTTATGAGTTAATTGGACCTTAAGGAAAGAATAAAATCAATCTTTGCCATTATTTTCAATTTTATAATTTATTTTAAGATTTAATTTGCATTTAAATGAATAAATTACAAATAAAATAGAAAAATAAATCAAAAATTCGTGGCTTTGGGCTTGGACACTCCTAATTGCTTGAGGAACAAGTTAGGATGAAGAAAAGGTAGGCCCATTTGCAAAAGATTTGATTTTCGAAGTATCTCTCTTTGTGCATTCTTCCAAAATTGCCCAACTTGTGAATGGTGTAACTTGCTCAATTTTGCACATTTTTGAGTGTTCCTGGACTTTTTGGAAATCTCTAAGAGTCCTCTAAACAATGTCTTTGGTTTCATCTCAATTGGAGTTACCATGCTCAATATATCTTCAAAACAAAAAGTTGACTTTTTGTTGACTTTGAAAATGACCTGTAATGTTTTGAGCTATACCTCTCAAATGAAGCATTTTTTGGACATTCTTGTGAGACATGAAGTTGTAGAGAATTGAGTTTCCTTCAAAACAAGAGGTGGTGGAAAAATTTCTGAGAAAGTATGAGAAAGTTATGATCACCAAAGTTCATTGACTTTTCACCTAAACCCTAATTTAGAAAGTTTGACTTTTGAGCAAATCTTGAGTTTTCTTGATGAATCATGATCAACCCTTGATCAAATGATGAATGTTACTTCAAAATGAGGATGTTGACCAAAAATCAAGTTTTGACCGTATGTTGACCACAGCTGACTTTTTGTCCAATACACCCGATTTTCAACCATCTGAGCAATTGTCTGAGGAAACTTGACTTGTGAGGCTTGAAACTTGACATGGAGAATCTTTGAAGCATATGAGGAGGCATGAAGGCCATTGGAGATGTTGGAAATCCATCTTGACTTGAGAGATACCAAACCCTAGTTTGGGTTGATTGTCTAGGAGAGAGTTTGTCTGATCAACTCTTGAGGAATCCTTGGGCATAGATGTATGAAATCTTTTGAGAAGATGGAGGGAAAATTTTGGGGTATGACAGATCTCCGTCACCCAAAAGAAGAAAGGTGAAAGACATCTCCCCTGTCACAAGAGAAACAATCGTTTCGTCTCGTTTTCTGCCGACCGGAGCGATGAAGACGAGTGTCGCGATCCTCTTTGTCAGGCTATCATGGACATTCCTATTTCATGTAGTCTAGAGAAACCTCCACGGCTCAGTCAATATGATGGTACCACCGACCCTGACGAACATATCAAGAACATTGATGCCTTGCTCGACTATCGAGGAGTTCGTGGGGCCATCGAATGTCGCCTATTCCCTACAACCTTGAGGAAATGGCCCATGGCGTGGTATAAAAGTCTGCCCGACGGATCGGTCACATCCTGGAAGCACTTATGGAGGCTATTCTCCAGACACTTCACCGCCTCCCAACATCACCCAAAGTCAGAGGCATCCCTGGAAGCTATCATTCAGCCAAAGAGGAATCCCTCTGAACGTATATCGAGAGGTTCAACAAAGAATTCGTCCAAGTCTTGACAACGGACGACATGAAAAAATATCTCCTCGAAAGAGGACTACTCCCTCATAGAGACTTCGTGAAGGTCGTAGGCATCGAAACACCCTCCACATTGGATGCTTTCCTCCTAAAATCCCAAGCATACATCCAATACGAGGAAAAGGAAGCCGCAAACTCTTCTTGCGACACCCGACATAGGGAGAACGTCAAGAGCTCCAAGAATGAAGAGCCCTCGACATCTCGTCGGGGAGGAGAAGGAAAGCGGGAAGACAAAACTCGCGATTCTAGAGATCACAAAGGGCCGGTGGGTCGATTCAATGACTACATCCCCCCTCACTACTTTTCGGGAGCATATCCTGACCGACTGTGCAAACTCCAACTTCAAACAAGGCAGTGTACGCTTTCCTCGACAGACCCCGGCTAAACCGGGGACATACAAAACCAAATTTTGTAGATTTCACCGGAGCCACATAAAGGATGCGATTGGAATCCTAATCAGAGACGTGCATCTCAAATAGTAGAAGAAAAATGAATCTACAAAAGAAGAAACCCCCTTGTCCAGCAAGGTCGAGGAAGAAAAGCTCGCGGAGGAGTCTTCTATGCGCGTAGCAATGAGCATATCCAGGCCGAAAGACTTCTTCTTCCCCGATTTGGATACCACCCCGGCATACTTCGCCGCTCAAAGCCCTTGGGATTATTTTCCAACGGCCATGGTCATCTCCAGTGGAGGGTTCAACAAGAACTCCATCGGATCAATCAAGAGAAGATTCGACGACCTCATCAGGACGAGTTCGGATCTGGGCGCCACCCTCGACAAAATCCAAGAAAAGTATCATCCACTGGTCTTCTATAAGGAAAAGCTACCTGGAGGAGCCCCCAACGCAAGTATCCCTCTACTTGTACGTGCTCGGATGGCCAATTTCGATGTCAGGCGCATATTAGTCGACCAGGGAAGTTCGTCTGATATCATGTACACGAAACTCTTCAAGACTATACAGCTCAACGAAACCCACTTGACTCCCTACCTCGGTTTAGATCTGCAAGGATTCAACGGCTCCACAGCGAAGCCATGGGGATATGTCGAGCTAATCGTAACTTTTGGGGCCGGAGAGACCGGTAGATCGATCAAGCGAGAAGGTGGCAACGTTGCATGGCGACATCCAAGTAGCACGAAGATGTTTCGAGGCATCAGCAAAAGGCCTAGACTCCATCAACCTACAACCCCAGACCAAGGGCAGATTCGACCTTCCATAGAGCTCTCACAAGCCTGATCCCCTTCCTCGAGTCGATGCTATCGACCTCGACAGCCGTCTGGAGCCAAAGGAATTGGCCGAGTAGAAGAGGAAATGAAAAGCCCTTATGGTCGAAGAAGATTCGCCCGCTTCCAAAAATTCAGGAGCATCCTCCGAGAAACACATGCGTCCAATCCCAGACGGGGATTTCGAGCTCGTTCCATTGGGTGACGACCCCAACAAAGGAGTCAAGATAGGAACATACCTCCCGGCACGAAATCAACTCAAAGCATACTTAAAGGATAATGCCGACCTCTTCACCTTGAGTGCAGCTGAAATGCCCAGCCTTGACCCCGAGGTCGCATGTCACCACCTTACCATTGATCCTGCCCTTAAGGTCATAGCACAGCGCAGGCGAAAGTAGTCCCTGGAAAAAACTGAGGCTGCCGAGCAAGCTGTTAAGGACCTTCTAGAGGCCAATTTTGTAGCAGAATCTCGATACACTACGTGGCTATCCAACCCTGTACTGATAAAAAAGAATAATGGAAAATGGAGCATGTGCATTGATTACTCTGATCTTAATAAGGCATGTCCAAAAGACGCCTACTCCTTGCCCATATCGATAAACTCGTTGATAACTCTGCAGGTTTTAAATTACTTTCGTCTATGGACGCCTGTTCGGGCTATAATCAAATTCCAATGGCTAAAATGGATAAAATTTATATGGCCTTCATGATCGAATCGGCAACTATCACTACAATGTAATGCCCTTCGCCTAAAAAGAATCAAGCAACATACAAACGAATGATGAATAAAGTCTTTAAAGGCGAAATTGAAGACATGCTCGAGATGTACATAGACTACATGATCGTAAAATCCCAAGAGGAGGTCGATCATGCCCTGCACCTCATGAAGGTCTTCGATCAAGCAAGAAGAGTCAAAATAAGGTTCAACCTCGAAAAGTGCACCATCGGAGTTCGGGATGGTAAATTCCTCGGTTTCTATCTCACCGAACGTGGGATAAAGGCTAATCCCGACAAATGTCGGGCATTTTTCAGAATTTCCCACTCTGAAATCCAATAAATCCATTCAAGTCCTCAATGGGATGCTGACCTCGTTATCTCGATTCGTAGCAAGGTCGGCCTAACACGCGCTCCCATTTTTAAAACTACTAAGAAAGGAATTTGTGTTTGACTGGACCGAGGAATACGAGCAGGCCTTAATTCATCTCAAGCAAACCCTATCCCAACCACCCATGCTATCTCGACCTGATAAAGAGGAGATAATGTATCTATATCTGGCCGTGACGGCTGAGTCCGTTAGCACCGCGCTCATCCGAGAAATACGGGAGAGACAGAAACCTATCTGTCATACCCCAAAATTTGCCCGCCTACTTCTCAAGACATCCCATACATCCATACTCAAGGATTCCTCAAGGGTTGATCAGACAAACCCTCTCCTAGACAATCAACCCAAACTAGGGTTTGGCAATTCTCAGATCCAGATGGATTTCCAACATCTCCAATGGTCATCATGCCTCCTCATATGCTTCAAAGATTCTCCATGACAAGTTTCAAGCCTCACAAGTCACGTTTCCTCAAACAGTTGCTCAGATGGTTGAAAATCAATTGTATTGGACAAAAAGTCAACTGTGGTCAACATACAGTCAAACTTCATGATTTTTGGTCAACATCCTCATTTTGAAGTTACATTCATCATTTGATCAAGGGTTTATCATGATTCATCAAGAAAACTCAAGATTTGCTCAAAAGTCAAACTTTCCAAATTAGGGTTTTTCAGTGAAAAGTCAACCAAACTTTGACTGAGCATAACTTCTTCATACTTTCTCATAAATTTTTCCACCACCTCTCATTTTGAAGGAAATTCAATTCTCTACAAATTCATGACTCACAAGAATGTTCAAAAAAGGCTTCATTTGGAAGGTATGGATCAAAACATTACAGGTCCTTTTCAAAGTCAACAAAAAGTCAACTTTTTGTTTTGAATATATGTTGAGCATGGAAACTCCAATTGAGATGAAACCAAAGAGGTTGGTTAGAGGACACTTATAGATTTCTAAAAAGTCCAAGAACACTCAAAAATGTGGAAAATTGAGCAAAATACATCATTCAGAAGTTGGGCATTTTTGAACAATTGCACAAAAGGAGATATTTGTCAAAATCCATTTTTTTTCCAAATGGGCCTATAATTTTATGATCCAAACTTGATCATAATATTATTTGTGACCTATTGATGCCTTGCCATGAAAACTTTCTATTTTATTGATTTATTTTTGAATTTAAAACTATTTAATTCAAAATTAAATTATATAAAATATGAAAATAAGATATTTTTCCAAAAGGAGTGGATTTTTATCAAACTTGAGGTCCAAGATAGCCCATGGAACATACCAAATTCGTGCTAGCTCTCACATTGAAGAGAAAATCAAATTTTTTCCAAAATTTGATTTTATTTGAAAGGAATTTATTTCACATTCAATATCCAATCTTTTTTCCTTCTTTTTGCTCCAGCATTACACTCTATAAATACCTAGTGCATTGCCAAGAACAAAGGACAAAACCCTAGCCCCATACACAACCCTTATTTTGCCAAAATTTTTCTCAAATTGTCAAAAATCGTGTTTGAAGTTCCAGCCACTTTCAGCCATCCAAAATCATTCCATTGTGTTCCTAGGGTAAGTTTGAGTAAGTACACACCATTGCTAATGATCAAAACAGCCTGAATCGATGCATACATGTTCATACATATTTAAAACTTTCTTGAAATTGCATTTTTATTATCTGCTTGTTTTAATCGATTCTAATGATTTTATTGTGTTCATGAGACTTCATGTGATTGATCTGGGCAATCGTTAGCAAGCTTGAACGTCAGAATCGCGTGATGCCATGTTTAGGGTTTTCGAACTGTGAAGCTTCGAACTGAATGATAGAGGCATTTTCAATCGAAACTGATGCCACCATTGAATCCGAAATGCTCGATTTAGGGGGGTAGGGTACCTTAGAACTTTTTATTTCACGTATTTTTCCAGTTTTGATTTCAGGTTGGCCGGAGAAGACGACCGGAGCTAGGGCTCCGACGTCGTTGACTGGTGAAGACCGGTGGGAAGCTGGCGTGGCGCGATGGCTTTCTCTGATTCACTCTCTTGTTCAAACTGGGGTCCACGCGTGCTGACTCGTTTTCAAACATTCCCAGGAGGCCCAGTGGTTAAGGCGTGGCATGTGGAAGATTCTCCAGGAGGTCTTGAGTTCAATCCCTGGCAAGACCAAACTTTTCTTTCTTTTTACAAAACTTCATATTTTTCTATTTTCCTATTTTATTTTCTTTTAATATTTTCATCCATTTTAATTTATCTTTAATAATTTTTATCATGCATTTAAAAAATACCAAAAAATATTTATTTTTTGCATACTCATCATAAAAATGATTATTTAATTTTTAAAATTAAAATTATTATTTTTGCATGCATATTTAATTTAATTTCTATTTTATCATTTAAATAGCTTTTAATTGATTTTTAATTATCAAATTAACTCCAAAAAATTATTTTAGCATAGTAATGTTATTTCTAGCATGAAAACTTTTTCCCATTCAAAAATTATTATTTTTACTAACATTTTCCTCTTATTCAATTTCATCGTATTTCCTGATTTTTCATCTGTTCACAAGTTATCCCGTTTCGGACAATTTTTATCGCTTTCTTTTCATATTATGTAATTGCCTATGGGATGTAATAGTGTAATTAGGACTTTTATTTTCCGCACTTTCAATTATGTATCTGCCCCAAAGCCATGTAATAGCGTAGGATTTATCTTTCTGCACTTTATATTTCCGCAATTTACTTTCCGCATCTTACAAACTGTTAGTAATTAGGCGTGTGTATGGCAAGATAAAATTGAACATAGCTCACTCTAATTTTCAAGATAACATATATCTGGAATCAACACACTCTTTCACACATGCACCCCTTAGGGTAATTCTCTCTCGTTGTCTTTACGAATACAAATGGTCAAGTCCCTCGAACGTAGAGATATTCCAGCACCGTTGCCTTCAAAACAAATCATCATAGTCCCTTCGATACAAAGATCATAGACCCACGATGTCGCCTACGAATACCTGATCTTGACCTCGATTGTCGCCACGAAAAATGATGATAGTCCCTTCGAATGTGCTAGGATACTTCCTACAAGTTGCTTTCTATGACCATCCGATGTCCCTTCGAATGTCCCGCTTACATCCAACGAATAAGGTTACCTACCAACTAATGGCATGGATAGCACTATTCTAAAAGAACGTAAATAACACGAAAACGACCAATTCTGAGTAGGTAATAAGACTTTTAGTTGCTTGCTCAAATCAAATACTTTTCACACCTCACACCTTTGTTAAAGTACAAACTCTTTTCAAAACGAAACATTTCCAAACACCTTGTATACATTCCTACATGAATCATTACAAAGTCAAAGTGAAATGCCTTTCCAAAACATTTTTCAAACACACAGAAAGCACAATTTTAAAGTGATCTAAGAGCAACTAAGAGCCCTTAGATAACTACGGATGGAAAGGGGTGCTAATACCTTCCTTTTCATAACCTTCTCCTTACTCGTAATCTAACGAAGGTCTTTTTCGTATTTTTACCTTCCCTTAATTGATAAAAGAAAAGTCGGTGGCGACTCTTGCTATCCGCATATTTGCGATACAAAACCTACAAAGCTTCACCAGACATGTAATCATGCTCACGGAGACACCCTAAAGAGAGAATGCCTTAGGGATTTTTTAGAACACCTCTACCGCTTTCTGTTTGACTTGTATGCGTTATCTTTAAGGGTTGCTTGGGTATTATATTTGTGGGGGATCCTACACCCGGATTTAGGTTTTCCTTTTAGGTAAGTAGCAATAAATCGTCGCGACCGTTGGACGTATATCGAAACGGTCAACATGATGGCTACGTTAGTGTGACACTTTGGATGTCCCGATACTCTTCATTTCCAAGTTGAGGATAGTATTTGGCTTCTTCGTGGTGTCATCAAGCACTAACTAAACTTTTAGAACCTTAATTGACCCATCTTGGCCATTAGAAGGTAGTGAGATGGCCGACTTTGGTGCAGACTAAGGTTGGCTGATACTCAATGCTACGCTCATTAGGATCAGACTTTTGGGATATTTTCGGTCGACCACTTGGTAGTCGTATTGAAATAAACGCCTCAAGAAAGATCAATGATATGAGATTCCTAGAACCCGGTTACTATTATAGGACAGGATGAACCAACTCAAACTTGTGGTGGGGTAATCACCTATACCTCTCGCAAGCCTTAAACCTAGGCTCATTGTGTGAATTGTTTGTGTGTGCTAAACATGACATCATGACATCATTGCATTGCATATCATTTCTAACTATTTCAAGGACCTAGGGATTTATCTTTGCTGCTTTGTAGGGATTATGGCTTCTAGAAAGACTATCCGAATCAACTTCATGGGTATACCTTCTCACTCAAAGAATTGGTTTCGAAATTCCACCACGCCACCATCAAAAGGCATGGTTATCTACTTGACTTGGTTATCTCCGGTTTTGAAGAAGATATGATGCATGTCCTATTCCAGTTCTTTGATCCGAAACACCATTGCTTTACATTCCCAGATTATCAGTTAGTTCCTACCTTAGAAGAGTTCTCTAAGCTACTTGGGATACCTATTCTTGATCAAATGCCATTCACCGGTCTAGAAAAGGTTCCTAGGTACGAAGACATTGCATCAACCTTACACCTTAAGCGCTCAGACATTGAAGCCAATTGGGAAACCAGAAGTGGAGTTAAGGGTTTACTTGCTAAGTTCCTAATTAAGAAAGCCCGAGAATTCCTCAAAGTTATGAGTTTCCATGCATTTGAAGACATTGTGGCCTTGCTAATCTATGGTTTTGTTCTATTCCCTAACTCGGATCAATTCATAGATGTCAACGCCATCAAGTTGTTTCTTACCCGCAATCCTGTGCCTACCTTGCTTGGAGATATTCTGCATTCTCTCCACACTCGTACTACTAAGAGACAAGGAACTCTCATGTGTTGCATACCGTTACTTTCTTGGTGGTTTATTTCGCACCTCCCTCCATCAGTTTTGAAGAACGAGCAAAGGTTGATGTAGTCTCAAAGGTTAATGTCACTCGCTCATTCAGATATCCGTTGGAGTCTTTTCTCTCAAAAGGACTTCACATTTATTGAGCATTGTGGAGAATTCCCTAATGTACCACTACTTGGTATAAAGGGAGGTATCACTTACAACCCTTCTCTAGCTCTACGTCAGTTTGGTTTTGCTCGAAGAGATGGTCCACATGATATGCTTCTCCAAGATATTGTGTTCGACTACAGCCACGATCTCCAGAATTACCGACGGAGGTTTATACACGCTTAGGGCATGGTAAAGAAGACTGATACCAGGACTTTGGGGCACCATAACTCAATTCCTTGGGAACCTTACCTCAAATGGGTGAGAGCTCGAGCTCAAAACCTCATGATGCCATTCACGCTTGTTCTACCAGTAATTATGGAACCTGTTGCTATAGGTGACGTACCCTATATTGTTCTCCATCCCGACATGCCTACTAATTTTGAAGACTTAAAGAGATCCTGGATTCAGCTTAAAGAAGAAAGGGATACGTTCGAAGCTCAGTGCTATGCAAGGGAGAAGAAAGTGCTAGAGTTGACGAAGCTACTTCACGAAGAGCGAAGCATCAACGCCTACCACGGCACCAAGAGGAAGCGCCCATGGGAAACTTAGAGCTTTAGGATTTATATGTTTTTCTTTTATTGTTTTGAACTATCTTTTGTACTTAAAAAGAAAAAGAGTAAAAAGAAAACTAATAAATGTTTGTTCGTGCTTGTTTAACAAATTTAAATCTCTAAGGTCCTTGAAAACATTGCATTCGCATAAACATTGCATATCATAGCATAACATTGCATCACAGGTACATTGAAGATTGGTTTTCTCATTCTCTCGCTATTTATTTTAACAGAAATGGCTCTTGAACTCACAAAGATCTCCAAGCTCGAATGCCTGTTCAGATGTTCACTAGCTTGGTCCAAGGCCAAGAAGATCTGAAGAAGCTCATCAACAGAAAGAAGAAGGTCGTCGGTCTTCTCAACATGGCCAGACGCTACAAAGGTGGTCCTAAAGTGGTTAGCCGGATAGAGCTCTTAGAAGGAAGTGTCAAGAATGAGGGGAGTGTTAAGGGTAATGGAGATGACCAGTGTGAGCCTGAGAAAGAGAGAGAGGATCGCTCTGACTATAGCCAGTACTCTGATGAAGATGACAAGTACAAGCAACTCGAAGACCGTCTGAATGCTGTGGAAAACCTGAAGATGTCCGGGCTGAATTTTGATGATCTGAGCCTAGTTCCCGGTGTGGTGATTCCTCCCAAGTTCAAAGTTCCCACTTTTGCCAAGTATGATGGCATTTCTTGTCCAAAGCTGCATTTGAAGTCCTACGTTCAGAAGATCAACCCCCACACTGATGACAGAAAGTTGTGGATGCATTATTTTCAAGAGAGTTTGTCTGGAACTCAATTGGAGTGGTATTATCAGCTAGAGAATGACCGTATCCATACTTGGAGTGACCTAGAAGATGCTTTCTACAGACAGTATGAGTACAATGCCGAATTGACACCCACTTGCATGCAACTACAGAGCATGTCTATGGGTCGTGATGAGAAGTTCAAAGAATATGCTCAGAAATGGAGAGACCTAGCAGGCAGAGTTCAGCCACCCTTGTCCAATAGGGAGTTGGTTGATATGTTTATGGGAACGTTGACAGGCCCATTCGTTAATCATCTGATTGGAAACTCTTCATCCAGATTCATCGAGCTGATATTGACAGCGAACGAGAAGTCGGTATCAAGAGGGAAGATTCGTAGAGTCGCTTCAAATGTCGCAAGAGATCCTTTGGTGGTAAGAAAGAAACTAATGTCGTGTATGGTTAGAAAAGCCGAGCCAAGACCGACCGTGCTCAATCTGTGGGGCAACAGGATCTCCAATCCTACATCAGACAACCTCAGACAACGCGTAGTAACGCCATGAAGACAGTTTACGAAGATCAACATGCCATTGTCGCAAGCCTTGCAACACATGTTGAAAGCAGAGCTGATTACTTTGAAGGATCTTCCTCAGAGTGTCAACACTTCCTCTCCGAGATATAATCCTAATGCTAAGTGTGCTTACCACTCCAACAGCCCAGGGCATAACACTGACAACTATTGGGCTCTGAAGAACAAGATTCAAGATATGATTGAAGCTAAGAAGATTGAGTTTGACCCTCCTGTTGAGACTCCGAATGTGATTAACGCACCTATGCCTAACCATGACAAAAGCTCCAATGTTGTTGGTGAGGATACTTACGTTTTCAACATAGGTGACTTGACCATTCCTCTGATGACTGTTAAGAAGAATTTGCTGCAAGCCGGTGTCAATCCAGGATGCCCAGAGAATTGTCATTGGTGCCCATCTGCACCTGATGGGTGTGCTTGGTTGAGAAGACGTGTTCAGTGCATGATGGATAACCGTGAAATACTATTCCTAAAACCACCTGTGGAGAGTCTGTGTCAAGACATGTCTAAGAAACTGAAGATCGAAGATGTGAATGAAGCTATACCGTCTGCATGGGATACCTTGGGTCAGCCAAGTGGAAGGTTTGATTACATGGTGAAGTACACTGTTTTTGAAAGCTACAAGATTCCTATTGAAGATGTTAAGGCAACCGGATGGGGTGACGATTTCCCAGAAGACTATGCTGATGTTAACACTATAAGAATTTCCTCTGTTGATTCTGTGCCTAGGGTGGCACCTCTCATCATTACTTCTCCCAGACCAGTCCCATATTCCTCCGACAAGGCTATTCCTTGGAATTATGGAGCTGATGTTTACTATCATGGCGTCAAGCAAGACCCTCTGACCGTTGAAGATCTTACAGTTGAAGCTACCATTCCTGACATTGACAACATCACCAGATCAAGTAAGGTGACAGTAACCGAAGGGTATTCTCTCCGTATATCTCCTCCAAAAGACACTACGACTCCAAATGATTCCAATTATTCAATCCATTCCCAAGCTAGAGGGAAAGAACCATGACTCATCCCGCCCGCATGTATGCCAAAGGAAGTTATCAAGACACCTCCAAACAAGAAATGGATGAAATTCAAGATTATCAAGAAGAGTGACTATAATATTGTGGAACAGTTGGGATAGACTCCGTCCAAGATCTCCATGCTTGCTCTGCTCTGAGGCCCATGCTAACGCCTTGGTGAAGTTTCTGAAGAATGCTCACGTACCGCAAGACACTACTACTGACCGATTTGAAGTTTGTATTGCTAGCCTGGCTGCCAACAACGGCCTAGGCTTCTCTGATGTTGATCTGACTCCTGCCGGAAAGAAACACAACAAAGCCTTGCACATCTCTGTTGAATGCAAGGGCATTACATTATCTCATGTTTTGGTGGATACTGGTTCTGCTCTGAACATCCTACCGAAGACTGCTTTTGATCGACTTGATGTTGAAGGGTTGGTCCTGAAACCCAGTAACATCATTGTGAGAGCTTTTGACGGTTCTAAGCGAACAGTACTTGGAGAGCTCATTCTGCCTGTTAAAGTCGGTTCCCAGACTTTTGACTCCACTTTCTTTGTCATGGACATCCGTCCCGCTTACTCTTGCCTACTTGGACGCCTTGATACATGGGGCAGGTGTCATATTCTACCTTGCATCGGTCAAGTACCCGTGAAGGGAAGGTTGTTACAGATGTGGTGAAGAAGAGTACATGGTCATCATCTATCATTCCGATACCGAGGTGGAGGTGAATTCTACGAGACCCCGCAAGCTTTTGAAACAATACCCAGTCGTCCCGACTTTCCCGTCACCTCAAGCAACACCCGCCTGCCTAGGATGGCCTCACCAAGGATGCTCAAGCCGCTTGAAGAAGGAGGTAGTACTATTTGGGGACAGCTCCCGATCTTCCTTTCAACTGATAAGATGTTTAGGCTTCACCATCAAGGGTCAGCCAGATGATACGCCGCGAACGTGCCGCCAACTTCCTTTCCGTGACGAGTGGAATCCATGCTATAGAAGATGACGACAACGACTTCGACATCGCAAGTGGATCTTCCCAACCTGCATAATGGGCTCAAAGAATTGGAAGAATGAAGACGCCATACCAATCTCCTTTAGACAGAGTAATTGCTCTTGTTTTTGTTTTGTCGTATTTCGTGTTTTGAATGATAAACTCTAAAGCCTAGTGCCTTGCCCGGCATCATGGCTCGCTTTGTGAGGGTTATTATCTCGTCATTTGCATATTTTCATTCAATAAAATCGTTGGACTTTTGCATTCAATTGTTGTTTCTTTGTTTTACTTTATAACCCCTTCCAAAAAGCTATGTGTTTCTTACACACACCCACGTGATACATCGCAAAATCACTCCGAATCTCGCTGATAACACTATGCTATTGCTAAATATGACTTCAATAATCTGATCTACCAAGTCAAGACGAAGGTGAGGAAGATTGTGAAGTGCCAGGAGAACTTGTCGACCGCATGCAAGAAGAGCAAGTTATACACCGCATGAAGAGTCGGAGATTGTGAATTGGGTACCGATGAAGTAAAAGAGATCAAGATAGGAGCGGTCTTGAGAACAAAGTGTTAAAGAAAGGTTGATTCGTATGCTACGAGACTATATTGAGGTTTTTGCTTGGTCATACGAAGACATGCCGTGTTTGACATTGATATTGTGGTACACCACCGATAAAAGAAGGTTTTCCCGTGAAATGTATCTGCCGTGATGCGCCCCGAGATGTCGAGAAAATCAAAGCCGGTTATGAAGAGCTCAACGCCGCTTCCTAGTCATATTTTATCCGCAATGGGTTGCAAATGTGGTGCCTGTGCTCAAGAAGGATGGCAAGGTACGATGTGTGTGGATTACGTAGATCTCAACAAAGCGAGTCCGAAAGATGATTTTCCACTTCCTCATATTGATGTTCTGTTGACAACACCGCCAAGATAAGGTTTTTCCTTCATGGATGGTTTCTCCTAACAATCAAATCAAAATGGCTCCTCAAGACATGGAGAAGACTACTGCTATACGTAGGGCACTTTCGCTACAAGGTTATGTCGCTCGACTAAAGAACGCAGACCCACTTATCATTATGGTGACGTTATTTCATGACATGATTCATCACGAGATAGAGGTCTACGCCGACGACATGATAGCTCGATCACGCATGAGGAAGAGCATCTTAATCATTTGCAAACGGTTTGATAGGGTGAAGAAGCATGCATTAAGACTTAATCCCAACAAGTGCACCTTTGAGTCGATCCGTAAGCTCCTAGGTTTTTGTCGCTGGTAAAGGTATTGAAGTTGACCCCGAAGGTTAAAGCTATTCAAGAAATGCCAGCCCCGCACCGAGAAGGAGGTCGAGGTTTCACCGATTGAACTACATTGCCGATTCATTGCACATTTAATCGCTACTTGTGAGCCAATCTTCAAGTTACTTAAGAAAGATAAAGTGGTAGAATGGAACGACGATTTGTGTCGCTGACAAAATTAAGGAGTACCTATGTAATCCTCCTATCCCGATGCCGCCGCCAAGGAAGACCTCTTATCATGTACTTGATAGCTGTTAGAGAACTCAATGGGTGTGTGTCAGCAACATGACGAGTCCGTCGAAAAGAGTATGCAATATACTACCTTAGCAAAAGTTTACCGATCGTGAAACAAGATACTCATACCGAGAAAACTTGCAATGCTTTGGCTTATTGTCACTAAGATGATATGTTGACTCACACTACCTTGCTGATTTCCAAGATGGATCCGATAAATACATATTTGAGAAACCACTGAAGAATAGCAAGATGGCAAATGATCCTGACCGAATACGACATCCAAAGATACTTTAAAGCGATCAAAGGAAGTGTAGTAGCCGATCATTTGGCTCATCGTCGAGATGACTACTACTTGCGCTCGAATTTGCATGAAGATGTTTTACTAGTCATCGATTCGAAGAACCAGCTGGTTAAGGACCCGAACAAGGATCCCGATGGACCATGGTCTTTGATGGAGCCTCAAACGCACTTAAATGGCATTGGCGCCATCATTACATCCCCGCAGCGGACATACACCTTTCACCGCCAGATTATGTTTCAGTTGCACCAACAACATGGCCGAATATGAAGCGTGCATCATGGGTATCAAAGTCGCTATTGACTTAAGAATCAAATTCTTGCAAGTGTTTGAGACTTTAGTGATCACCGATTATGAGAGGATACAAAGCATCCGAATCTCATTCCATATCAAGAGCATGTTCTGAGTTTGATCCCCTACTTTGAAGAGATTACTTTCAATCACATTCCACGAGAAGAGAATCACCGGCAAACGATTGGCTACTATGTCATCTATGTTCAAGGTCGATGGGACAACGAGGCTCCCTGATCATCATTGAGAAGTTCGACTAACCAAAGCATATTGTTATGAGCTTGATAAGAGAAACCTTGGTACTACGATGTGAAGAGGTATCTTGAGACTCGTGAATATCCGCAGGGCATCTCACAATGATAAGAAGTTTTGAGAAGATTTGCATCCAAATTCTTCCTCAAGAATGGCATCCTATACAAGCGCAACCACTCACTTGTGCTTACTTCATTGTAGACCGGAAAACAAATGAACAAATCATGGAAGAATTACACGCGCATTTGGTACTCACTCCAAAGGGACATACGATGGCAAAGAGAATTCGAGAACAAAGTTACTATTGGTCCACCATGGAAGTCGATTGTCACCGCTATGCTCGATCTTGTCACAAATGCCGACGATGCAGAAAGTGCACGACTCTCCAAGACTCTAAATGTTCTAATGTCCTTGGCCGCTTGCAATGTGGGCATGACATGATTGAGAAATCAAACCACGCTCCAACCGACATCGCTTTCATCCTTGTGGCAATTGACTATTTCACCAAGTAGGTACACTTTCTGCTCGTGATATGTTACCAAGAATGTCGGCTCATTTCATCAAGCATAATCTTATCCGTCGGATGGCACTTCGAAAGGATTATCGCAGAGCAATGGCTCTAACTCAACAACAAGATGATCAACCGAACTCCGCATCAGCTTCAAGATCAAGCATCACAACTCTTCTCCAGACGTTTAAGATGAATGGCTAAAGGGAAGCCGCCAACAAAATATCAAGAAGATTATACTAAGAATGTAAAGGACTTACAAAGATTGGCATGAGATGTTGCCATTTGCTCTTCATGGTTATCACACTACAAGATGATACATCGATGTGGGCAACCCCTTCTCTCTTGTGTACGGTATGGAAGCGGCCCTACCAATCGAGGTTGGATACCCTCAACCGTAGTCCTCCAGACGCAGAGCTAGGCGAAGATGATCGATCCAAACCGCCTTGACCAAATCAACTTGATTGATGAGAAACGACCGCATCCATCCGCCATGGATGATCTATCGTAAACGAATGATCGTGAGCATTTAACAAGAGGGTCAAGCACCGAGTCTACCAAGTCGGTGATCTAGTAGTTGCATCATTCTTCCACAAGGTGATCCCAGCAAGTGGACTCCCACCTATGAGGGACCATTTGTAGTCAAGACAAGTATTTTCCGCGGAGATGATACTTAGCACCATGGATGGTGAAGACTTCCCACACCCCGTGAACGTCGACATAGTCAAAAAAATACACGATAACGAAACCCGCTAGGTCGATCGACCTAGGCAAAAATAAGGCATCCTCGGCGAACCAAAAGGTTCGGCAAAAGTTAAGGATATATACAAAACATGTACACCCTAAGTCGAAACCTCAAAAGGCGGTTTGGGCAAAAAGGCATCCTAGTAGACCGAAAACCCAAAGGGCGGTCTAGGAAAAGTTAGATTTAAGCGCATTTACTATGTCTCGTCCATGTCACCTGCCTGCTGCATACTACAGCATTCAAGATTCAAATGGCTAAAATCACTACTCACTTTCTAACGACAAAGAAGGAGATGAGATAGTTGGAATATATGAGTACTAACATAGTTGAACTTAACGAGATTGTTTCCGCATAGCTTTTATTTACTTCTCTTGTATACATCTTCATTGGCCATACGTCACCTTTCAAATAAATGCAAGGTTTTCTCTTTGCAATTTTGCCGTTGTCGTTTATAAAGTCCAACGCTTTCTTTGAATGATTATATGCATTTGACAATAAAAATCTATTCACAAACATGCGAAAAGTAAACATAATAGCACTACATGTGCTCCGGGAATTGAGATGACGAAGAAAGTCACCAATGCATTCCCCCAGCATGATCCCATGAGATGTCACTCACAACAAACCTTCCCTAGAGGAACTACGTTAACTTGAGCAGTGATTCCACTCAAGCGAATCATGCTACATCAGCCCAAGCAGTAGCGCTCATCCCCATCCAGGCTTATCCTCAAAGAAATCTCTCAACAAAGTCCCTTTTCCCCAAGCAGCAGTGATCCAGATCGAAACTTGGTCGATAGTGCATCGGGGAAACCTACACCTTTATTCTAACCAGAGATTACAACGGCTGCATCCTCTAACCCTGCCTCCCAAAGAACTATCAAATACTCTCCTGCCGTGATTT